>CM050164.1:402473651-402798651 GCA_027410445.1 Discoglossus pictus | reverse complement strand
ATATAATAGGTGTAGACTATTAACCCAATGTCATAAAACATCTACTCTGGAACATTAGTATTCCACATCTGCAGACTCCCCATTTATAATGTACTCATTGTGTTTGGGGGCCAAACCCAAATACAACCTTTACAGCAGTCTCCAATGACATTTTTAACAACTCAATTTTCTCTCCAGGTATAGATATACAAAATGTACAATGCTGGTGTCAACAAAACTTAAGACTACACCAATGTATCTCTTACTATAAACAGTCTTCACAACAGTCTGTATCAGTAATCTGTTGACACTTGAATTTTATAACGGAGATACACGGGTTAAAAAAACGTATGTGAAACTAAAAAGCCCGTCAGCTTAGTTAGGAGCCAACATCACTAATTTTAGATGCTAGGTTATGAATTATATATATGTAAAACTAAAAAATTAAGAGGAGCCAGCATTAAAATTTTAGGAGCCATAGGCTCCCTGGCTACCAGTATTTGTCAAGCATTGCTGTATTCAATTCAATCATTTCTCAATCTTTCTGCAGACATGCTTATAATGGGAAGGGTTGCTTATTAATGATATACAGCATGAGCAAAAAAAAACAAAACACTTTCCAAAAATACTCTATAAAACTCAAGCCACATAATTCCAAAAAAAGGTGTTCTGCTATGTTAATTCACTTCTCACACTCAAGAAGGAATTCATCTAAAAGTTATCCATAGGAGTGGTTTGTCCTTTGCGCGCAGCTGTATAGCGCCATCATTAGGGCGCTAAGAATTACGCTCTGATGACGCTCTGCAAGGCAAGCAGGGTCTGCTTCTCATGCACGAAGGTCGGGGTGCCAGATTGAACACTTCTGCCTGGACCCCTTAACTATACCATCCTGGATATATAACAAATGACAGAATCTCAGCTGCCCAGTGAGAAATAGCCGGATTATGGGCACCAGACAGGGGCAGCTCACACAGCACTCCAGGGTGGTGCGGCGCAAGCTGCCCCTCTGTCTGGTGCGGCGCAAGCTGCCCCTCTGTCTGGTGCGGCGCAAGCTGCCCCTCTGTCTGGTGCGGCGCAAGCTGCCCCTCTGTCTGGTGCGGCGCAAGCTGCCCCTCTGTCTGGTGCGGCGCAAGCTGCTCCTCTGTCTGGTGCGGCGCAAGCTACCCCTGGATGGTGTAGTTAAGGGGTGCATGATATAGGGGTCAGTCCAGGCAGAAGTATTTAATCTGGCACCCCGACCTTCGCACATGAGAAGCAGACCCTCCTTGCCTTGCAGAGCGCCATCAGAGCGCAGTTCTCGGCACCCTGATGACGGCGCTCTATTCAGCTGCACACAAGGGTCGGGGAGCCATCCATAGGACATATTTACTGCCTTCTGTCAACCCATCTATGTTACTAGGCTTGCTGGAAGCTTCCATAAACAAAAATGGCCCCCAACACTAAATGCACTATATTTAACCCCTCGAAAATATTGCATTTACCTAGAAATCTGGATATGTCAACCATAAAAAGGAGGTTCCTATTATGGTATCATTTAAAACTATAGGTGATAACTTTGTCAGTTGAATGTTTAGAAAAAATAATTGCAGCTTTCAGTCTGATCCACCCACATTTCAAGAATGATGTTTTATTAATAAGAGACAACTGACATTAATGACTGATTAGGTAAGGTACTGGACCCATTGTCTTGGCTTCAATAACAAATAGAGATTAGGCATGCTCAAAATATTGTCAGACAATTCATTTTTACAATGGGCTCAATGATGCAATCAGTAATTATTAGTAATAATCTCTTTTTTTTGCAGGAGGAAAATATTTTTTTTTTCTAATAACATTCAATTGATAAAGTCCTGTTATTATCTAAAGATTTGGATAATAAATTATAAGCAACATCAACTGTGTCATTATAAATTATCAGAGCTACAATATTTCCTGCTTTATTATAAAAGAAAATTATAAAAAACTTTTTATATCTATCAAGGCTAAACTGATGCACAGAGAATTATTCAAGATTGACCTCACTTTGTGTTTCAAGGTTCATATAACCAAGGTGCCGCAAAGGACAAAGAAAAGCTAGATACATTCTTTACAGTCTAATTTATATAAAAATAAATGGTCTCGTTCACCTGGTAACATCTCTCTATATCTTTAACAAGTATATAAAATTCTTCTTTAAAGTACGACTGTAGTTCAAGAAAAAAAAAAACAATTGTTCCCAACTAACCACATTAGCAGATGTGTAAGACATTGACATAAAACATTTTCTTTGCAAAAATATAAATTAGACCTAGGAGTGCAAGAATCCATTTTGAGTTTGTTACATCACTTCCTGAGAGATGGATCATAAGGGTGTATGTTTGTAGCTTTCAGTGGAGGGAGGAGAACAGGGAGGAGACCTGAGCCTTTGATTTTTTTTTGGATACAACTGAAATCAATGAAACACCATCCCCCCTCACATATCCAGAAGTTGCATCAATAGATGCAATCATAGCTCTCCAGATATGTAAACGCTCCTCTCACACAGAGGCACCTCCACCAAAGTATAATGGATTATCACATGGTCCAGCAGAGGCAACAAAGTATTTTTTCTTCTGATTAAAAATTAGCTTTATGACTTTTTCTCTACTTAGAGGGACATGGAAGGTTTTTGGATTTCACTATGAACATAACCCATATATGTATATACCCATGTATGTCTGTACTTTTGTGCACTTTATGTTATTAAGAATTGATTACAAGCTGTTTTTTTCTGCCTAAAATATTACAGTTTCTAACTGGTATCTCCCCTCTCATTAATACAGTGTTCGATATACATGGTGTGCAAGAGGTGACCCAATGGCCTCATGGAGCCCCGGTGGACTTGTAGACGAATGGTGTGCAAGAGGTGGGCCAATGCCTCACGGAGCCCTTGTGGACTTGTAGACGAATGATGTGCAAGAGGTGGCCCAAAGGCCTCATGGAGCCCTAGTGGACTTGTAGACCAATGGTGTGCAAGAGGTGGACCAGTGGCCTCCCGAAGCCCTAGTGAACTTGTGGACCAATGGTGTGCAAGAGGTGGCCCAATGGCCTCCTGAAGCCGTAGTGAACTTGTGGACCAATGGTGTACAAGAGGTGGACCAATGGTGTACAATAGGTGGCCCAATGGCCTGATTGAGCTCTCAGATACTTTCCATGTCGCCCCCAGCCTGTTCAGTAGAGTGGGAAAGTATTTCCTTCTTTAACAACACAGTTCATTTCATCTCTCCACATTTAGTAAATCCTCTCTTTGCTCCTCAAATAGATATCCTCATTATTTATAATGCTATTATTTTCGCATTTTTTCTATGTGTAAAACAAAAAGCTAAATACCAGTGCGAGGCCTCTTTAAGGACATACATATGGCCCTTCAATTGAAATAAGTTGCTTGTCACTGATGAAAGAACTTGCAGTGAGGAATGTCAAATTTGAATTGAAAAGGCCGATGTCTTTTCTGCATTCAAGGTCTCCCCCATGAATAGCTACATTAGTTAATATATTAAAGGCTGTATTTTTTATGTACTTTACTATTATCAAGTGTAGGTCTTAAAATAACTGGTTATATTTTTAAAATGTTACTACTTTGAAGAACTACACTTGAAAATATAAATGTTTACGAATGTAAAAACAAAAATACATCCTCAGTAAAGGGAGAAGACTTTGAATGGTAAGAAAGTTGGAACTGCCAGTGCTATCAGCATGACTAAATGGACGCTCTCAGAAGGTCTAAAGGGAAGATCAAGAACACACCCACCCCAGGAAGTTACAGACAGAAGCAAGAAAATAATATTGAATCCTGCAGTAAAGAATAAATGCATAAAAAGGAAAATGTTAAGGTTTGGCCAATTCTGTTTAGTTACTCAAATGATTATACAGAACACATTGCCCGTATTGCTTTAATAAAATGAGTAAATATCAGTATAAATAATATTAAAATGATATTCACCAACATTGTGGTCCTTCTTTGAACACCTTTATCATACAAATGTCTTTTAATTACACCGGAGGAGTAAATAATATACATTTTATTTCCAGAATGCAGTGTATAATCATACTATCTGTATCTTGGTCAACAGAGAACTTATAAGTGAGCAAATAAAGTAATAGAGAACCAGATATTATGGATAAGAGGAGCTAGAATTGTATAAAATGGTATCCAATTACATACCGAACTAGAAAGTATACATATAAAGCAGCGAAAGGACCAATGTGGCAAAAGATGTTCTTATAAAAATGTTTTGGGAAGCAAACCATATAAATGCAACAAATTTTACATCCAGTTTTAATTTACTGCAGCAACGCATTTGCTCTTTTTTTGTATTGATGCTGCCCTTTACTTTCTGAGTAGATTGTGTCCTTAAAAACTAATGAGCTTCACATTACTACCGCTGAAAGCACCTGCAGTTGTTGCTGTCACATTCCCACTGTGCTGACACTTCATGTGCATTCAACGTCTCCTCCAACCTCAGGATGTTGCTCAGCAGAAAACAAAATGGTAAAATTACACTGAAGCATAAATACATAAAAAGTGTAATAAAATTAGAGGCTGTATATTGATTTTTAAATTCTAAAAACAACTTGCCTGTTTTTCAGTGTGAATATATTAAACATTAGATATAATAAAAGCATTAAGAGACCCAGAAATCTCGTTGTACATATATAATGTTTGCTGGCTTATGCAAAATCTATTCAATGCTATGCTTAAAGCTGATTCATACTGCCTAAAAGGAGCCATCTATAAAAAAAAAAAATTGTTTAAGGTGAAAATGCATTGGGGGCTCGCTTACATATCCAGAGTGCAATGCAATGACGACTTCTGGGAAACCCAAGCAGGAAATACTTTTTTTTCCTGCAAAATCCTGAAAAATAAATGTATGCGCTTTCTGCCTAAGGCCACAAGGCCCAGGCCTAGGGTAGTAGCAGGATGCCTTAAGATGCATTGTAGCACACTGAAATAAGTGTGTATATGCACAGAAATGTAGTGATATTTCTATGAAGATATATACATAAAAGACTTACACAAACTTATGATCTGACATACAGAAAGGGGAAAGGAAGATCTTCAAGTAGGGTGTGGGGTGCACAAATATGAATGGCCTAAGATCTAAATATCTTTCTGCCTTGTCGTGATGTAGGGGCTTCTGTACTTGAATGAAGCTGTAAGCTATACCATGTAGGGTCACCCACAATAGTTAGGTAATAGCGGAGAGGTCAGACAAATCACGGTCTACTGGAGAAGGAACTTTGACATGAAAATCTTATGGATAATCATGACCAGAGATTGTGCCTGGCGTGCAGTGGTCTATAGGGTTACAGAGAGTTGGACACAACTGAATGACTAAACAACAACAACATCCTAAATACGCTTGTGGCAACAAAGCAATAATGTGTAAAAGGGAAGGCAAATAAAAAGAAGTAGCAAAAAAAAAAAAAAAAAATGATATGACTGATGCAGGGAAACATTTAGTAATAAAGGTTACTTACATTTTGGTCAGCATGTCTTAGTCCAGAGAAGTCTTAGACTGCTCCCTTACAGTCTGTGGCCATCCCTATCATAGAACAAACTGGAAATGTCATGTTGGGTGCGCTAGGTCACATTAGGAGGTCTAACATGGTTCATACGCATCGCTCACTCTCACCCAATCCTAATGTACAGTAGATTAGATGAGAGTGGAACATTAAACATGTCACAGTGCTCTATTCTAAGCGGTTTGTTTGGTCACCTGTAGAACGCTCCCAGGCCAGGCGTAGAGGGACACCCTGCCAAGGTCACAACTCTATCACTTTACCATGGAAATGTTATGCCAAGATACATCAACTAAGATCGGAAATACACACTTCCAAGTAATATTAGCATTGGATTCAGGTTGTTTTATGTGCCATAGAACACAATGAACTTTCCATTGTTTGCTTAAGCATTAATTTTTTTCTAAGCAATTAATGCTACAAGAAAGTACACAGGAGAAACTGATAAGGGAATGTGTTCTATATCAGTGATTCCAAAGGATCATTTAATGGGACGTTGGACTTATGTTACATTTTTTAATATATAGTTCATACTGTTGTAAGAGTTTATATAATGCACTTTCCTCCAGCAGCCTTCTCTCACCGGAGGATGCAGCGTGATTATGTCTTTAGGTCCTGAAAACGCAAAGAATTACAAGCTCCTTGCAAATGCTTGTGTTTGCTGCAACAACAAAAAAAATTTCTTCTCCAGACAACCCCAAGGAAAAACAGGTGAAAATGAATATTGTTGTTAAGAGTATGGGATCATTTAGAGGGAGCTTGTAGTTTATGATTCCTTCAGGATTGAAGACCTTTCTTGCTATAGATAACATTCAAGTTAAGTAAATAAGTTGAAGGTTTCAAAAGTTAACATTTAGAAGCCAGCCATGTGAGTGAGGAGACTAAGTGGGACTACATATGCAAATGTATGTGTAATCATGGGTCCCTGGCTCCCCAGATTGGTCTAATACTGCTCTACACAATGCATAGCAGCAGTATCCATGAGTTCAGTGTCCCTTTAAAACTTGCTGATGTTCTTGGTGGACCACTTTAATATTGTTGATGGTCTTCACAGACAATTGTACAAATACAATGCACTGTTATATGAGTAGAGTATATGCAATGAAATGAGTGGGTACTACTTGTTTATTAATTTTACTACTGACATAAATGGTGGTATAATATTACATGCATCTCTCCCCCCCGCCCCTGTGTCTCTTCCCCCCCATATCTCCCGCCCGTGTGTCTCTTCCCCCCCATATCTCCCGCCCGTGTGTCTCTTCCCCCCCATATCTCCCGCCCGTGTGTCTCTTCCCCCCCATATCTCCCGCCCGTGTGTCTCTTCCCTCCCATATCTCCCGACCGTGTGTCTCTCCCCCCCATCTCCCGCCCCTGTGTCTCTCTCCCCCCATCTCCCGCCCCTGTGTCTCTCTCCCCCCATCTCCCGCCCCTGTGTCTCTTTACCCCCATCTACCGCCCCTGTGTCTCTTTACCCCCATCTACCGCCCCTGTGTCTCTTTACCCCCATCTACCGCCCCTGTGTCTCTTTACCCCCATCTACCGCCCCTGTGTCTCTTTACCCCTATCTCCCGCCCCTGTGTCTCTTTCCCCCCCATCTCCCGCCCCTGTGTCTCTTTCCCCCCCATCTCCCGCCCCTGTGTCTCTTTCCCCCCCATCTCCCGCCCGGTGTGTCTCTTTCCCCCCCATCTCCCGCCCTGTGTCTCTTTCCCCCCCCATCTCCCGCCCTGTGTCTCTTTCCCCCCATCTACCGCCCCTGTGTCTCTTCCCCCCCTGTGTCTCTTCCCCCCCCATCTACCGCCGCTGTGTCTCTCCCCCCCATCTCCCGCCCCTGTGTCTCTCTCCCCCCATCTCCCGCCCCTGTGTCTCTCTCCCCCCATCTCCCGCCCCTGTGTCTCTCTCCCCCCATCTCCCGCCCCTGTGTCTCTCTCCCCCCATCTCCCGCCCCTGTGTCTCTTTACCCCCATCTACCGCCCCTGTGTCTCTTTACCCCCATCTACCGCCCCTGTGTCTCTTTACCCCCATCTACCGCCCCTGTGTCTCTTTACCCCCATCTACCGCCCCTGTGTCTCTTTACCCCCATCTACCGCCCCTGTGTCTCTTTACCCCTATCTACCGCCCCTGTGTCTCTTTCCCCCCCATCTCCCGCCCCTGTGTCTCTTTCCCCCCCATCTCCCGCCCGGTGTGTCTCTTTCCCCCCCATCTCCCGCCCTGTGTCTCTTTCCCCCCCATCTCCCGCCCTGTGTCTCTTTCCCCCCATCTACCGCCCCTGTGTCTCTTCCCCCCCTGTGTCTCTTTCCCCCCCATCTACCGCCGCTGTGTCTCTTCCCCCCCAACCCCTGCGTGTCTCTTTCCCCCCAACCCCTGCGTGTCTCTTTCCCCCCAACCCCTGTGTGTCTCTTTCACCCCCCAACCCCTGCGTGTTTCTTCCCCCCCCCCCAATCCCTGCGTGTCTCTTTCCCTCAACCCCTGCGTGTCTCTTTCCCCCTATCACCTGTGTGTCAAATTATATTCAATAGAAATAGTTTGATTAGAAGTATATTGAAAGGAAAATGTTCTTCTCTGCCTTGGAGCCTGACAATTAATGGGAGCCATAAAATAAAGAAGTCTGCAAACCATTTTGCAGAAGTGCCTATCAAGATCTTTGTCACAAGACACCATGCCTGGAAACTTTTCATACAAAAGAAACTCTTTATTCTGAATTTAGACAGCAATTATTTGACAACACAGGCACTCTGAATGTTGTGTTACTCATATTTAAAGCAGTGTTTGATAAATGTGTGCTAAATATAGGAGGCATTGCTAAAATTTGTGAGTTGGCAAAATGTTATACAGGTGACAAATCCCAGAAGCCAGGGAGCCACCGCTCCAAAAATCGTACTGCTGGCTCATATCTTTTCAGTTATTATACATATCCATAACATCTGGCTAGCTCCTAAGTTCCTTTAAGGACTAGTATATTTATGGTTTTATGGTCAGCCTCATTCATATACAACACACTGCGGTACATCTTGACTCACTATACCAGGGGCTCTATATTAATTTGTAAACCTCTGGCAGGTACCATATGGAAACCATAACTAAAAAAAGACTATATTCTTTTGCATATTTAGAATTCAAACTTTAAATTATTTTTCCAATATAAAGTCATATATGTATAAAAAATAAACACTGCTTTTTCATTTCTATGCACACACAGTAGATAATGTAAGTTGAATAAGAAGTCTCCCCTTCTGAACAGCTACCTTGTCGTGCTGAAGGGGCTTGTGTACTTCAATTAAGCTGTGAGCTATACAATGAAGTGTCTCCCCAAGATATAGCAGGGAGGTCAGATAAATTGCGGTCCACTGGAGAACGAACTGGCAGCCCACTCCAGTATCTTTGCCATTAAAAAACCTTATGGATAAGCACTACCAGGCTTAAGCTGTGGTTGCTGTACTGCGGTTCATGGTGTCACGTAGAGTCAGACACGACTGAATGACTAAACACACAAAAGTAAGAAGTCTACGTAAAAGGGGATCCAGGAACTGACACATAGGATGCACAAACCTCAAACTACCCTTCCAAAGGAAAATATAAATCCCCCGAGCTTCAGCATCCTTCTGATATCACATCATGACTTAGAATATGTCAGAAGCTCTGTTGTATGGAAACTCAATTGAAAGCTGCTAAAGTGTGATTTTTCTTAAATGTGAAATTTTTGGACAATGCTATAAATGAATAATATATTTATCTTTCCAAGCCTTTCTTCATAGGTAAGTACTGCAGATGCAATCATGTATTAATGTAATGAAAACACAAGGAACTAACTTTCCTGATATTAAAGTAAATAAACATACCAAAAACCAATAAGTAAATGTTATATTAGGAATAAAATACTCAAAAAAAGTGAACGTGTAAAAATGTCAATATATTGGTTTGAGATCAGTATAAACAACTTTTCAATTTATTGCAACACAAATTTGATCTTTGGTTACAATACATTAACAAAAAAAAAAAATCCTACAGCTTTATGGCTCTCCCATCTTTTACAAACAGCTTCACTTCGGTGGCAGAGTGCAATTTACACTGAGTGTGCCGCACCATGCAGGGAAGTGATAGTACACTTAGCCACAACACTAAGACGATGGGAGGAGCCCGGCCTAAGGGTTAGAAGAAAGCCACCTATTTTAATTTTCTCATAATAGATCATTTTACCACAATAGAATCACACACATACAACCCAAATATAAATTAAATGACAGAAAATGCCACCGTTTCTGCCAAAATAAATTGAACACATAACAATAAGCAAAATCTCAATTGCCTTGTTTAATTGGCTAAAAACATATATGTACAAAGATCCAACCTCTGAGTTGATGCATTATCAGCAACAATTAATTAGTATAAGCAGTTGTGTATGTTGAAATGAAAACAGTAATAGTGACTAGTGTGATTTGTTAAATGCCACAGTCTTTATAAATACGTTTTTAAACTTGACAATCATATCTTCTTTGTTGCCCCTACCACAAATCTTAAGTACGGTAATTGCTGCTGATAATGCCATAAAAAAACTAAATTATATATTAAAATTTGGCACATAGAATTTTTATTACAACCAACTGTAATTGTGTTTATGTGTATATAATAAAGGGGTCCTTTTCTTTGTCATGTTAACATGAATCAGGTGGAGTGAGTCCAGGACTTGAGAAATGCTGGTCTCCAGGTCGCCATGACGACCAGAATATATCAGTCTGACAGCTATATCTCTCCTTGGTGTAGTATATAATGTACACTGTGCTGCATGCATGTTTCATTTATGTACAATAGTTCACTTTATAAAAAAAGCTCACTGCAAACCTACTATAAATGCGATAATTACAGCTGATCACAGCATTACTACAAAGAAACGTTGGCTCTGCTGCACTGATGCAGTGGATTGTGGGGCGATGAAAACCTCTCACAAGCAGGGGAGCAGATTCAGAGTTACCTTCTTTAAGTGCTTTGATCAGCCCCCAGCCCCACGGCTCAGTTTTCCAAGTGTCACTTTTATTGCATTCGGACATGCTACCTGCTCTAATGGAGGACTAATCTCAATGAGTCGTTTGAGTCCCAGTCCCTGCAGTTCCAGCTACCTCTCCTATTCCACTAATCTGGGCAATTACTTAGCTACATATGTCCTTCTGAGGATAATATCTAAAACTGTTTGCATTTACTGCATATTTTTTAGGGGCATCCAATGCAGGGCATACATTTAATTCACGCAGAAAAAGGTAAAGTTCAAACTAAATTACACACACATATAATGATAGATCAGTGGTACCCAAACCTCTCCTCAAGACCCACCAGGCAGGCTATGATTTAGGTCATACATTGTGTGACCAAAGGTGAGCAACAAGCATTCAGTGAGGCTGTGAACCTAAATCATGGCCTGTCTGGTGGGTCTTGAAGAGGGAGTTGGGAATGATAGATAGATAGATAGATAGATAGATAGATAGATAGATAGATAGATAGATTTGGCCTGGCTCCTACATATGAGACAAATTTGTCAAGTACCGGATTAATGTCTATATAAAACTACCAGTTTCCATTCCTTATCCTATATAAAAGTATATATGGACGATTTTTAATACATTCCTAATACCAATTAACATGGTTCAAGCCACCCCGATATCAGTCACTCCCATGCCTGCCACCCCACAACAAGCGCAGTTTTATTTACATGATCATTATGGCTGGAGAAGCATCTTAGAAATGTAATATGATTAAAATGGGGAAATAATATGAGCAGTTAGCACCTAAATCATTATCAACAGACTTTCAGTAATACATCACTGGTGCTCCAATCGGCCTTTTTGGGGGGGGGTTTCCCAACACAATGCAGATGGAGGGTGTATGCACGACTTGTAGTCACTATTATTTCTTATGGACAACATTTTAATAATGAAAGTTTATTTGTATTGTACTTAAACTTTCTGACAAAGAATACAAAGGTATTTACTCTTCCAAGTGATCTTGAATAACTATTTAGTGAACTGGTAGCTCTCTATATAAGGATTGTAATGAAGCAAGACCATAGATATCAGTTGAAATGTTTATTATTTTTAAACTACATTAAATCTAAATGCTTTCTTATTGTATGCAGATCACCACCTGCTTAGATGTTCTTAAGAATAACTTAACAAAAATATACTTTCACACAAAAATATACTTCAGGCCTCAGCTGTTCTTTCCCAACGTACTATGGAACGATAACAACTGAAACATGAGCAGCCCGTTTAAATATATATGTACATGTTAAGAAAAACAAACTACTAAGACATTATCGTCCTTGATTTTCAGGCACTACTTCTTTGTATATATCACTTTCTACAAAGCCGAAATGGCCTGTTATTCTCAAATGGAAGAAAATAAGGATAACGGCTGGAAATTATGCATGATTTAGAAACCTGTTATTTTAAGTTGAGCTTTCGGAAAAGATTTCTCTGTCACAGTCCTGATTTCCTAGAAGTTTCAAAGCACTCAGCGATTCTCTGCAACTACACCACAAACACCACATTCAAACACACGTTTCGCAGCTATTTCTTGTAGTAATATTTCATTGATAGATGCAGGCATCGCTAGAAGTGAAAGGGTTAAGAGAGGGACCAAGATCGAAATGACCAAATGCTGAGAAACGACACATTAATCACTGTAAATATCCATTTATTATGGTATGTTATGGGGCAGACTTGCTAAAATGGGAAATCACCAAGCCTTCTCACCTTAGTGCATCTGGCAATAAGTGGCGCTCCAGCAGTATGCAAACCAATATTGTGATATGTTCAGTGTTAAGGGCATTATAATACTGTTCAAGAGTGAAAAAGAGAAATACAAGAACAAGAGGTTCTGAAGGTGGAAGATTTAAGGATAATATGAGCAAGTACTACTTTACAGAAAGAGTATTAGATAAGTGAAGATGCCTTCCAGTGGAAGTGGGAGGGTCAAACAAGAAATTTAAGCATGCCTGGTACAAGCATAAGGCTATTCTGAGGCTTAATTGACTCAAACTTCAAGTAGATAAAATCTACTTAATCTGCGATTAAATCTAAGTTTCTATATAGCCCCATATTTTCAGTGCCCTATTTTAAAAAAGTATAATTCATAGTGGATAATATATTTTAGTACATTAAAAAAATAAAAACGATTGATTGTTACATGCAATTACAGGTCGTCTTTGGCATAGAATTATTTATAATTATCTTTTATTTTATTTTAGTTTAATGTCTTACTCCGCCATCTTATTATGTTAGCACACCAAAAAATGCATCTAGAGTGCTTCTTTGTTAAAAATACAAAAAAAAAAAAAAACATATAAAGTGAATGATATGCAGAAAGAAACACGTCATGCATAGCGTGTGCACCTTTCTGTATGCATAAAACCGCTACAACAAAATGTGTATGCTGTCTAGCCCTGTGCTACCTTTATACAGCTGTAACATTTCTTTATAAACGTTTTTTCTATAAAGCAATACTTATAGGCACATTTATTTATTACTTATTTGTCCACCCTACTACAGTACAGTAACTTACAATGCTAAACGTCTTACTGCTTCAACCCCTTGGCTGTCCCTAAGAAACTCTCTGCTTTGCAGTGTTGTGAGAAGTGCTGATTGTTGTATTGATCCTTGAGAAAGAGAAGGTGACATAGCTGGTGATATAGTTTTAGTGCTTTCTTTATAGAAACTACAAAATACTTTCAGAACGTCAGGTGCCTTTTTCAAGGAGGAAGTAGGAAAATGGTAAACAACAACGCTGCAGCATAGAGAGAAACAATAGTCTTATTGTATATCAACATTCAATATACTTCTCAAGTGACCAAGACGCCAGTCTTATGAGAGATGTTGGGGCACATGTTTTCCACACAGAAGGTGTCTTAAGGAAACACTGCAGAACACAAGTTTTTTAAACAACAACCAATTGCGATTATACTTGTATGCAATAACTTGGGCCTTTGCCGTGCCACCTTAGAAGCACACCCCAACCCCCAATGGTAAATTAAAAGACTTAAATCAGATTAACACAGAAAAAAAAGGTCAGATTTAAGAAAAGTAAGCATAACTGCGATTGACTGCAATGATAAAGTCTACTGTTTTTTCCGATGGGCATGCTCTTCTTCTGTATAACGCACACTGCTAATTTTAATGTATTGCTCCATTACCTCGGAGGGTGAATCTTCCAGTTAAAATACACATACAACAACTAATGTCTATACAAATTTTAAGGCACTTTTTAAATACAACCAACTGCAATTATGTTTATTTTATGAGGAAGTTTCCTTTGTTTAATATATGGGACCTTTTAATCTTGTGACATAAATTCCTAAGGAGAATGGAAGGACTTTATTATATAACTAGCGACTTGGGCCCTCATTCGATTGCGATTTGGCCAATTGAATAGGGCTCTAAATAAGCACATAGCATATATTTTTTAAAGAAGTTTTTAGTTAGTAAACATCTATCCAAAAGCAAGGTTTTCACTAACTAAAAACTTCTTTAAAAAAAATATATGTTTTGTGCTTATTTAGAGCCCTATTCAATTGGCCAAATTGCAATTGAATGAGGGCCTTGGGCGTCAAAAATTACAGCAAAAAATTTGAAGCCTCGCAATCTTGCTGTTTGCCACACATTGCGAGCCTTTCCCCTCCTTCCCCTCTACTTTACAGGCCTCATGATGAGCACATTTGGCGCTCATTGGGAGCCTCTCCCCCCTTTACTTTACAGGCCTCACGATGAGCGCCTTCAGCCCTTATTGCAGGCTGCGGTATGCGCTAATGTGAAAGGCTGTAACTTTGCGAGCATTACAGACAAATGCTCTCACTCTTGTGTCTCTTTCCCCATCTCTCCCTCCCCTGTGTCTCTTTTGCCCTCTACTCCGAGGGACGCCTTTGGCGCTCATTGCGAGCCTCCCCCCCCCCCCCCTAACTTGCAGGCCTTGCAATGAGCGCCTTTGGCGCGTTTTGCGAGCCCCGCAAGATGAGCCATTGGTGCTCATTACAGACCTGTCCTGTTGTTTGCGTTGCGACGTAAAGTTTGTGAGGGTTGCAGTTGCTGGCATGGAGCGCTTTCGGCGCTCCATGCCAGCAACTGCGGCCCTCGCTCGCTGCCCTCGCTTTGCGAGCCCGCAAGCGTTAGCAACAACTCGCATGCTCACAACTATATATGTGATTTATGCATAAAGTCCACATCTTTCAAATCTCAATTATCTAACACTCCCACTTATATTTTTAATAACAAACAATAGTAATTATGTTTATTTTCATGTGTGCTTTTCATTTGTAAAATAACTGGGACACTTTAAAGAATTACAATAGTCTAATATTTCAAAATATACTATTTTGAGGAACTACACAATAGAAAGTGCAATGAAGCGGAAGTTTATTATTAACGAACACGTACAATTTTGCTTTAATAAGAACCCCATTTTCTCTTTATCTACATGTAGGGGAGCCTGTAATGCAGTGACTGCTTCGTTTGAAGTGTATGAGTCCTTACTGACAGTGATTACAATTGTCTAATGAAGATGTCATCTCTTAATTGATAAAACATCTAAACAAACAAGACAACTGCTGCCAAGAGTAAACAATATTTCCATATAATACATAGTAAACTAAAGTCTAAAATGCCTGACTTTATACCATACCAAATATTTAGAAAACATTATCCTCCTCAATTTCCATGGCAAAGGTTCCAAACATCATTTTAAACTATAGGTACACAAGACCGTTATCAATTGCATGTTACTAAAACATGCATTTTCCTACAGTAAATTAACACTGAAGTTTGCCTATTTGAACTGTCAGCCTTACTCGTACGCATACAAAAAGAGATTGACAGTCTGTGAATGAAAGATCATTGCGTTTAATTATATATAAGCCCCTTCATTATTTTCTGTGCAGTCAGTCGCCTGGGTATGGCTATGCCTAGTCTCTTTTGAGCAGCCACAACACTGCCTCCATTGATAAAGTAATTCTTATTATCTATCATTGGAAATTATACTTCTGCTGTGTCACTTTAATTATTCAAAAATGAGTTTATTTTATCACATTCTGTTCCTGTTACAGCCAAACAGGAGGGTTAGCCTTGGACTTAAGAATAATGTAACATTTCAATTAGATGACATAAGTATCAATAGTCTTCCTTTAAGACACCATAATTACTTAACATTAAATTTGTTTTTCAAAGTTGGTCCCTACACTCGCCTGAAAGGGTAAAAATACCAAATATTATTTTGCTGTTGGTGTCAATTAGAAGTTATATGTAAAAAGTCACTAGAAATTTGGAGTAAACTATACATCAGGGGTCAGCCAGGAGCTACCCAGAATTATTTTAGGAGCCAGTGAATGGAGTATATAGAAATATATGAATGATCACATATACATACATTATTTATATATTATGATAGCAGAATGTTCAAATTAGATAAGTATCTTACTTATCCTATTTGCACTTACTGCTATCATAATTGGTCCTTTCCCTCTTCACCTTCGCAAAATCTGACAGCTGCAATCGTGCCTCCAACCGACAGATGGCGATGTCGATTTTCATATAAGGAGCGCCGACAGAAGAGGCCTTGAGCTATGAGAGGTGCGCTTAATGCCCTGGGGGGCCATGTGCCCGTGCCGAACATAGCGATGGCCTGTCAACCCAGCTCCGTCGAGTTGCGCCACGTCGGAGGGGAGAATAGTTATTTGCCTTACAACAAAGATGACGGCGCCCGAAAATTTACAGCGCCCTCTGCCGGATGGCTCATGTAACTGCAGCTGTCAGTGCTGCCGAAGCAATGCGAAGGTGATGAGGGATAGATCCTCATAATTTTATATCCCAAAGGATAAATAAGAGGCAACACTATTTCTCCAAATAACATTTTTGGGAAAGATAATATACATATACACGCAAATTATGGTCGAACATTTTCCAGTGTGTACTTCTGGCTCTCAATTATTTCGATCTATTTTGTTATGTGCACGCACAGGAAGCATCCTGTTTTTGGGCACACTCGCGTCCGACGTACTCCCTAAGCCCCTAACTTTAACCCCCTACACCCCTTGCTGGCCCTAACCCCTTACACCAGTTACCGGCCCTAACACTAAACCTAAGCCCTAATCCTGACCCTAAGCCCCTAACCCTAACCCTCTACACCAGTTACAGGCCCTAACCCTAAACCTAACCCCCCTAAAAGTAAGATCCTAACCCCTTACACCACTTACCGGCCCTAATCCGAAAACCCATAATTTCTTACCGGCCACTTAGAGACAGCGACATAAGGACAACGTCGGTGGTGCGCTTCCCATGGGTAAACATAAAAGGATAGGTCCAGAAAATATTTTTTTAAAGTAATGTATCCACATTAGAGGCTCCCTCACATATTTTCTTCACCCCTCTACATATCTATATCGCCATGGAATATATTGAATAAATAAATAATATCTGCAAAATTATCCCACTGTGATTTATTTTATTTAGTTCACTAAGAGTTTTGGGAATATTTGGGAGACCCAAAAAGTGTATGAATAATTTTACAGTAAAAATAAACTTTACAACCCTAAGCACCTCCCACATAAAGCACACCCCAGCCCTAAGCACACCCCAACCCTAAGCACACCCCAGCCCTAAGCACACCCCAACCCTAAGCACACCCCAACCCTAAGCTCACCCCAGCCCTAAGCTCACCCCAGCCCTAAGCACACCCCAGCCCTAAGCTCACCCCAACCCTAAGCACACCCCAACCCTAAGCTCACCCCAGCCCTAAGCACACCCCAACCCTAAGCTCACCCCAGCCCTAAGCACACCCCAACCCTAAGCTCACCCCAGCCCTAAGCACACCCCAACCCTGCTGTATAAGTGCAGCCCATTTGGTGGTCATGTTTACCAGTCTGCTGTCAGTTGTGATCTGTACCTGTCACTAGCACATCCCATAGTCCCGGAGCTGTAACTCATCTTCTGAACACTTCTATACACAATGTACATGCACTACTCATGTTATAACGTATTGTATAACAAGTCCCGGGCACTCACAGTGTGTGCTGCCGGTGATGATGCTCTTGTGTCCAGGCTCTACACAGCGCAGCCCCGCATCTCCATCCCCCGCTGCCCCTCCAGGGGCCCTGCAGCTCCAGATTGCCTCTCTCTCTCTGTATCCTCAGGCTCTGTTAATCTCTCCGGCCGCACTGGGGCAGCAGTAGCGCATCAGAAAGAAGCTGCGCCGACTATCGGGAGAACAGGAGCCAGGGGAACATGCAGCTCGTAGGCAACTGGAGATTCCGTGACGTCACGCCGCACCACGCAGAATTCCCCCTGACGTAACGTGCTGGCACCGAGCCACAAGCCTTGACAGAACGGTGACAGACAGCGTTGTGATTTCCAGACAGCACCAATCACCTGCCGAGCCTCAGCATCGGTGTGAGCATTAGTGATAGGTGTCATTATTATGTGTGGGGCCTGAAGTAGGGCAAGCCATGAAAGCTTGTGATATTTCCCCTCTGACACTAGTATTATCGCCCTTTTTAGACTAGAAATATCACCCTTCTTATACTAGTAACTAGCGACTTGCCCGTCAAAAAATGACGGCAATAAGATTGTAAGGCAGATAATGGTGTTTGGTTGCGACATTAATTTTGTTGGTGTTCTGAGATCCTTGGGCGCTCATTGCGAGCCTCGCGCTAAATGCCTTCGGCGCTCATTGCGAGGCTGTTGGTTGTTTGTGTACTATGAGCAGCGTTGGCGGTGTTTTTTTGTATGCTAATGAAATAATAAATGAATATACTTTACCTATTTTCAAGTAATATATGCAGGAAGCATTGTGTTGAAGGGCTGGCAATCTGTTTCCATGTTGCTGCAGCATACAATGTGTTTTTTCACTGTTGTGGAGCTGATGTGTAAGTGTCAGCAATGTGTGCAGTGTGTAGTGTAAATAGTGGGCGTGCGCGAGGAAAATCCGTTAGGGTAGCTGTGTACTAACGCATTGTGTAAGTTAGTGTTGTAAAATGACGCCTAATGTGTGGTACGCGGCTGTGGCTGATTTTGCGTCCTTTTGTTGGACCTCATCTGGCTTTTTCGAAAAATCTGTATGTGTTTTGCGTGTTTAGGGTCCTGTAGCCTCGTTTTAGTTTTTTTCGGCGGCCATTTTTTCTCTCGCTTAGGGAATTTTCGGGTGTCTAAACTCTTGAATTTCTACTTAAATTGAGGTGTAACTTAACTTTCAGAGGTCCTGGGTGCCCCCTTGCTGTGGGTAAGCTTTTTATGTATTTGTTGTGTGTATTTATTGTGTTTTTAATGTTTTCATGTGCGCGGGTTTCGGGCGCTAAGGTTGTATTTTTGCGAGGTCGTACTGTTTTTTTTCCTAAGTCCCTCGTACTTGTGGATACTATGGGCCTCATTCTATTAGCGGCCGTAAATCGGCCGTAAGGCTGCGATTCCTTGCGGGGTTCAGTTAACTCGCGATTCTATTATACGGCCCCGCAAGGATCTCCTTTTACGGCCGGCCGCATATCTTGGAACCGGCCGTAAGCTGTGAAATATAAAAACTCAAAAATAAATGCAAGCCTGCACTGTACAGCTCTGGAAATGCTAGGGATCATATTGGGGGACATGAGGATTAAAAGGAACCCACTCTCAAGCTTGCACATCAGCCCAAACCCAAGTTCAAATTAACTGTTTATTTTCCGGCTGCGGCGTGGGCGGGTCTGAGGTGCTCCAAGTACTCTGGACTTTTTACATGGATATTTTACGGATATTAAAAATAAAATATTTTACGGATTTGAGTACAGGATAATTATGTGCTATTTTTTCTAACACCTAAAATCCCTTTATAGTCTTCTCAAAGTGCAGGATGGCTTTATTTGAGCTATTTTATGTGCTTAATTGGTGCTAGCGGGACCTCTTTCCTGCAAGTAAGCAGCGGCTCGCTTTTAGCCTTGCAGAGAGGTTTCCCGGAGCAATTGAATTGCAAATAGGAATTTCTTACGGCCGAAACTCTTGCGGCCGTTTTAGATCAAAGGATTTCCTCTGGCGCGAGCGGCCGCAAGAGATAGCAAGGCACCGGCCGCAAGCCTGCCGGAGCCTCCGGCCGTAAGGGAATAGAATAGCAGAATAGCTTGCGGCCGGTCCTTGCGGCCCCGCAACGGCTGCGGCCGCTAATAGAATGAGGCCCTAAGTCCGTAAATTTTGCGGTCGAGGTGGGAGCCTCCACCTAAGGCACTCCTTGCCAGCAACTGTGAACCCGCAGCGTTAGCAACAACCCGCATGCTCACAACTATATATGTGATATTACTAATGTAAGAAGGTGGATATCACACTTCTTACACTGGAAATATCACCCTTCTTATACTTGTAATATCCACCTTCTTATACTACTAATATCACCATTCTTATACTAGTAATATCACCATTCTTATACTAGTAATATCACCATTCTTATACTAGTAATATCACGCTTCTTACACTAGTAATATCACCCCTCTTATTACTAGTAATATCACCCTTCTTACACTGGTAATATCACCCTTCTTACACTAGTATTATCATCATTCTTATACTAGTAATATCACCCCTCTTAACACTACTAATATCACCCTTCATACACTAGTAATACCACCGTTCTTACACTAGTAATATCACCCTTCTTACACTAGTAATATCATCCTTCTTACACTAGTATTATCCCATTCTTATACTAGTAATATCCACCTTCTTATACTAGTAAGATCCACCTTCTTACACTAGTAATATCACCCTTCTTACACTGGTAATATCACCCTTCTTACTGTAGTATTATCATCATTCTTACAGTAGTAATATACACATTCTTACAGTAGTAATATACACCTTCTTACACTAGTAATATCACCCTTCTTACACTAGTAATATCACCAGTCTTATACTAGTAATATCACTCTTCTTACACTAGTAATATCATCCTTCTTACACTAGTAATATCACCCTTCTTACACTAGTATTATCACCCTTCTTACACTAGTAATATCACCCTTCTTAAACTAGTAATATCATCATTCTTATTACACTATTAATATCACCCTTTTTACACTAGTAATATCCACCTTCTTATACTAGTAATATCACCCTTCTTATACTAGTAATATCACCCTTCTTATACTAGTAATACCACCCTTCTTACACTAGTAATATCACCCTTCTTACACTAGTAATAACACCCTTCTTATACTAGTAATATCACCCTTCTTACACTAGTAATATCACACGTCTTACACTAGTAATATCACCCTTCTTACACTAGTATTATCACCCTTCTTATACTAGTAATATCACCTCTCTTACACTAGTAATAACACCCTTCTTATACTAGTAATATCACCCTTCTTACACTAGTAATATCACACGTCTTACACTAGTAATATCACCCTTCTTACACTAGTAATATCACCCCTTTATACTAGTAATATCACCCTTTTTACACAAGTAATACCACCCTTCTTACAACCATATTATCACCATTCTTATACTAGTATATCATCCTTCTTACACTAGTAATATCATCCTCCTTACACTAGTAATATCATCCTTCTTATACTAGTAATATCACCCTACTTACACTAGTAATATCCACCTTCTTATACTAGTAATATCACCCCTCTTATACTAGTATTATCACCCTTCTTATACTAGTAATATCACCCCTCTTATACTAGTATTATCACCCTTCTTACACTAGTATTATCACCCTTCTTATACTAGTAATATCACATCTCTTACACTAGTAATATCACACTTCTTATACTAGTAATATCACCCTTCTTACACTAGTAATATCACCCTTCTTACACTAGTAATATCATCATTCTTACACTAGTAATATCTTCCTTCTTACACTAGTAATATCACCTTTCTTATACTAGTAATATCACCCTTCTTACACTAGTATTATCACCCCTCTTATACTAGTAATATCACCCGTTTTTCACTAGTAATATCCACCTTCTTACACTAGAAATATCACCCTTTTTACACTAGTAATATCACCCTTCTTACACTAGAAATATCACCCTTTTTACACTAGTAATATCACCTTTCTTACACAAGTATTATCACCCTCCATACACTAGTAATATCCACCTTCTTATACTAGTAATATCCACCTTCTTACACTCGTATTATCACCCTTCTTATACTAGTAATATCACCCTTCTTACACTTGTATTATCACCCTTCTTACACTAGTAATATACACCTTCTTACACTAGTAATATAGCCTTTCTTACACTAGTATTATCCACCTTCTTACACTAGTATTATAACCATTCTTATACTAGTAATATCACCCCTCTTATACTAGTAATATCACCCCTCTTATACTGGTAATTCCACCTTTCTTACACTAGCAATACCACCCTTCTTACACTAGTAATATCATCATTCCTATTATAGTAATATCACCCTTCTTACACTAGTAATATCACCCTCCATACACTAGTAATATCCACCTTCTTATACTAGTAATATCCACCTTCTTACACTCGTATTATCACCCTTCTTACACTAGTAATATACACCTTCTTACACTAGTAATATAGTCTTTCTTACACTAGTATTATCCACCTTCTTACACTAGTATTATCACCATTCTTATACTAGTAATATCACCTCTCTTATACTAGTATTATCACCCTTTTTTCACTAGTAATACCACCCTTCTTACACTAGTACTATCACCCCTCTTATACTAGTAATATCACCATTCTTACACTAGTAATATCACCCCTCTTATACTAGTAATATCATCCTTCTTATACTAGTATTATCACCCTTCTTACACTAGTATTATCCACCTTCTTACACTAGTATTATCCACCTTCTTACACTAGTATTGTCACCATTCTTATACTAGTAATATCACCCCTCTTATACTAGTATTATCACCCTTTTTTCACTAGTAATATCCACCTTCTAACATTAGAAATATCACCCTTTTTACACTAGTAATATCACCCTTCTTACACTAGTATTATCACCCTTCTTATACTAGTAATATCACCTCTCTTACACTAGTAATAACACCCTTCTTATACTAGTAATATCACCCCTTTATACTAGTAATATCATCCTTCTTACACTAGTAATATCACCCTTCTTACACAAGTAATATCACTCTTCTTACACAAGTAATATCAACCTTCTTTCACTAGTAATATCATCCTTCTTACACTAGTAATATCATCCTTCTTATACTAGTAATACCACCCTTCTTCCACTAGTACTATCACCCCTCTTATACTAGTAATATCACCCCTCTTATACTAGTAATATCATCCTTCTTATACTAGTAATATCACCCTTCTTACACTAGTAATATCACCCTTTTTTCACTAGTAATTCCACCCTTCTTACACTAGTAATATCATCATTCTTACACTAGTATTATCCACCTTCTTACACTAGTAATATCACCCCTCTTATACTAGCAATATCATCCTTCTTATACTAGTAATATCACCCTTCTTACACTAGTATTATCACCCCTCTTATACTAGTAATATCACCCTTTTTTCACTAGTAATATCCACCTTCTTACACTAGAAATATCACCCTTTTTACACTAGTAATATCACCTTTCTTACACAAGTAATATCACCCTTCTTACACTAGCAATACCACCCTTCTTACACTAGTAATATCACCCTTCTTACACTAGAAATATCACCCTTTTTACACTAGTAATATCACCTTTCTTACACAAGTAATATCACCCTTCTTACACTAGCAATAACACCCTTCTTACACTAGTAATATCACACGTCTTACACTAGTAATATCACCCTTCTTACACTAGTATTATCACCCTTCTTATACTAGTAATATCACCCTTCTTACACTAGTAATATCACCCTTCTTATACTAGTAATATCACCTCTCTTACACTAGTAATATCACACTTCTTATACTAGTAATATCACCCTTCTTACACTAGTAATATCACCCTTCTAACACTAGTAATATCATCATTCTTACACTAGTAATATCATCCTTCTTACACTAGTAATATCACCTTTCTTATACTAGTAATATCACCCTTCTTACACTAGTATTATCCACCTTTCTTACACTAGTATTATCACCCTTCTTATACTAGTAATATCACCTCTCTTACACTAGTAATATCACCCTTCTTATACTAGTAATATCATCATTCTTACACTAGTAATATCACCCTTCTTACACTAGTAATATCATCCTTCTTACACTAGTAATATCATCCTTCTTACACTAGTAATATCACACGTCTTACACTAGTTATATCATCCTTCTTACACTAGTAATATCACCCTTCTTACACTAGTAATATCCACCTTCTTATACTAGTAATATCACCCTTTTTACACAAGTAATACCACCCTTCTTACAACCATATTATCACCATTCTTATACTAGTATATCATCCTTCTTACACTAGTAATATCATCCTCCTTACACTAGTAATATCATCCTTCTTATACTAGTAATATCACCCTACTTACACTAGTAATATCCACCTTCTTATACTAGTAATATCACCCCTCTTATACTAGTATTATCACCCTTCTTATACTAGTAATATCACCCCTCTTATACTAGTATTATCACCCTTCTTACACTAGTATTATCACCCTTCTTATACTAGTAATATCACATCTCTTACACTAGTAATATCACACTTCTTATACTAGTAATATCACCCTTCTTACACTAGTAATATCACCCTTCTTACACTAGTAATATCATCATTCTTACACTAGTAATATCTTCCTTCTTACACTAGTAATATCACCTTTCTTATACTAGTAATATCACCCTTCTTACACTAGTATTATCCACCTTTCTTACACTAGTATTATCACCCCTCTTATACTAGCAATATCATCCTTCTTATACTAGTAATATCACCCTTCTTACACTAGTATTATCACCCCTCTTATACTAGTAATATCACCCGTTTTTCACTAGTAATATCCACCTTCTTACACTAGAAATATCACCCTTTTTACACTAGTAATATCACCCTTCTTACACTAGAAATATCACCCTTTTTACACTAGTAATATCACCTTTCTTACACAAGTATTATCACCCTCCATACACTAGTAATATCCACCTTCTTATACTAGTAATATCCACCTTCTTACACTCGTATTATCACCCTTCTTATACTAGTAATATCACCCTTCTTACACTTGTATTATCACCCTTCTTACACTAGTAATATACACCTTCTTACACTAGTAATATAGCCTTTCTTACACTAGTATTATCCACCTTCTTACACTAGTATTATAACCATTCTTATACTAGTAATATCACCCCTCTTATACTAGTAATATCACCCCTCTTATACTGGTAATTCCACCTTTCTTACACTAGCAATACCACCCTTCTTACACTAGTAATATCATCATTCCTATTATAGTAATATCACCCTTCTTACACTAGTAATATCACCCTCCATACACTAGTAATATCCACCTTCTTATACTAGTAATATCCACCTTCTTACACTCGTATTATCACCCTTCTTACACTAGTAATATACACCTTCTTACACTAGTAATATAGTCTTTCTTACACTAGTATTATCCACCTTCTTACACTAGTATTATCACCATTCTTATACTAGTAATATCACCTCTCTTATACTAGTATTATCACCCTTTTTTCACTAGTAATATCCACCTTCTTACACTAGTAATACCACCCTTCTTACACTAGTACTATCACCCCTCTTATACTAGTAATATCACCATTCTTACACTAGTAATATCACCCCTCTTATACTAGTAATATCATCCTTCTTATACTAGTATTATCACCCTTCTTACACTAGTATTATCCACCTTCTTACACTAGTATTATCCACCTTCTTACACTAGTATTGTCACCATTCTTATACTAGTAATATCACCCCTCTTATACTAGTATTATCACCCTTTTTTCACTAGTAATATCCACCTTCTAACATTAGAAATATCACCCTTTTTACACTAGTAATATCACCCTTCTTACACTAGTATTATCACCCTTCTTATACTAGTAATATCACCTCTCTTACACTAGTAATAACACCCTTCTTATACTAGTAATATCACCCTTCTTACACTAGTAATATCACACGTCTTACACTAGTAATATCACCCTTCTTACACTAGTATTATCACCCTTCTTATACTAGTAATATCACCCTTCTTACACTAGTAATATCACCCTTCTTATACTAGTAATATCACCTCTCTTACACTAGTAATATCACACTTCTTATACTAGTAATATCACCCTTCTTACACTAGTAATATCACCCTTCTTACACTAGTAATATCATCATTCTTACACTAGTAATATCATCCTTCTTACACTAGAAATATCACCTTTCTTATACTAGTAATATCACCCTTCTTACACTAGTATTATCCACCTTTCTTACACTAGTATTATCACCCTTCTTATACTAGTAATATCACCTCTCTTACACTAGTAATATCACCCTTCTTATACTAGTAATATCATCATTCTTACACTAGTAATATCACCCTTCTTACACTAGTAATATCATCCTTCTTACACTAGTAATATCACACGTCTTACACTAGTTATATCATCCTTCTTACACTAGTAATATCACCCTTCTTACACTAGTAATATCCACCTTCTTATACTAGTAATATCACCCTTTTTACACAAGTAATACCACCCTTCTTACAACCATATTATCACCATTCTTATACTAGTATATCATCCTTCTTACACTAGTAATATCATCCTCCTTACACTAGTAATATCATCATTCTTACACTAGTAATATCATCCTTCTTACACTAGTAATATCACCTTTCTTATACTAGTAATATCGCCCTTCTTACACTAGTAATATCACCCTTCTTATACTAGTAATATCACCCCTCGTATACTAGTATTATCACCCTTCTTACACTAGTATTATCACCCTTCTTATACTAGTAATATCACATCTCTTACACTAGTAATATCACACTTCTTACACTAGTATTATCATCTTTCTTACACTAGTAATATCACCCTTCTTATACTAGTAATATCACACTTCTTACACTAGTAATGTCATCATTCTTACACTAGTAATATCATCCTTCTTACACTAGTAATATCACCCTTCTTATACTAGTAATATCACCCTTCTTACACTAGTATTATCCACCTTTCTTACACTAGTATTATCACCCTTCTTATACTAGTAATATCACCTCTCTTACACTAGTAATATCACACTTCTTATACTAGTAATATCACCCTTCTTACACTAGTAATATCACCCTTCTTATACTAGTAATATCACCTCTCTTACACTAGTAATATCACACTTCTTATACTAGTAATATCACCCTTCTTACACTAGTAATATCACCCTTCTTACACTAGTAATATCATCATTCTTACACTAGTAATATCATCCTTCTTACACTAGTAATATCACCTTTCTTATACTAGTAATATCACCCTTCTTACACTAGTATTATCCACCTTTCTTACACTAGTATTATCACCCTTCTTATACTAGTAATATCACCTCTCTTACACTAGTAATATCACCCTTCTTATACTAGTAATATCATCATTCTTACACTAGTAATGTCACCCTTCTTACACTAGTAATATCATCCTTCTTACACTAGTAATATCATCCTTCTTGAACTAGTAATATCACCCTTCTTACACTAGTAATATCCACCTTCTTATACTAGTAATATCACCCTTTTTACACTAGTAATATCACCATTCTTATACTAGTAATATCACCCTTCTTACACAAGTAATACCACCCTTCTTACAACCATATTATCACAATTCTTATACTAGTATATCATCCTTCTTACACTAGTAATATCCACCTTCTTATACTAGTAATATCACCCTTTTTACACAAGTAATACCACCCTTCTTACAACCATATTATCACCATTCTTATACTAGTATATCATCCTTCTTACACTAGTAATATCATCCTCCTTACACTAGTAATATCATCATTCTTACACTAGTAATATCATCCTTCTTACACTAGTAATATCACCTTTCTTATACTAGTAATATCGCCCTTCTTACACTAGTAATATCACCCTTCTTATACTAGTAATATCACCCCTCGTATACTAGTATTATCACCCTTCTTACACTAGTATTATCACCCTTCTTATACTAGTAATATCACATCTCTTACACTAGTAATATCACACTTCTTACACTAGTATTATCATCTTTCTTACACTAGTAATATCACCCTTCTTATACTAGTAATATCACACTTCTTACACTAGTAATGTCATCATTCTTACACTAGTAATATCATCCTTCTTACACTAGTAATATCACCCTTCTTATACTAGTAATATCACCCTTCTTACACTAGTATTATCCACCTTTCTTACACTAGTATTATCACCCTTCTTATACTAGTAATATCACCTCTCTTACACTAGTAATATCACACTTCTTATACTAGTAATATCACCCTTCTTACACTAGTAATATCACCCTTCTTATACTAGTAATATCACCTCTCTTACACTAGTAATATCACACTTCTTATACTAGTAATATCACCCTTCTTACACTAGTAATATCACCCTTCTTACACTAGTAATATCATCATTCTTACACTAGTAATATCATCCTTCTTACACTAGTAATATCACCTTTCTTATACTAGTAATATCACCCTTCTTACACTAGTATTATCCACCTTTCTTACACTAGTATTATCACCCTTCTTATACTAGTAATATCACCTCTCTTACACTAGTAATATCACCCTTCTTATACTAGTAATATCATCATTCTTACACTAGTAATATCACCCTTCTTACACTAGTAATATCATCCTTCTTACACTAGTAATATCATCCTTCTTACACTAGTAATATCACCCTTCTTACACTAGTAATATCCACCTTCTTATACTAGTAATATCACCCTTTTTACACTAGTAATATCACCATTCTTATACTAGTAATATCACCCTTCTTACACAAGTAATACCACCCTTCTTACAACCATATTATCACAATTCTTATACTAGTATATCATCCTTCTTACACTAGTAATATCATCCTCCTTACACTAGTAATATCATCCTTCTTATACTAGTAATATCACCCTACTTACACTAGTAATATCATCCTTCTTACACTAGTAATATCATCCTTCTTACACAAGTAATATCACCCTTCTTACACTAGTAATATCCACCTTCTTACACTAGTAATATCCACCTTCTTATACTAGTAATATCACCCCTCTTATACTAGTATTATCACCCTTCTTATACTAGTAATATCACCCCTCTTATACTAGTATTATCACCCCTCTTATACTAGTATTATCACCCTTCTTACACTAGTATTATCACCCTTCTTATACTAGTAATATCACATCTCTTACACTAGTAATATCACACTTCTTACACTAGTATTATCATCTTTCTTACACTAGTAATATCACCCTTCTTATACTAGTAATATCACACTTCTTACACTACAGGGAGTGCAGAATTATTAGGCAAATGAGTATTTTGACCACATCATCCTCTTTATGCATGTTGTCTTACTCCAAGCTGTATAGGCTCGAAAGCCTACTACCAATTAAGCATATTAGGTGATGTGCATCTCTGTAATGAGAAGGGGTGTGGTCTAATGACATCAACACCCTATATCAGGTGTGCATAATTATTAGGCAACTTCCTTTCCTTTGGAAAAATGGGTCAAAAGAAGGACTTGACAGGCTCAGAAAAGTCAAAAATAGTGAGATATCTTGCAGAGGGATGCAGCACTCTTAAAATTGCAAATCTTCTGAAGCGTGATCATCGAACAATCAAGCGTTTCATTCAAAATAGTCAACATGGTCGCAAGAAGCGTGTGGAAAAACCAAGGCGCAAAATAACTGCCCATGAACTGAGAAAAGTCAAGCGTGCAGCTGCCACGATGCCACTTGCCACCAGTTTGGCCATATTTCAGAGCTGCAACATCACTGGAGTGCCCAAAAGAACAAGGTGTGCAATACTCAGAGACATGGCCAAGGTAAGAAAGGCTGAAAGACGACCACCACTGAACAAGACACACAAGCTGAAACGTCAAGACTGGGCCAAGAAATATCTCAAGACTGATTTTTCTGAGGTTTTATGGACTGATGAAATGAGAGTGAGTCTTGATGGGCCAGATGGATGGGCCCGTGGCTGGATTGGTAAAGGGCAGAGAGCTCCAGTCCGACTCAGACGCCAGCAAGGTGGAGGTGGAGTACTGGTTTGGGCTGGTATCATCAAAGATGAGCTTGTGGGGCTTTTTCGGGTTGAGGATGGAGTCAAGCTCAACTCCCAGTCCTACTGCCAGTTCCTGGAAGACACCTTCTTCAAGCAGTGGTACAGGAAGAAGTCTGCATCCTTCAAGAAAAACATGATTTTCATACAGGACAATGCTCCATCACACGCGTCCAAGTACTCCACAGCGTGGCTGGCAAGAAAGGGTATAAAAGAAGAAAATCTAATGACATGGCCTCCTTGTTCACCTGATCTGAACCCCATTGAGAACCTGTGGTCTATCATCAAATGTGAGATTTACAAGGAGGGAAAACAGTACACCTCTCTGAACAGTGTCTGGGAGGCTGTGGTTGCTGCTGCACGCAATGTTGATGGTGAACAGATCAAAACACTGACAGAATCCATGGATGGCAGGCTTTTGAGTGTCCTTGCAAAGAAAGGTGGCTATATTGGTCACTGATTTGTTTTTGTTTTGTTTTTGAATGTCAGAAATGTATATTTGTGAATGTTGAGATGTTATATTGGTTTCACTGGTAAAAATAAATAATTGAAATGGGTATATATTTGTTTTTTGTTAAGTTGCCTAATAATTATGCACAGTAATAGTCACCTGCACACACAGATATCCCCCTAAAATAGCTAAAACTAAAAACAAACTAAAAACTACTTCCAAAAATATTCAGCTTTGATATTAATGAGTTTTTTGGGTTCATTGAGAACATTGTTGTTGTTCACATACTAGTAATATCACCTCTCTTACACTAGTAATATCACACTTCTTATACTAGTAATATCACCCTTCTTACACTAGTAATATCACCCTTCTTACACTAGTAATATCATCATTCTTACACTAGTAATATCATCCTTCTTACACTGGTAATATCACCTTTCTTATACTAGTAATATCACCCTTCTTACACTAGTATTATCCACCTTTCTTACACTAGTATTATCACCCTTCTTATACTAGTAATATCACCTCTCTTACACTAGTAATATCACCCTTCTTATACTAGTAATATCATCATTCTTACACTAGTAATATCACCCTTCTTACACTAGTAATATCATCCTTCTTACACTAGTAATATCATCCTTCTTACACTAGTAATATCACACGTCTTACACTAGTAATATCACCCTTCTTACACTAGTATTATCCACCTTTCTTACACTAGTATTATCACCCTTCTTATACTAGTAATATCACCCTTTTTACACAAGTAATACCACCCTTCTTACAACCATATTATCACCATTCTTATACTAGTATATCATCCTTCTTACACTAGTAATATCATCCTCCTTACACTAGTAATATCATCCTTCTTATACTAGTAATATCACCCTACTTACACTAGTAATATCCACCTTCTTATACTAGTAATATCACCCCTCTTATACTAGTATTATCACCCTTCTTATACTAGTAATATCACCCCTCTTATACTAGTATTATCACCCTTCTTACACTAGTATTATCACCCTTCTTATACTAGTAATATCACATCTCTTACACTAGTAATATCACACTTCTTACACTAGTATTATCATCTTTCTTACACTAGTAATATCACCCTTCTTATACTAGTAATATCACACTTCTTACACTAGTAATGTCACACTTCTTATACTAGTAATATCACCCTTCTTACACTAGTAATATCACCCTTCTTATACTAGTAATATCACCTCTCTTACACTAGTAATATCACACTTCTTATACTAGTAATATCACCCTTCTTACACTAGTAATATCACCCTTCTTACACTAGTAATATCATCATTCTTACACTAGTAATATCATCCTTCTTACACTAGTAATATCACCTTTCTTATACTAGTAATATCACCCTTCTTACACTAGTATTATCCACCTTTCTTACACTAGTATTATCACCCCTCTTATACTAGCAATATCATCCTTCTTATACTAGTAATATCACCTTTCTTACACTAGTATTATCACCCCTCTTATACTAGTAATATCACCCTTTTTTCACTAGTAATATCCACCTTCTTACACTAGAAATATCACCCTTCTTACACTAGAAATATCACCCTTTTTACACTAGTAATATCACCTTTCTTACACAAGTAATATCACCCTTCTTACACTAGCAATACCACCCTTCTTACACTAGTAATATCATCATTCCTATTCTAGTAATATCACCTCTCTTACACTAGTAATATCACCCTCCATACACTAGTAATATCCACCTTCTTATACTAGTAATATCCACCTTCTTACACTCGTATTATCACCCTTCTTATACTAGTAATATCACCCTTCTTACACTTGTATTATCACCCTTCTTACACTAGTAATATACACCTTCTTACACTAGTAATATAGTCTTTCTTACACTAGTATTATCCACCTTCTTACACTAGTATTATCACCATTCTTATACTAGTAATATCACCCCTCTTATACTAGTAATATCACCCCTCTTATACTGGTAATTCCACCTTTCTTACACTAGCAATACCACCCTTCTTACACTAGTAATATCATCATTCCTATTCTAGTAAAATCACCCTTCTTACACTAGTAATATCACCCTCCATACACTAGTAATATCCACCTTCTTATACTAGTAATATCCACCTTCTTACACTCGTATTATCACCCTTCTTACACTAGTAATATACACCTTCTTACACTAGTAATATAGTCTTTCTTACACTAGTATTATCCACCTTCTTACACTAGTATTATCACCATTCTTATACTAGTAATATCACCTCTCTTATACTAGTATTATCACCCTTTTTTCACTAGTAATATCCACCTTCTTACACTAGTAATACCACCCTTCTTACACTAGTACTATCACCTCTCTTATACTAGTAATATCACCATTCTTACACTAGTAATATCACCCCTCTTATACTAGTAATATCATCCTTCTTATACTAGTAATATCACCCTTCTTACACTAGTATTATCCACCTTCTTACACTAGTATTATCCACCTTCTTACACTAGTATTGTCACCATTCTTATACTAGTAATATCACCCCTCTTATACTAGTATTATCACCTTTTTTTCACTAGTAATATCCACCTTCTAACATTAGAAATATCACCCTTTTTACACTAGTAATATCACCCTTCATACACTAGTAATATCACCCTTCTTACACTAGAAATATCACCCTTTTTACACTAGTAATATCACCCTTCTTATACTAGTAATATCACCATTCTTATACTAGTAATATCACCCTTCTTACACAAGTAATATCACTCTTCTTACACTAGTAATATCACTCTTCTTACACTAGTAATATCACACTTCTTACACTAGTATTATCCACCTTCTTACACTAGTATTATCCACCTTCTTACACTAGTATTATCACCATTCTTATACTAGTAATATCACCCTTCTTATACTAGTAATATCACCCTTTTTTCACTAGTAATATCCACCTTCTAACATTAGAAATATCACCCTTTTTACACTAGTAATATCACCCTTCTTACACTAGTAATATCACACGTCTTACACTAGTAATATCACCCTTTTTACACTAGTAATATCACCCCTCTTATACTAGTAATATCACCCTTTTTACACTAGTAATATCACCCTTCTTACACTAGTAATATCACCATTCTTATACTAGTAATATCACCCTTCTTACACTAGTAATATCACATGTCTTACACTAGTAATATCACCCTTTTTGCACTAGTAATATCACCCCTCTTATACTAGGAATATCACCCTTTTTACACTAGTAATATCACCCTTCTTACACTAGTAATATCACCATTCTTATACTAGTAATATCACCCTTCTTACACTAGTAATATCACATGTCTTACACTAGTAATATCACCCTTTTTGCACTAGTAATATCACCCCTCTTATACTAGGAATATCACCCTTTTTACACTAGTAATATCACCCTTCTTACACTAGTAATATCACCATTCTTATACTAGTAATATCACCCTTCTTACACTAGTAATATCACACGTCTTACACTAGTGATATCATCCTTCTTACACTAGTAATATCATCCTTCTTACACTTGTAATATCACCCTTTTTACACTAGTAATATCACCTCTCTTATACTAGTAATATCATCCTTCTTACACTAGTAATATCACCCCTCTTATCCTAGTAATATCACCCTTTTTACACTAGTAATATCCACCTTCTTATACTAGTAATAATTACTAGTAATCATCCTTGCTAGACCGGAAGTAGTGCCGCCAGCATCTTGTATGCGGAAGTAATGAATCCTCCATCTTAGAGTTCCCAATGATTCAGTATTGTTAATAAAACTTTGGTTATACGATAATACTGCACAGATAAGATATATAAGTAGGTGCACGAATACGGTTATGCATTTTGTACGGATCCCAGTCCATAACAGTCCCCCCTAAAATGGCATAATATATTCGTAGCAATCACAACTCTTAATAAAGCTTACTGACTATAACACCCTGATCTAGTATCAGGTGTCTAGAGCTAAGTATCTTGTATATACAGTGGATATAAAAAGTCTACACACCCCTGTTAAAATGTCAGGTTTCTGTGCTGTAAAAAAATGAGACAAAGATATATCATTTCAGAACTTTTTCCACCTTTAATGTGACCTATAAACTGTACAACTCAATTGAAAAACAAACTGAAATCTTTTAGGTGGAGGGAAGAAAAAGAAAAAAAATGTGGTTGCATAAGTCTGCACACCCTCTTATAACTGGGGATGTAGCTGTGTACAGAATTAAGCAATCACATTCCAAATCGTGTTAAATAGGAGTTAGCATACACCTGCCATCATTTAAAGTGCTTCTGATTAACCCCCAAAAAAGTTCAGCTGCTCTAGTTGGTCGTTCCTGCAATTTTCTTAGTCGCATCCCACAGCAAAAGCCATGGTCCACAGAGAGCTTCGAAAGCATCAGAGGGATCTCATTGTTAAAAGGTATCAGTCAGGAGAAGGGTACAAAATAATTTCCAAGGCATTAGATATACCATGGAACACAGTGAAGACAGTCATCATCAAGTGGAGAAAATATGGCACAACAGGGACATTACCAAGAACTGGAGCTCCCTCCAAAATTGATGAAAAGACGAGAAGAAAACTGGTCTGGGAGGCTACCAAGAGGCCTACAGCAACATTAAAGGAGCTGCAGGAATATCTGGCAAGTACTGGCTGTGTGGTACATGTGACAACAATCTCCCGTATTCTTCATATGTCTGGGCTATGGGGTAGAGTGACAAGACGAATGCCTTTTCTTACGAAGGAAAACATCCAAGCCAGGCTACATTTTGCAAAACACATCTGAAGTCTCCCAAAAGCATGTGGGAAAACGTGTTATGGTCTGATGAAACCAAGGTTGAACTTTTTGGCCATAATTCCAAAAGATACGTTTGGCGCAAAAACAACACTGCACATCACCAAAAGAACACCATACCCACAGTGAAGCATGGTGGTGGCAGCATCATGCTTTGGGGCTGTATTTCTTCAGCTGGAACTGGGGCCTTAGTTAAGATAGAGGGAATTATGAACAGTTCCATATACCAGTCATTATTGGCAAAAAACCTTCAAGCTTCTGCTAGAAAGCTGAACATGAAGAGGAACTTCATCTTTCAGCATGACAACGACCCAAAGCATACATCCAACTCAACAAAGGAATGGCTTCACCAGAAGAAGATTAAAGTTTTGGAATGGCCCAGCCAGAGCCCAGACCTGAATCCGATTGAAAATATATGGGGTGATCTGAAGAGGGCTGTGCACAGGAGCGCAATCTGACAGATTTGGAGTGTTTTTGCAAAGAAGAGTGGACAAATCTTGCCAAGTCAAAATGTGCCATGCTGATAGACTCATACCCAAAAAGACTGAGTGCTGTAATAAAATCAAAAGGTGCTTCAACAAAGTATTAGTTTAAGGGTGTGCATACTTATGCAACCATATTATTTTATTTTTATATTTTTTCTTCCCTCTACCTAAAAGATTTCAGTTTGTTTTTCAATTTAGTTTTTTCAGTTTACAGGTCACATTAAAGGTGGAAAAAGTTCTGAAATTATTTATCTTTGTCTAATTTTTTTACAGCACAGAAACCTGACATTTTAACAGGGGTGTGTAGACTTTTTATATCCACTGTATAGATACTTCTTGACTATGGTCCTTCCAGAGCACTATTCTTTATGTTTTCTATTTCCGGATGTTGAAAGCATGTATGTGGGTAAGTCATAGGTACATATCTTCGTTCGATGGGGCTTGCCATGACCTGACGTCACACCTACCCTATGACCTATGCGACATGGGAAAACCTAATAGGCCTCTAATATTCTAATAGTGTAGCTAGGCTTGGATAGGGACCATAGGACTCGGATATAGTGTAGCTCAGCTCACAGAACACTCTCCTTAGAGCCAGTCAAAGTATTCATTAGAAGATTGGATGTCTTACAATCATCATTCTGTCCATGTAGATCTGTGTCTAAATCTTGGTGGATAAAGGTGGGAGAAGCCTTGTCCACAGCCTTCTGGAGGTAGTTGCGTAAACAAGGAATAATACAACATAAGAGGAAGGCTAGCAAAATTATGACAATAAAGATGGCCATCCCTATTTGCAACAACACTTTCTGCCAGCCATTCATCCAACCAAACCATGACTCCCAATAATCTGTAGTGCCAGAATTTTCTTTTAATTCTTGACCAAGATTAGCCAATATCTGGATCGCCAGTGTGATCTTTCTATTTGGGCCTGTGTTATCAGGAATGTACGTACAAAATGTGCTAGTGTCAGGGAGCATTTTACAAACTCCACCCTTTTCTGCAAGGATCATGTCTAATGCCATACGGTTCTGGAAAGGCCATGTGTGATGTAGCTTATAATTGTTTTACGATGCCGTTTAAGGCATCCTTAGTGTAGTTAACAAATCGTTGCTGGTTATAGTAAATATAATTGATCCAGGCAACATTCTTATTTACACCAATCATTGGTATTAGTGATTCAAATCCTGCTGCTATTTGGTTTCGGGCCTTAAATTGATTGGGCACCCCCCTTGGGACTCCAATAGTATCAATATATACATGTGGGTCAAAACTTTCGTGAGGTTCAGATGATGAAGTTTGTCTTCTCTTTCTGGAGCTTGTTGGGGAGACACTAGGTAAGTTATCATCGTAATAAGTTGGGACAATGTGTAACGGCATTATGGCTTTAGCCAAGGTACATTCCCCACGCCATACTCCTGACAGCCTTACCCTGAGTTTCATATCCCCACACAACCAATATATGTCCCCTAATGATTGGGTCTGGTTGACTAGCAGTGTGGCTGAACCATCTCTGTATGTGTGACAAAATCCACTTGGGAACTCCTGTAAATTGAACCCCTGAGAAACGTTTCTCCTGTAACAAGTATAATTTCCAGGGTATATAGTTATACCTCTCCCTGGATGGGGATTATTAGTTATCACAGGGTACGTGTTTCTCCATTGTTCACACTCATCTGTACGAGTATATCTTTTGAACAGTTTCAAGAAGCATTTCTCTTCTTGCAAAGGTATAGTAAGTGGAACAGTACCTAAGTGAGGTCTAGCATGGCCACATACATAACAGTTGGTCTTATTACTTTCTTGTACATTGTATTTCATCCATTCTAACCATACATTAAGATCTGAGAATCCAGTCTCAGTAGCTAATGTGTCCTCATATGTTGGATCACCAGTAGCCGCCATCGTTCCAATGATCTGGGGCCCTGGCTTCAATGTCTGCAATGCCAAGGGTAGGTCTGAGTGCTTGTATAGATCTGCTATCTTAAACTCGCCCATTAGTTTAGCACTTTGCCCTCTAGTCCAAGCCCTCAGTATATATGTGTCAACATCCATGGGACAAGGGTTTTGTATGGTCAGAGTCAGTTGCATATCAGAACCAGATACTCCACTATTCAGACATCGACCTGTCTTAGAGTCATTCGGTCAAGGAGGGATCTACCCTGGTCATCTTTCTTATCTGCAGCACTTTGAGGTCTATACCCTCAAAGTGTCCCAGTGCCCAATCCCGCTGCCTTCCATGTGTCACAGTGTCTTCCAACAGTTTTATCAGTGACACATATGTACATATCTCTCTTATATATATCACATTGTTCAGGGATTGAAGGACAGGGAACAATGTCACAGAGGTCAAAGGTGTATGCGGCAACATGTGTATTACGTGAGTTATACCAAAATGTGATACCATCTTTACCTTTTGTAATGGTTACCTGCTGAGCAATATTTGGAATTACCATGAGAGACAGGACAAACCACTGAATTATACTCATTGTGTTGGTTCCTAAATGTCAGGAGAAGGAACCTTTTTGCAATGGGATGAGTGGACCCAAGTAGCTTTCCCTTCCAGCTTAACTGATGTAGCTGTGATCAGCAGTACTTGGAATGGGCCTTCGTATCTGGGTTCCAAAGGGGTTTTCCTCACAAATTTATTAACTAGGACCCAATCTCCAGGAAGTAGTTGATGAGTACCAGTGATTACTTCCGAATCTGGAATAGAAGAGAACACCTGTGCATGGATTTTAGTCAGTGCGGTGGACAGTGCAATTACATAATCAACAAGTACATCAGATTTTAGTTGCAGCTGTTAAGGAAAGTAGCACCCCAGTCTAGGAGCAGACCCAAACAGGATCTCATGAGGGGATAATGCATGTTTCCCCCATGGGGTATACCTGACACTGAACAAGGCTATGGGGAGACTTTCAGGCCATGGCATACCAGTCTCGTGTGACATTTTTAGCATCCTAGATTTCAAGGTACCATTCATACGTTCCACCTTCCCACTACTTTGAGGATGGTAAGGCGTATGAAAGAAGAGTGTCACTCCTAGGGCTGTCCATATTTCCTTGGCCAATACTGCGGTAAAAGCTGGTCCCTGGTCACTTTCAATTACTTCAGGGACACCAAATCTGCAGATGACCTCTGTTAACAGGCGTTTCACGGTTGTCTTTGCTGTCATGTTTGCAACCGGGTAGGCTTCTGGCCATCCTGAAAACATGTCCACGATGACTAACGCATATTTATACCGCCCACTCTTTGGCATCTGTATGTGATCAATTTGTATCCTCTGGAATGGATACAATGATTTTGCCAAATGTCTCTGTGGTGGTTTCTCGGTGCGGCCTACATTGCACCTGGCACAAATACTGCACGATTTACAGTAAGTGTTTGTCAGGGTAGTGATGCCTGGGGCCATGTAATACTTGTTTATTAAGGTATTCATGAAAGTCTTTGACAGATGTGCTGGTCCATGTGCCCATTGTACTGTTGCTGGGTACAGGCTTCTTGGCAAACGCAATCTCAGATTATCAACATATAGTCCATCTTTCAGGGTTGCTCCCTTTGCTTTCCATTTGTTCACTTCTTCTAGACCTGCCGTCTTCTGCAATTCTTTAAGTAATTTCAAGTCTGTCGGCAGAGTCTGCATTGTATAAATGTTTATGTGTCCATCCACCTCTCTCCTTTCCATTTCCTGTGAGGTCATTGCTGCCTGTTTAGCTGTCTGATCTGCTAGATGATTTCCTCGTGCTTCATCCGAGTTTAGCTTCCCATGTGCCTTTACTTTCAGTATGGCCACTTCCTTTGGGAGTGTTAGAGCTTCTAACAGTTCACGGATGGCTTTATCATGCTTCACTGGAGTGCCTGCGGCTGTCATGAATCCTCTGGCTCTCCAGATTATCCCAAAGTCTTGAGTCACTCCCAGAGCATACCTTGAGTCTGTATAGATATTGGCTCGAATTCCTGCTGCAGCTTCACAAGCTTTGGTTAATGCAATCAATTCTGCTTCTTGTGCTGACATGGAGGGAGGTAACGAGGAGGCTTGTATTACATCTTTCTCTGTGGTCACAGCATATCCTGTATGGTACTTCCCATGTTCATCAGCATATCTCCAGCCATCTACATATAAGGTCTGGGTCTGTTAGCATAAGTTCTTTCACGTTAGCCAAGTGCGAGGTTTCCATTTCCATCTGTTGGAGGCAGTCATGAGGTGGTTTTTGTAAGTCCTGGGACTGCATATGGGTCCCTGGCTTGTATACTGGGAGTGCTGTTTGTTTGCCAGTCAAAAGTTTTCTTCCCTATTCCTTCCTCCTCCAGTTCCTCTTCATCTGCAGATTCCCACCATTTTAATGCAGCTCCCAATGATTTCCATCCATTCGGTGCAAACTTTGATAGGGCTACGTGTGGAATTTTTGTATCTCAAGGCTTGTAGAGCACTTCTGCTTCTGGTGGGAGTTCCACCGTAAATGCACCTGCTGCATTGTTGTACAGTGTCTTTAGTTTTAAGGTGACCTGCTTCAATTCAGTGAGACTTGCTTCATATTTGAAATCTCGGCCTAGAGAGTGTTTATTCCACAGTGTGCAATATAAAGGGTCTTGTGTCTCATCTGTAAGCATCTGGTTGTTTCCATATTCCAATAGACATCTTTTTACATATAGATTGGTTATTCCTGATTCTGGATTCAAAATCAGGCTGTACCAAAAGTATCCATCTTCCTCATCTCCCCCCTCTGGAAATGGTAAGAGAGTGGCTGGATTGAGAACATAACATCTCTGCAAAGTAACATTGTCTGGCAGAAGGAGGGAACATTGCAGACGGAGGTGTCTGGCTGTAGTCATGTGCTTGGGTTGAGTCTGCTGTATGATGGCCGCAATGTCATGTGGTGCAAGAACTATCAGAGGATAACCAAGGACTATGTCACTTGTTTTGTCCAGTAAAGCATGTGCTGCCAATGCTGCTCTGAGACAAGATGATCCTCCCCTTGCCACAGCGTCCAAGTGACATGAGAAGTAGCCAATAGGGCGTTGTCTGTTTCCGTGGGACTGTGTCAAGACTCCCATTGCATGTCCTTCTCTTTCTGATACAAACAGCTTGAATGGGAGGTCATAGTTTGGTAATCCTAGTGCTGGTGCTGATGAGATAGCCTTCTTCAGGGCGTAGAAGTTCCGCAGGGCTATCTGTGTCATCTCATATGGTTCCGTCTTCAATACATCATACAAGGGTTGCATGAGAAGGGATGCTTCTGGTATCCACGCTCTACAGTATGATATAAGGCCTAGGAAAGCATGCAGGGGTCTGTGTGACTGGGACTGACATGTCTTCTATTACTTGCACACGGGTGCGTGTAAGATGACGCACACCTTTTGAAAGACAGTGTCCTAGCAAGATGACAGTCTCTCTACACCATTGCAGCTTTTCTCTGGATACTTTAGATCCTTGTCCCGCCAAGTGTCTCAGCAAGCTTTCTGATGTTCTTGTGGCTGTGGGAAGATCTTCAGCACACAGCAAGAGGTCATCAACATACTGCAGCAATACAATGTCAGGATTCGCTTGTTGCCAAGAATCAAGGATATGGCCTTGGTGAACTGGCTGGGCGAATTTTGTGCTCCTTGGGGCATTACAGTCCATTTGTATTGATTATGATCATGCGTGAAAGCGAACAAATACTGGCAAGAATGGTCAAGGGGAATACTGAAGAAAGCATTTGCTAAGTCTACCACAGTAAAGTATGCAGCTGTTGGAGGTATTCCAGAAAGGAGAGTGTTTGGATTAGGCACTATAGGAGTGTCTAATATGGTTGCTTCATTCATCTTGCACCATACGATATTTTACTGGTTCTCCCTTTTTGGATTTCTTCTTTACTGGGAAGAGGGGCGTGTTACATGGTGACGTACACGGGACCAACGCCCCTTGCTGCACTAATCTCTCTATCTGCTGAGAGATCGCATCTATTTGTGCTGGCTTCAGAGGATACTGTGGTTTCCGTGGTAACTCTGCTCCGGGTTTCAATTTTACTATGACTGGTGGCACCTTCAAATGTCCAATATCTTCTGGTCCTTGCGACCAAAGTATTGCTGGAATCTTGTCCAAGATATCAGCTGGCCCTAAATCACGGCTGCTATTGGCATCTATGTATAGTAATATGGGCAGTGAGCAGAGTGCTGACGTGTCAGTGACTTGTAAAGGTGAGGACACCTGTACAGTTCCGTCCGGGGTGAATGAGATGGATGCTTGCAATCGGGAAAGCACATCTGCACCTAATAAGTTTATAGGGCATGTAGAAGATACTACAAATCTTGCAAGCAGGTCTGGGAACGGGCCTATTTGCATAGGTTGAGTTAAATGGTTGGAGGTGGGGACACCATCCACTCCTATACAGGCGACATCAATGTCGGACAGGTAAGATGTATCAGGCAGATCTTGCTTTCTTAGGACGGTTCTGGCTGCACCTGTGTCTACTAGAAAGGTTGTGGGAGTCCCTTCTATTGCTAGTGTCACAATAGCTTGAGGTCCCACTCCGCCATCCCCTGAAGAAACTGCCAGAATAAGGGACACTGATACAGACTCACCCCCGTCCTATGCTGTGGTTTGAACCACAGGCGCTCCATTCGTATCACCTCCCTTGTGTAGGTCTCATCTTTCTGGGTGCTCTGCAATTCTTGCTAATGTGTCCCGATTTCCCACAATTAAAACACTGTCATGTTTCTTTTCGTGGTGACTCTTTAGAGTTTACCATAAGCACAGCAGTCTTTTTAGACGCTGATGATGTAGGTTGTTTAGTAGCTGCTGTCTCCAGCCCTTTAGCAACCAGCAGTAAGGTGTCTAAAGGTAACACTCTATATTCTGGTCTTGATGTCAACAGGCCTTTCTGAAGTGTCTCTTTTAATCCCAGCACAAAGGCCGTACTTAACATCTGCGTGTGTGTTTTGTTATGTAGACCGAAGCCAAGATCTGTAAACACCTGTGTGAGTCATGCATGAAATTTTTCTACTGATTCGTCCTGATCCTGTTTGATATCTTGTAAATTAATTGCTTGATCTGCTAATTTATCCTTCGCCCAATATCTTAACAGTTCACAGACCAGCACACCCGATGAAAAGTCATCCTTTGGGCGATTTGTATCATACGGATCTATTGCATTTCGCGTAATGGGCCAGTATGAATCCCCTGCTCTGATTTCGCACAGGCCTACAAGGTCTTTCCAAGCTGCAGAGTAATGGATCTGAGCCATTTTCCTATAGAAAGGCATAGGTTGTTTTTCGGGGTTGGGCAATGTGTTTATACGGGAGGTGGCCTGTGTCGGGGTAAATGCAACGTACATTAGACTTCCCCTTTTCTTGTCCCTCCTCTTAGATTTCGCTTTTGGGTTCGTTCTTCTATCTCTCCATTCCTCCGCCCCTCTCCTCCCCTGATATCGTCATCTTCCTCTTCTGAACTATCTTGTTGATGATGAGGTGTGGGTGGAGCTAGCACATCCACCGGTGCTCTAGGGGCGGGGAGGGGAATTAACGGTTGGCTTGCAACAGAGCTGGATACACTGTGTATACTATGGGGCTCAGCACCTTCTGCCGAACCTTCTACAACACTTGGTGCCGCCACAGATGGAAACACTGGATATGGGGAATATATGGTTCCATTTGCAGTCAATATTGGATATAGAGGAGTGGGATGTGCCATCGGAGCGGTAGGTGTGATGGGCGCCCCCCCTTGGCTGGGCGGTGCGGTGTGTGACATAATTTCATGATGGGTAGTGTTCGGGGTGATTGTGGCTCATCCTTCATGTGTGTGTGGGCGCCATTTTTGGGCTGTGGCTGAATGAAATGTCTTTGTTCGGCAGAGGATAGTGGTTGTAGTGCGTTAAGGTTTCAGGGGGTTTGTAGTGAGGGGGGAACGATGGTCGAAGAATGGGAGCTGGCTGCTTCACATGGAGCATGATACACATACATTTTCTGCCCCTTTACTTCAATTTCCTTCTCTATCCAACCCTCCTGTGCAATTGCTTTAGCCACCCTGTACCATGCTTCTGCACTCGGCAACAAACCACAATCTTGTAGCTGCCCATTGTTGTCTCTCAACACTTTACTCCACTCTTCTGCCCTCAAATGTCCTCCAACAACACCAGTAATCCCACACACTTTAAACATCTTCTTGCACCGACTCACCACAGCTTCACCTCCCCTTTTCTTGACTATATCCCGGGCCAAAATGCCCTCACTCAGTTTAACTTGGTTCTGCCCCATATCCCTATGTTAAGCAAATACGTATTTAACAATGAGGGCTCAATGAAGTAATAACAGAGAGAGAGAGAGACAGACCAGCTGTTTGAAAGAGAAGGTCTGATTTGTTCGACTGCTACGAAGGGTTACTCCGTACGTTATGTCTAAACTCAGACCGTTGTTACCGCCCTCCGGGGACTATACCTTTGCAGTGCGTAACCACTCACTGCTGGCAAGGGATAGCAAAGAGAACAGTGGACAGAGACATGTGAATCACCATCACATAATTACATCACATTTCATATCATCATGCATTAATAACCAGCATTGACATAGCATCATAATTATCAAACCATTTTCTGCAGAAACTTCAGATCCAAGATATGTATCAATTCGGGGTCTCGCACGCCTACGTGCTCACAAACCGACACCCTCAGGGCTTATTGTGCTTTACAGCACTATCAATCTGCCACTGAAGTTACCACGCTACTAAGGCATGACCATCATGACCCCCAAAAGATATTCATCTATCCGGCATCCATAGACCCTCCCCGGGAAAGTATGCAAAGCAATCCCGATCCCCAGGCTACGTATATTCACGCCTGTATGTGCAACTTCTCTGGGTTATGTGCGACTCTCGGCACAACTCATCCGTCCCCACAACCTGCTGCACATACACGTGTATGCCCCCCAAATCACAATATCTAAGAGATCACAATCGCTCAACCAACAGTCACACACAGGCGAAAGATATCACTATCTCTTGTACAGGATTCACAATGGACTTGAGGCAAGCTATTACCTGTACTTTGTAACCTCCCCTACAGCGGAACTGGACAACGGACAACAGTCCCAGGAACAGGTCTACGCGGATAAGGTACTAATCATGCCCTTACCGTGTACCGGAGGTGATCAGGCTCCGCCTGTTCCCGTGAAGTCCGTCCGAACTCCTCTCGTCCGCTGTTTGGTTAAACCTCAAGTCCCTGTTCGGGCGCCATTTTGTTTTGGGAGAACAAAAGTATTCCTCAGAGATATCTGCCCCTTGCCAAATTACCAATATATATAGTGTGCACACCTTAGAGAAATAATACACCAACACAGAGTTCTGGTATAAAGCTTTCTCTCGCCTAATTTTATTACGTCAGTCATCATTTATATAGTTTTTAATAATCAGATAAAAGTTGCAACTAAACAAAACATCAGGTTTAATTAAGCACTTCATTGGTTCTAAGGTGTCCGCTTTTACGGGACCTTGGACATGTATTGGGTCAGGAGCTTAGGGAGTCTCCAGGTCTCATACCACAGGGGATGAGTCTATCTTCCCATTGGTTGAGAAGTTGAGACAAAGGAAAGATGGCGCTCTCCTTCTTAGTGTCCAAGGTGTGTTAGCTGTCGTCATCCTTGCTAGACTCCATCTTAGAGTTCCCAATGATTCAGTATTGTTAATAAAACTTTGGTTATACGATAATACTGCAAAGATAAGATCTATAAGTAGGTGCACGAATACGGTTATGCATTTTGTACGGATCCCAGTCCATAACAATATCACCCTTCTTACACTAGTAATATCACCCTTCTTATACTAGTAATATCATCCTTCTTACACTAGTAATACCACCCTTCTTATACTAGTAATATCCACCTTCTTACACTAGTAATATCACCCTTCTTACACTAGTAATACCACCCTTTTTATACTAGTAATATCACCTTTCTTACACTAGTATTACCGCCCTTCTGACACTAGTAATATCACCCTTCATACACTAGTAATATCACCCTTCTTACACTAGTAATATCACCCTTCTTACACTAGTGATACCACCCTTCTTATACTAGTAATATCACCTTTCTTACACTACTATTATCACCCTTCTTATACTAGTAATATCCACCTTCTTACACTAGTAATATTAACCTTCTCATACTAGTATTATCACCCTTCTTACACTAGTAATATCATCCTTCTTACACTAGTAATATCACCCTTCTTACACTAGTAATATCACCCTTCTTACACTAGTAATATCACCCTTCTTACACTAGTATTATTACCATTCTTACACTAGTAATATCCACCTTCTTACACCAATAATACCACCTTTCTTACACTAGTATTATCACCATTCATATACTAGTAATATCACCCTTCTTACACTAGTAATATCCTCCTTCTTACACTAGTAATATTCTCCATATTACACTATTAATATCCACCTTCTTACACTAGTAATATCACCCTTCTTATACTAGTAATATCATCCTTCTTACACTAGTAATATCATCCTTCTTACACTAGTAATATCATCATTCTTATACTAGTGATATCACCCTTCTTATACTAGTAATATCACCCTTCTTACACTAGTAATATCATCATTCTTATACTAGTGATATCCACCTTCTTACACTAGTATTGTCACCATTCTTATACTAGTAATATCCATATTCTTAAACTAGTGATCTCACCCTTCTTACACTAGTAATATCACCCTTTTTACATTAGAAATATCACCCTTTTTACGTTAGTAATATCACTTTTTCTTACACTAGACATATCTTATATTTATACCATTCTTATACTAATATCGCCCTTCTTATACTAGATATATCACCATTCTTATACTAGTAATGCCACCCTTCTTAGACTAGAAATATCATTATTTTTACACTAGTAATATCACCATTCTTACAATAGTAATAACACCATTCTTACATTCAAAATATCACCATTCTTACACCAGTAATATCACCCTTCTTACATTAGTATTATCACCATTCTTATACTAGCAATATCACCCTTTTTACATTAGAAATATCCACCTTCTTACACTAGTAATATCATCCTTCTTATACTAGAAATATCACCATTCTTACACTAGTAATATCACTATTCGTACACTAGTAATATCACTATTCTTACACTAGTATTATTACCATTCTTACACTAGTAATATCATCTTTCTTACACTAGTAATATCTCCCTCCTTACACTAAAAATATCACCCTTCTTACACTAGTAATATCACCATTTTTACTCTAGTAATATCACCATTCTTACACTAGTAATATCACTATTCGTACACTAGTAATATCACCATGCTTACACTAGTATTATTACCATTCTTTCACTAGTAATATCATCTTTCTTACACTAGTAATATCTCCCTCCTTACACTAAAAATATCACCCTTCTTACACTAGTAATATCACCATTTTTACTCTAGTATTATCACCATTCTTACACTTGAAATATCACGATTCTTACACTAGTAATATCACCCTTCTTATACTAGAAATATCACGATTCTTACACTAGTAATATCACCCTTTTTACACTAGTAATATCATCATTCTTACACTAATAATATCACCCTTCTTTCACTAGAAATATCACTATTCTTACACTAGTAATATCATCCTTCTTACACTAGAAATATCATCATTCTTACACTAGTAATACCACCCTTCTTATACTAGTAATATCACCCTTCTTACACTAGTAATATCACCATTTTTACACTAGAAATATCACCCTTCTTACACTAGTAATATCATCATTCTTACACTAGTAATATCATCCTTCTTACACTAGTAATATCATCATTGTTACACTAGTAATACCACCCTTCTTATACTAGTAATATCACCCTTCTTACACTAGTAATATCACCCTTCTTATACTAGTAATATCATCCTTCCTACACTAGTAATATCAGCCTTCTTACACTAGTAATATCACCCTTTTTACACTAGTAATATCACCCTTCTTACACTAGTAATATCACCCTTCTTACACTAGTGATACCACCATTCTTACACTAGTAATATCACCCTTCTTACACTAGTAATATCACCCTTCTTACACTAGTATTATTACCATTCTTTCACTAGTAATATCATCTTTCTTACACTAGTAATATCTCCCTCCTTACACTAAAAATATCACCCTTCTTACACTAGTAATATCACCATTTTTACTCTAGTATTATCACCATTCTTACACTTGAAATATCACGATTCTTACACTAGTAATATCACCCTTCTTATACTAGAAATATCACGATTCTTACACTAGTAATATCACCCTTTTTACACTAGTAATATCATCATTCTTACACTAATAATATCACCCTTCTTTCACTAGAAATATCACTATTCTTACACTAGTAATATCATCCTTCTTCAACTAGAAATATCTCTCTCCTTACACTAGTAATATCACCCTCCATACACTAGTAATATCACCCTTCTTATATTAGTAATATAATCCTTCTTACACTAGTAATATCCACCTTCTTATACTAGTGATATCACCCTTCATGCACTAGTAATACCACCCTTCTTATACTAGTAATATCACCATTTTTACACTAGAAATATCACCCTTCTTACACTAGTAATATCATCATTCTTACACTAGTAATATCATCCTTCTTACACTAGTAATATCATCATTCTTACACTAGTAATACCACCCTTCTTATACTAGTAATATCACCCTTCTTACACTAGTAATATCACCCTTCTTATACTAGTAATATCATCCTTCTTACACTAGTAATATCATCATTCTTACACTAGTAATACCACCCTTCTTATACTAGTAATATCACCCTTCTTACACTAGTAATATCACCCTTCTTATACTAGTAATATCATCCTTCTTACACTAGTAATATCAGCCTTCTTACACTAGTAATATCACTCTTCTTACACTAGTAATATCACCCTTCTTACACTAGTAATATCACCCTTCTTACACTAGTAATATCACCCCTCTTATACTAGTAATATTACCCCTCTAATACTAGTAATATCACCCTTCTTATACTAGTAATATCACCCTTCTTATACTAATAATATCATCCTTCTTACACTAGTAATATCATCATTCTTACACTAGTAATACCACCCTTCCTACACTAGTAATATCACCCTTCTTATACTAGTAATATCATCCTTCTTACACTAGTAATATCACTCTTCTTACACTAGTAATATCACCCTTCTTACACTAGTAATATCACCCCTCTTATACTAGTAATATCACCCCTCTTATACTAGTAATATTACCCCTCTAATACTAGTAATATCACCCTTCTTACACTAGTAATATCACCATTCTTATACTAGCAATATCTCCCTTTTTACACTCGTATTATCACACTTCCTATACTAGTAATATCATCCTTCTTACACTAGTAATATCACCCTTCATGCACTAGTAATACCACCTTCTTACACTTGTAATATCCACCTTCTTACACTCGTATTATCACCCTTCTTATACTAGTAATATCACCCTTCTTACACTAGAAATATCACCTTTTTTACACTAGTAATATAACCTTTTTTACACTAGTAATATCACCCTTCTTACACTAGTAATATCACCCTTTCTACACTAGTAATATCACCCTTCTTACATTAGTAATATCACCCTTCTTATACTAGTAATATCATCCTTCTTACACTTGTAATATCATCATTCTTATACTAGTGATATCACTCTTCTTACACTAGTAATATCACCCTTCTTATACTAGTAATATCACCCTTCTTACACTAGTAATATCACCCTTCTTACACTAGGAATATCACTTTTCTTACACTAGTAATATCACCCTTCTTATACTAGTAATATTACCCCTCTAATACTAGTAATATCACCCTTCTTACACTAGTAATATCACCCTTCTTATACTAGTAATATTACCCCTCTAATACTAGTAATATCACCCTTCTTACACTAGTAATATCACCCTTTTTACACTAGTAATATCACCATTGTTACACTAGCATTATTACCATTCTTTCACTAGTAATATCCACCTTCTTACACTAATAATACCACCCTTCTTACACTAGTAATATCATCCTTCTTACAATAGTAATATCACCTTTCTTACAATAGTAATATAACACTTCTTACACTATTGATATCACCCTTCTTAAACTAGGAATATCATCCTTCTTACACTATTAATATCACCTTTCTTATACTAGTAATATCACCCTTCTTATACTAGTAATATCCACCTTCTTACACTAGTAATATCACCCTTCTTACACTAGCAATACCACCCTTTTTACACTAGCAATACCACCCTTCTTACACTAGTAATATCACCATTCTTACACTAGTAATATTACCCTCCATACACTAGTAATATCATCCTTCTTATATTAGTAATATCATCCTTCTTACACTAGTAATATCACCCTTCTAATACTAGTAATATCACCCTTCTTACACTCGTATTATCACACTTCCTATACTAGTAATATCACCCTTCTTACACTAGTAATACCACCCTTCTTACACTAGTAATATTACCCTCCAAACACTAGTAATATCACCCTTCTTATATTAGTAATATCATCCTTCTTATATTAGTAATATCATCCTTCTTACACTAGTAATTTTACCCTTCTAATACTAGTAATATCACCCTTCTTACACTCGTATTATCACACTTCCTATACTAGTAATATCATCCTTCTTACACTAGTAATATCACCCTTCATGCAGTAGTAATACCACCTACTTACACTAGTAATATCGTCATTCTTACACTAGTAATATCCACCTTCTTATACTAGTAATATCCACCTTCTTACACGTATTATCACCCTTCTTATACTAGTAATATCACCCCTCTTACACTCGTATTATCACACTTCCTATACTAATAATACCACCCTTCTTACACTAGTAATATCACCCTTTTTACACTAGAAATATCACCCTTCTTACACTAGTAATATCACCTTTTTTACACTAGTAATATCACCCTTCTTACACTAGTAATATCACCCTTCTTATACTAATAATATCATCCTTCTTACACTAGTAATATCACCCTTCTTACACTAGTAATACCACCCTTTCTACACTAGTAATATCACCCTTCTTACATTAGTAATATCACCCTTTTTATACTAGTAATATCATCCTTCTTACACTAGTAATATCACCCTTCCTATACTAGTGATATCACCCTTCTTAAACTAGTAAAATCACCCTTCTTATACTAGTAATATTACCCTTCTTATACTAGTAATATCACCCTTCTTACACTAGTAATATCATCCTTCTTACACTAGAAATATCTCTCTCCTTACACTAGTAATATCATCCTTCTTACACTAGTAATATCACCATTCTTATACTAGTAATATCATCCTTCTTATACTAATAATATCATCCTTCTTACACTAGTAATATCACCCTTCTTACACTAGTAATATCACCCTTCTTAAACTAGTAATACCACCCTTTCTACACTAGTAATATCACCCTTCTTATACTAATAATACCACCCTTCTTATACTAGTAATACCACCCTTTCTACACTAGTAATATCACCCTTCTTACACTAGTAATATCATCCTTATTAAACTAGTAATATCATCCTTCTTACACTAGTAATATCATCCTTCTTACACTAGTTATATCACTCTTTTTAATAGTTTTTTCCCTCATTTTACACTAGTAATACCACCCTTCTTATACTAATAATACCACCCTTCTTATACTAGTAATATCACCCTTTTTACACTAGAAATATCACCATTCTTACACTAGTAATATCACCTTTTTTACACTAGTAATATCACCCTTCTTACACTAGTAATATCATCATTCTTACACTAGTAATATCCACCTTCTTACACTCGTATTATTACCCTTCTTTTACTAGTAATATCACCCTTCCTACACTCGTATTATCACCCTTCTTATACTAATATTACCACCCTTCTTATACTAGTAATATCACCTTTTTTACACTAGTAATATCATCCTTCTTACACTAGTAATATCATCATTCTTACACTAGTAATATCACCCTTCTTATACTAGTAATATCATCCTTCTTACACTAGTAATATCACCCTTCATGCACTAGTAATACCACCCTTCTTATACTAATAATACCACCCTTCTTATACTAGTAATATCACTCTTTTTACACTAGAAATATCACCTTTTTTACACTAGTAACATCACCCTTCTTACACTAGTAATATCATCATTCTTACACTAGTAATATCACCCTTCTTATATTAGTAAAATCACCCTTCTTAAACTAGTAAAATCACCATTCTTATACTAGTAATATCACCCTTCTTACACTAGTAATATCACCATTCTTATACTAGTAATATCACCCTTCTTACACTAGTAATATCACCCTTCTTATACTAGTAATATCACCCTTCTTACACTAGTAATATCACCCTTTCTACACTAGTAATATCACCCTTCTTATACTAGTAATATCACCATTCTTATACTAGTAATATCACCCTTCTTACACTAGTAATATCACCATTCTTATACTAGTAATATCACCCTTCTTACACTAGTAATATCACCCTTCTTATACTAGTAATATCCACCTTCTTACACTAGTAATATCACCCTTCTTACACTAGTAATATCACCATTCTTACACTAGTAATATCACCCTTTCTACACTAGTAATACCACCCTTTGTACAATAGTAATATCACCCTTCTTACACTACTAATACCACCCTTTCTACATTAGTAATACCACCCTTTCTACACTAGTAATATCACCCTTCTTAAACTAGTAATATCATCCTTCTTACACTTGTAATATCACCATTCTTATACTAGTAATATCACCCTTCTTAAACTAGTAATATCACCCATCTTATACTAGTAATATCATCCTTCTTACACTAGTAATATCATCCTTCTTACACTAGTAATATCATCATTCTTACACTAGTAATATCACCCTTCTTACACTAGTAATATCATTCTTCTTACACTAGTAATACCACCCTTCTTATAATAGTAATATCCACCTTCTTACACTAGTAATATCACCCTTCTTACACTAGTAATACCACCCTTCTTACACTAGTAATATCACCATTCTTACACTAGTATTATTACCATTCTTACACTAGTAATATCACTCTTCTTATAATAGTAATATCCACCTTCTTACACTAATAATACCACCCTTATTATAATAGTAATATCCACCTTCTTAAACTAGTAATATCACCCTTCCTTTACTAGTAATATCACCCTTCCTTTACTAGTAATATCACCCTTCTTATACTAGTAATATCACCCTTCTTACACTAGTAATATCACCCTTACTATAATAGTAATATCCACCTTCTTAAACTAGTAATATCACCCTTCTTACACTAGTAATGTCACCCTTCTTACACTAGTATTATTACCATTCTTACACTAGTAATATCCACCTTCTTACACCAATAATACCACCTTTCTTACACTAGTATTATCACCATTCATATACTAGTAATATCACCCTTCTTACACTAGTAATATCCTCCTTCTTACACGAGTAATATTCTCCTTCTTACACTATTAATATCCACCTTCTTACACTAGTAATATCACCCTTCTTATACTAGTAATATCATCCTTCTTACACTAGTAATATCATCCTTCTTACACTAGTAATATCATCATTCTTATACTAGTGATATCCACCTTCTTACACTAGTATTGTCACCATTCTTATACTAGTAATATCCACATTCTTAAACTAGTAATATCACCCTTCTTACACTAGTAATATCACCCTTTTTACATTAGAAATATCACCCTTTTTACGTTAGTAATATCACTTTTTCTTACACTAGACATATCTTATACTTATACCATTCTTATACTAATATCGCCCTTCTTATACTAGATATATCACCATTCTTATACTAGTAATGCCACCCTTCTTAGACTAGAAATATAATATTTTTACACTAGTAATATCACCATTCTTACAATAGTAATAACACCATTCTTACATTCAAAATATCACCATTCTTACACTAGTAATATCACCCTTCTTACATTAGTATTATCACCATTCTTATACTAGCAATATCTCCCTTTTTACATTAGAAATATCCACTTTCTTACACTAGTAATATCATCCTTCTTACACTAGTAATATCACAATTTTTACTCTAGTAATATCACCATTCTTACACTAGTAATATCACTATTCGTACACTAGTAACATCACTATTCGTACACCAATAATATCATCATGCTTACACTAGAATTTTTACCATTCTTACACTAGTAATATCATCTTTCTTACACTAGTAATATCTCCCTCCTTACACTAAAAATATCACCCTTCTTACACTAGTAAAATCACTATTTTTACTCTAGTATTATCACCATTCTTACACTTGAAATATCACGATTCTTACACTAGTAATATCACCCTTCTTATACTAGAAATATCACGATTCTTACACTAGTAATATCACCCGTTTACACTAGTAATATCATCATTCTTACACTAATAATATCACCCTTCTTTCACTAGAAATATCACTATTCTTACACTAGTAATATCATCCTTCTTACACTAGAAATATCTCTCTCCTTACACTAGTAATATCACCTTTCTTATATTAGTAATATAACCTTCTTACACTAGTAATATCCACCTTCTTATACTAGTAATATCCACCTCCTTATACTAGTGATATCACCCTTCATGCACTAGTAATACCGCCCTTCTTATACTAATAATGCCACCCTTCTTATACTAGTAATATCACCATTTTTACACTAGAAATATCACCCTTCTTACACTAGTAATATCATCATTCTTACACTAGTAATATCATCATTCTTACACTAGTAATACCACCCTTCCTACACTAATAATATCACCCTTCTTAAGCTAGTAATATCACCCTTCTTATAATAGTAATATCATCCTTCTTACACTAGTAATATCCACCTTCTTATACTAGTAATATCCACCTTCTTACACTCGTATTATCACCCTTCTTATACTAGTAATATCACCCTTCTTACACTAGTAATATCACCCTTCATGCACTAGTAATACCACCCTTCTTATACTAATAATACCACCCTTCTTATACTAGTAATATCACCCTTTTTACACTAGAAATATCACCCTTCTTACACTAGTAATATCATCATTCTTACACTAGTAATATCCACCTTCTTACACTCGTATTATTACCCTTCTTTTACTAGTAATATCACCTTCTTACACTCGTATTATCACCCTTCTTATACTAATAATACCACCCTTCTTATACTAGTAATATCACCCTTTTTACACTAGAAATATCACCCTTCTTACACTAGTAATATCACCTTTTTTACACTAGTAATATCACCCTTCTTACACTAGTAATATCATCATTCTTACACTAGTAATATCCACCTTCTTACACTCGTATTATTACCCTTCTTATACTAATAATACCACCCTTCTTATACTAGTAATATCACCCTTCTTACACTAGAAATATCACCCTTCTTACACTAGTAATATCACCTTTTTTACACTAGTAATATCACCCTTCTTACACTAGTAATATCACCCTTCTTACACTAGTAATATCATCATTCTTACACTAGTAATATCCACCTTCTTACACTCGTATTATTACCCTTCTTATACTAATAATACCACCCTTCTTATACTAGTAATATCACCTTTTTTACACTAGTAATATCATCCTTCTTACACTAGTAATATCATCATTCTTACACTAGTAATATCACCCTTCTTATACTAGTAATATCATCCTTCTTACACTAGTAATATCACCATTCTTATACTAGTAATTTCACCCTTCTTACACTAGTAATATCACCCTTCTTATACTAGTAATATCCACCTTCTTACACTAGTAATATCACCATTCTTACACTAGTAATATCACCCTTCTTATACTAGTAATATCACTTTTCTTATACTAGTAATATCACCTTTCTTACACTAGTAATATCACCATTCTTACACTAGTAATATCACCCTTTCTACACTAGTAATACCACCCTTTCTACACTAGTAATATCACCCTTCTTACACTAGTAATACCACCCTTTCTACACTAGTAATACCACCCTTTCTACACTAGTAATATCATCCTTCTTACACTAGTAATATCACTCTTCTTACACTAGTAATATCACCCTTCTTATACTAGTAATATCACCCTTCTTACACTAGTAATATCATCATTCTTATACTAGTGATATCCACCTTCTTACACTAGTATTGTCACCATTCTTATACTAGTAATATCCACCTTCTTAAACTAGTAATATCACCCTTCTTACACTAGTAATATCACCCTTTTTACATTAGAAATATCACCCTTTTTACGTTAGTAATATCACTTTTTCTTACACTAGACATATCTTATACTTATACCATTCTTATACTAATATCGCCCTTCTTATACTAGATATATCACCCCTCTTATACTAGTAATGCCACCCTTCTTAGACTAGAAATATCATTATTTTTACACTAGTAATATCACCATTCTTACAATAGTAATAACACCATTCTTACATTCAAAATATCACCATTCTTACAGCAGTAATTTCACCCTTCTTACATTAATATTATCACCATTCTTATACTAGCAATATCACCCTTTTTACATTAGAAATATCCACCTTCTTACACTAGTAATATCATCCTTCTTATACTAGTAATATCACCATTCTTACACTAGTAATATCACTATTCGTACACTAGTAATATCACCATGCTTACACTAGTATTATTACCATTCTTACACTAGTAATATCATCTTTCTTACACTAGTAATATCATCCTTCTTATACTAGTAATATCACCATTCTTACACTAGTAATATCACTATTCGTACACTAGTAATATCACTATTCATACACTAGTAATATCACCATGCTTACACTAGTATTATTACCATTCTTACACTAGTAATATCATCTTTCTTACACTAGTAATATCTCCCTCCTTACACTAAAAATATCACCCTTCTTACACTAGTAATATCACCCTTCTTATACTAGAAATATCACGATTCTTACACTAGTAATATCACCCTTTTTACACTAGTAATATCATCATTCTTACACTAATAATATCATTATTCTTATGCTAGTAATATCACCCTTCTTATACTAGTAATATCACCCTTCTTTCACTAGAAATATCACTATTCTTACACTAGTAATATCATCCTTCTTACACTAGAAATATCTCTCTCCTTACACTAGTAATATCACCTTTCTTACACTAGTATTATCACCCTTCTTACACTAGAAATATCACCCTTCTTACACTAGTAATATCACCCTTACTAGAAATACCCACATTCTTACACTAGTAATATCACTCTTCTTACACTAGAAATATAGACATATCACCCTTCTTACACTAGTAATATCATCCTTCTTAAACTTTTGAGATCATTATTATTATTATACTTTAATTGTAACCTGCCAACATTTTCTGTAGCGCTATTTTACAGCACTAAGTACAAGGCAAAAACAAGTCCTTGAGGATGGGGGCGTGTCCGGAAGTACTTGCAGTGGCCGCTTTAGTAGGTCACAAGGGGGAGAGGACGCCGCTTCAGGGCGGCAGAGACAACTAGGCCTGAAACCTAGATTGCTGCCCTGGACTTTCTGTGGATGGATGGTGGGCATAGAGGAGACCTGGAGACATGCTGAAAGGGCTAAGGCGGAGCAGCTGTGAGTACATCTCAGAAGCAGCGTGGAGATAACCCTGTGTTCAGTCGGCATGAGTCCTGACATCCTGTTTCCCAGCTAAGATCTTCGGGGGGATTAAAACCGCGTAACCCTTTGTAAATTTACAGTTTGCCGTGTGCGATATGGGACAGGAATCCCTAGAGTTAAAGACCAGTGGAGGTGGGTGAATAAGCCTTTCCCACAGTGATCCCTGGATACAAGTTATTCTGATAAAGAAGTAATCTCTGCCCTCTGGATATCTACAAGGAGACATCTATGATTTTGGTGGAAGACTTCTAAAGCTAAGTATCCATTAAGGATATATTCAAGTTATACATTTTTGAGCTCTAAAACTTTGGTTTATGAACTGTAACTATACAATGCAATGAGTTCATATTCGATAATATTCCAGGTGACTTTTAATGGGTTCAGATTAATAACAAATGCAAACTTACAGGGAAAGGAGCTGGACATACAGAGGGTTTATGCCTCTTATAAAGTAATTAAAAGTGATACGGAATTGTGACAACTGAATAAATGGTTATAAACCACCTCTGAAAGTTAAAGAGTTCAGGAACACAGGTAAATTAATTGAATCTTCACCAAACTGACCCATTGGAATAAGCAGTTTTAAACATGAGAGTTCTTGCTTTGAACCTTAACAAGAGGTTATTAACCATATACGTTCCTTAAAGGGCTTATGTTGTTGGCAAAATTATTGCAAGTTTTCATTGATCTGATATATTTAATCAAGGGATTAAAGCACACATATGTCCTGTTAAAATGGTGTTTATTAAAAGATGGCAAGGTATACGGTTGGACTTGTGGTAGCATTAACTATTATAACAAAACTACTCACTCTTCTCCAACTTAAGGGTGTTTGAAAATTACCTTATCCTAGATGGGTTAACTTCTAACCAGAATTGCCTTGGAATTATTGAAGAATTGTATATGGTTTTCTATTTGGGGCCTTGATAGGTACCAGAAAAAAGATTATAACCACAGTCTAATTCTTATTCATAGAATTCTGGGCTACATTGACTTGGGAAAATACCTTGCATTCCAGATCTCATTGGTTTGGGGAACGACTAAAAAATGTCTAAACCTAAAAAGAATGTGATTGGAAAATCCAACAGTAGAGGAAAAAAGAATAATGCACAAAAATCAACAGAATATTTTTTTGGCAAAAATAAAGAGGCTTTATGGACGCCTGATTCAAATTCAACAATGTTATCTGATAATTCTATGAATAATGATACTGACTCACAAGTTGAAGACCTACTAACGGTATCTAAGATGGAGAAACTTTTCCAAGATTTTCAGAATAATTTTTTTGTCCAACCTCAAAGCCCAGATAATGGAAAACTCCAAGGCAATTAAAGAAGTTAACAATAAAACTCTTGATTTAGAAATTAAATATGACAAGTTGGTTGTGGATCATAATACATTACTGTCATACACCACAAAATTAGAAGGAAAAATGAAGGAGCTGTCCAATAAAATGTGTAACATGGAAGACAGATTGAGAAGATGTAACTTAAGAATTAAAGGGATACCTGAAGCTACTATGGAGGAGGAGTTAAAAATATATTTATTCAAGTTATTTTCATCACTGGTTCCTACTTTATCACAAGACGAAATAAGATTAGATGTATTCCATCAGATTAACAAACCTGCTTTTATTGATAAAAGTACCCCGAGAGATGTTATAGTCAAATTTCATCATCTTTCATCAAGAGGCGCTATATTAAAAGGCAGTTTTAGAGCAAAGATCTAGGAGGCTCCTTTCCAACATATTAATCTAACGGATTTATCGGCTGTAACACTTTCCAGAAGGAAAGAATACGTCAGAATTACTCAATCATTAGGAAGGAAGGAGTAAGATATTAATGGCTATCTCAAGGGAGACTGAAAGATACCCAATGGCATAAACTCAGCTCGGTGGATCAAGGAGAAGAGCTTTTAAGGACTTGGAATCTCCCATTACATACAGAAGACAGAGTCCCACGAGGATTAAGTTTATCCAAACCTGATTGGCAATTGAAGTAACATGGGACATTGTGAATATTTTGACTGAACTATTGACTAGCTATCTTTCAAATTAATTGTTTTGAGCTTAATCCATTCAGGGATATGTGTCTTTCTGGTTCTAAAAAGTTTCAGCTAAGGGTGTAATTATAAGGGGAAAATAGAGGTTTATAGGTATATGATTATTTTTTATTTTTTTTTCAAAGTAGAAACCTAACATAGGGGGTTATAAAGCTCTAATATTTAATAGGACTATAGATTAGGAGTAGTTATTTCTCACAGTAACATTGTCATAATCCTTAAAGGATTAATAAAGTGACAGAATGAGTGAAGGAGGAAAAGATGAAAGAAAGATTGTACTAAGTTTCACAAAATATTACTAGATGTGATGAGGAAATAGTTGTAAAGACACTTTCACTTAAAGCAATATGGGATCACATATATAGTTGTGAGCGTACGGGTCGAGAACTGCGTCCTTCGCGAAGCGAGGGACGCAGTTCCCCGCAAATGCGGGTCCTCGCGAAGCGAGGGCCCGCATTTGCGGTGATGGAGCATCCCAACGTCCCCGCAAATGCGGATCCTCGCGAAGCGAGGGTCCGCATTTGCGGAGGTGGAGGCTCAACGTCGGCTGTGTTACCACACACATACACACACACACAACTTTTTAACAGAATAAACTCAACCGCCCAGCCAACAAAAACCCAACAACGTCCCCGCAAATGCGGATCCTCGCGAAGCGAGGGTCCGCATTTGCGGTGGTGGGAGCATCCCAACATCGGCTGTGTTAACACACACATACACACACACACAACTTCATAACAAAAAAAAACTTAGTCGCCTCACACCCGCTTACACCCAGACACACAGACGCAAGACTTAACAAAAAAACAGTAAAAAAGGCCCCTCACACGCTCTTAACACACATACGCACGACTTAGAAACAAATACACTGCGTCGTACACGTAAAATCTAACCGCGTCTATCGCAAAAAAATACGGCAACATCGCAACAAAATACGGCCGCATCGGAAATAAATACGGCCGCGAAAGACCTATTCCAACCGCCGCGCATCAAAACATCACAAACACAAGAAATAAACACAACAAACACATAAAAAGCTTACTTACAGCACGGGGGGCATCCGGCACCTCCAAAAGTTCATTTACACGTCCATTTAAGTCCAAAACAAAGAGTTTAAACGGCCGAAAATCGGCTAAGCGAGAGAAAAAATGGCCCCCGAACAAAACGAAAACGAGGCTCCAGACGTAACTACACTACACTTACTCGCAATAATGAAACACATACTATGCGGAACGGATCACACTCATATTAAACACCATTTTAACCACTACTACGCAAAAATGGCGGATGGAACGCAAATTGTAAGCTGGAACGCAAATAGCGCATGCGTATTGCGTTCTAACGGTCTAACTTTCCAGAAAGTTCTACAAGTTTATAAATACCTGCCTATTTGACAGAGAAAAATACATTTCTCCTCAGGTGATGAACAGAGTGACTTCAGACATAACTGCTGCTTAAATTGATGAAGACAATTCTTTACCTAATTCCTACTTTACATTGTGCAAATTACAACTGAGAGGTAAGCAATAATATATTACATTTTATTATTAAGACAGGACATCAAAAAAAAAAAAAAAGAAGAAAAAGAGGTTTATGTATACTGACATGACACGCACATATATGTGTATTGCCTCTGCAACAAAATTATCTTAAAACAAACTAATTAAACAACTACATTTAAATTACATTAGAAAAAAATAAGTTGGGACTATTAAAATATGAGTCATGTATACTGATATGTGACACGCACATATATGTGTATCATTTATAGTCACATGTCACACACACATTTATGTGTGTTGGCCAAAAATAAAAATAAGGTTAATTTAACAATTCAAATATGATTCATGTATAGTGATATGTCACACGCACACAAAAAAATTACTTTCAACTATGGAAATGTGCTTCATGTATGTGACATATGTGTGTAGCCCCCACCAAAAAATAATGTTAATTCAAAATAATTACAGAAGTATATTTAAATTACATTAATTTACTGCAATTCAATAGATCACCTAAAGCTTAATCTTTCCACTTTTTTTAATATTCAAACAGACTCTGCATCAACGGCGTCTCTCAACAATTTGCACCGTGCATTGTGAAGCACAATCCCTTTTAAAGAACACCAACAAAGAAGAAGAGGTAAGATACAAAAATACATTAAATGCTGAAAAGGCCATGCTTTGCTAAATAAAAAAAATATATATATAATTCACTATTTCACTTTGTTTTTCAAACAGACACTACAAGAAGACCGGCGGATTAAGATTGGCAGGAGGGGACCCTCTGTCATTCCACACTTCAATCAAGGTAAAGTATTTAAGTATAAAAAATAACCGAACCATGAGCCTCATTCAATTGTGAGTTGCCCAATTGAATAGGGCTCTATATAAGCACATAACAGATTTTTTAGACAGACAGTTTTAGTTACTGAACTTCGATACTAAATCAAGGTCTTCACTAACTCAAAACTTCTGTCAAAAAATATGTTATGTGCTTATATAGAGCCCTATTCAATTGGTCAAAACGCAATTGATTCAGGACCTAAATATGTTTAATGGCCGAGGGCCTCATTCAAATGTGATTTGCCCATTTCAATAGGGCTCTATATAAGCACAGAGCATATTTTTTTACAGAAGTTTTTAGTTAGTGAAGACCTTGCTTTTGGATACAAGTTCACTAACTAAAAACTTCTGTAAAAAAAGATGCTCTGTGCTCATATTGAGCCCAATTCCATTGCCAAAAAAGAAATTCAATGAGGCCCTCACAATATAACAAATCCAGCAACCAAACGCCCTCATTCAATTGATATTTTGGACAATTCAATAGGGCTCGAAATAAGCACATTTAGAACCCTATTGAATTGGCCAAACTGCAATTGAATGAGGGCCAAAGTATGCAACATATGGTACACACAAACTGGTACACACAAAACAGGATTGTAACAAACACATAGCAAACTAAATTCATATTCTTTTTGTTTAACAACCTATAACCATTAGAAAAAACACTACATAAGTATAACAAAAGTGGTGCCCATCAAACAGGATTGTACGAAAACTCACACAAACACATAGCAAACTACATTTATATTCTTATTTTATGTTTAACAACTATAAGCATTACAAAACAACATTAATAAGCATACCAACAGTGGTGCGCACCAAACAGGATTGTATGAAAACTCACACAAACACATAGCAAACTACATTTAGATTCTTATTTAATGTTTAACAACCTATAAGCCTTAGAAAGAACCCTAAATAAGCATACCAACAGTGGTGCGCACCAAACAGGATTGTATGAAAACTCACACAAACACATAGCAAACTACATTTAGATTCTTATTTAATGTTTAACAACCTATAAGCCTTAGAAAGAACCCTAAATAAGCATACCAACAGTGGTGCGCACCAAACAGGATTGTATGAAAACTCACACAAACACATAGCAAACTACATTTAGATTCTTATTTTATGTTTAACAACCTATAAGCATTACAAAACAACATTAATAAGCATACCAACAGTGGTGCGCACCAAACAGGATTGTACGAAAACTCACACAAACACATAGCAAACTACATTTAAATTCTTATTTAATGTTTAACAACCTATAAGCCTTAGAAAGTAGCCTAAATAAGCATACCAACAGTGGTGCGCACCAAACAGGATTGTACGAAAACTCACACAAACACATAGCAAACTACATTTATATTCTTATTTAATGTTTAACAATCTATAAGCCTTAGAAAAAAGCCTAAATAAGCATACCTAAAGTGGTGCGCACCAAACAGGATTGTAGAAAACCACAGAAATAATGTCATTTTTTAGTTAATACAAATACATTCAAATAAAATAACATTTTCATTTTTATTTTATAACAGATACTGCGTCAAGAACATCGGACCAGGAGTTTCAACTGAGGACCAGACCAGTGGACGAGGACTTTCAACACAGGACCAGACCATTGGACGAGGACTTTCAACAGAGGACTACACCATCGGACGACGACTTTCAACAGAGGACCAGACGATTGGACGAGGACTTTCAACACAGGACCAGACCATCAGACGAAGGCTTTCAACACAGGACCAACAAAGATTCTGCTTCAAATCAAACTTCAACCAAGGTACAGTATAACAAGTAAAAAAAGAGAAAAATTAATTAATATTCTTCTTTAATGTTTAACCACCTATAAGCCTCAGAAAAAAGCCTACAGAAGCATACCAAAATTGCGGCGCACCAAAAAGGATTGTAGAAAAACACAGAAATAATGGCATTTTTTCATTAATACAAAGACATTCAAATAACATAACATTTTCATTTTTATTTTATAACAGATACTGCGTCAAGAACATCGGAACAGGAGTTTGAACTGAGGACCAGACCAGCGGACAAGGACTTTCAACAGAGGACTACACCATCGGACGAGGACTTTCAACACAGGACCAGACCATCGGACGAAGGCTTTCAACACAGGACCAACAAAGAATTTTGCTTGAAATCAAACTTCAACCAAGGTACAGTATAAAAAGTAAAAAAAGAGAAAAAAAAAATAAAGATCTTAGCTTTGCATCGATGTCAACAGAAAATAAAATTTAAAATAAACCACCGGTAACTATAACTGTTGAGAAAATATAACTAACACATTTTTCATCTATCTCTTATTTGTCTTTTAGGGCCAATAATCTTTAACAGTAAATACAAACTTCAATGTAAACTTAAAAAAAAATTGGCATAGTCCAAAAAAGTCTAAAAACACAGAATCTATACAATTTGTCATTGTAACATTCCAGTCCTAAACCGTAATTTAATTGCCATTTGACAAATTGAATAGTGCTGTAAATAAGGACATAACATCTTTTTGAAAATACCTTTTTAGTTACTGAAACACTTGCTTTTGGATACATGTTTAATAAATAAAAACTTCTTTAAATAATTATCTGATGGCCTTATTTAGACTTGTATTCAATTGACCGCATTGAAATTGATTAAGTATAAAATGTTAACACACTATTGATAACAATTTGTCATGAAAAACAACTTAACATCTCAAAATAAACTAATGGTACATTATTTTATTTTTACAGATTAACATGGCTGATAACGAGAGTAAACAAGAAAAGAAAAGACGCCAAGCTAGAGAACGACGACAGAGAGCAGACAGCCAGCAGACACCGGAGAAGAAGGAAATTCAACGAGAAAAAGAACGCAAAAGAATTGCAAGCAAAAGACTGTCACTTGCAGAAATGAAAGATATCAGACCAGAAAAAGCAACAAAGAAAATAAAGCATTTACAAACCTGTTGCTCAAACATCAGATGACATTTTACCAGAAAAAATACAAGAGATACAAAAAAGCAACAAAGAAAAACAAAGCATTTAGAAACGTTTCACTGAAACATTACATGACATTTTACCTCAAACAATACAACATATACAAGAAAAGCAACGAAAAAACAAAGCATTTAGAATTGTTGTTGAAAACAGTTATGACATTTCATCTGATGAATCATGAAAGTCAAAATCCTATATGCTTTGCAAAATTGTCCTCTACTAAAGTCTTAGCAGCTAGAGAGGTTCATAGTTGTGGGGACATGACTACTCAATGTCAGTTTTGTGAGGCTTATTATTTTAAACAGGAGAGACCCCGAGAATGGCCAATTTATTAGTTGCTGTCAAAAAGGCAAGTTGAAACTTCCAGAAAGGAAACAATTTCCTCTCTATTTACAAAACATTATGACTGAAACCTACTTTTCCAAACTACAAAATTTTAAACAAACATAAGATCCTACAATAGTGCCATATCATTTGCATCCATGGGGGCAACATAGCTGCTAATGTACCAGGACATGGTCCTTACTGTTTTTAAAGTCCAAGGACAAATTTATCATCGCACTTCCATTTACATCCAGAGGAAGGAAATCAAAAAAATTCGCTCAACTATATGTCCTAGATACAATGGAAGCTGTTGACCAACGTATGCAGATGGAAGAAAATAAAAAATGCTTACCCAGTGTTTTCATAGAGCTAAATAACATTATGGACAACAATCCCTACAGTAAAGCTTATAAAAAATTGGCAGAAGTAGAAAATGAACAACTACTTCATGCACAAAGACATCAATTACCCATGCCGAAGGTTAATATGGTGCTTAAAAGAGACAGACATACTGATAAACGTCGTTATAACTTGCCAACATCAAATGAGGTTGCAATGGTGCTTTCAGAATGATGAAGGAGAACCACCATTTCATAGAGACATTCGATATATCCCTAGAAATGAGGAGCCAACCGTTTATTAATATGAGTATCTTAAGTCCAAATTTAGATCCAATGACATATCCCATCTTTTTCCCACACGGAGAAGCAGGTTGGCAACCAAAATTAACTCCTTCCCAGTTACCCAAATGCTAAAGCCAGAATCCGAAATAATGTTTCTATGCTTGAATTTAAAGTAGCTCAAATTGCCATTCGCAATGATTTAATCCAATTTTATGTGGTGGGAAACTAACACAACAATGGATTATTGATTCATATTTGCAAGTTGAGGCAAATAATTTAAACTTTATCAAATATCAACAAGATAAACTCCGTGTAGAACAATATTCTGGACTAATGGACTAGTTGCTGACGTGGCTACAAGCAGAGACATGACAGCTGGCAAAGCCATCATTTTACCATCTTCCTTTCAAGGATCTCCTCGAATATGAGAGAAAGATACATGATGCTATGGCTATTGTCACAAAATTTGGCAAACCCAGATTTATTTGTGACATTTACATGTAATCCACAATGGCCAGAAATTACACTAAATCTACTTCTTGGACAAACTGCTTCAGATCGACCAGATTTAGTAGCCAGAGTTTTTTAAGATTAAATTAAATGAATTAATACGTGACTTCACTATAAATCAGTTATTTGGCAAATGTCTTGCTTATGTATATACCATTGAATTTCAAAAAAGAGGCCTTCCACATGCACATCTTCTCATAATACTTCAAGAGAAAGATAAATTAGATACTTCGGACAAAGTGGATGCAGTCATTGTTGCTGAACTACCAGATCCAGAACTATATGGTAGACTATATGAGATTGTTACTCATCGCATGATTCATGGACCCTGTGGTGACCTTAATCCACAATCACCATGTATGGAAAATAATAAATGCTCAAAGATTTCCAAAAGATTATAGAGACAAAACCTATGCCAAATTGTGATGGATATCCACTTTATAAAAGAAGAGAAGGAGATAGTGCCATTATTCGTGGAAAAAAGTGGACAATAGATATGTAGTACCCTACAATCCACATTTACTCATGAAGTACAACGCCCACATCAACGTAGAAGCCTGCACTTCCATCAAATCCATTAATATGTCTACAAATATATTTACAAAGGTTACGATGCAGCTACTGTAGTCGTCAAAAGTGCAGACAACCCTGAAAGTAGTGAGTTAGTACATGATGAACTTGCATCTCATGTAGATGCTCGCTATGTCAGTGCGCCAGAAGCTATGTGGCGGCTTTAAAATTTGAAATGCATGATAGATCACATGCAGTATATAGATTAGCAGTACATTTGCCACAACGACATTTAGTCTATTTCCATGCTGGAAATGAAATGAATGCATTGGCCCAAAGTGAAGATCGTCACACTACACTAACTGCATGTTTTGCATTAAATTCCACTGATGCTGAAGCAACACAATACTTATATATTGAAATTCCATATCACTATGTTTTTGTGAATGGATTATGGAGACCAAGAAAAACCAGAGGCAATAAAATTATTCCAAGAATTTACACAGTCAGTCCAAGAGATGTTGAACGTTTTTGCTTACGGATATTACTTTTAAATGTTCCAGGAGCACAAAGTTTTGAACAATTAAGAACTGTTAATGACATTGTATATGAATCCTTCCATTTAGCTGCAAGACATAGAAACTTACTCGCTGATGATACAGAGTGGGAAAGATGTTCAGAAGAAGCAGCACAATGTCAAATGCCACGACAGATGAGAGAACAATTTGCTTTTATTTGTATCTTCTCAAATGCTCCAAATGCATTAGCTTTGTGGGAGACTTTTAAAAGTAATATGGCTGAAGACTTTATGCGACGATACAATGAACCGATTGCACACTTATAAAGCGTTAATGGAAATCAAGAAGTCTTTTTAACTCATGGATTAAGTTGTGCAAGTTTTAATTTGCCTGATCCAGGTCTTATAGATGACATTAACTTTGAAGACTATGACATTCAACTACAAGCAGAAAAACAGAAGAAAACTTGCAACTTTAAATACACTACAATTGCAAGCATTTCATGCCATTAAAATGCAATAGATGATGACATGGTGACAGAGCGTTATTTCTATCTTGATGGACCTGGCGGATCAGGAAAAACATATTTGTACAATTTATTAATGAGTTCAGTACGAGCACAAGGAAAAATAGCAATGGCGTTTGCACTACTGGAATTGCTGCACTTTTATTAGAAGTGGAAGAACTGTTCATAGTGGATTTAAACTGCCAGTGCCTATTTTAGAAAATTCTGTGTCAGATATTCGCATGACATCATTACAAGCAAAGAGATTGAAGAAATGTAAATTAATTATAATTGATGAGGCCACAATGATGTCATGCTATGCTCTCCAATGTATTGACCGTTTGCTTCGTGAAGTCATGGATAATATTTTTCCATTTGGTGGAAGGTAATGTTGTTGGGTGGCGATTTTAGACAAACATTACCTGTCGTCTGTACATGGAAATCGAACTGACATTATCGAAACATGTATAAGTCAAGTACAGTATGGAAACATTTTACCCATCTTCAACTGCAACAAAATATGAGATCAGAAGACAAACTGATTTCAATGGTTGGCTTATTAAAATTGGAGAAGGCAGAACAGAAAAAATACTACATTTACCTGACGACACTGTAGAGATCCCCACCTCATATGATTTGTCAACAAGATATTATATCGGCTATATTTGAAGGGAGCATAAATAACGAGAATATTCCGAGCTTGCCAACCAAAGTTATACTGACGTGTAAAAATAAAGATGCATTAATACTCATAATGAAATCTTAAAAAAAATTAATGCACCACAAAGAAATTATCACAGTGCTGATTCTGTACTTGCTGATGACAATGAAAGTCAGGCAAACTTTTCAACTGAATTCATAAACTCTTTAACTCCTTCTGAATGCCACCACATATTTTGCAGCTAAAGAAAGGTGCAATTATCATGTTACTGCGAAATATGAACCCCAAAACAAGGCCTATGCAATGGCACAAGATTAATTGTTCAACAATTAAAGGACCATTTTATAGATGCTGAAATTTTAACTGGGACCCCATAAAGGAGAGAGAGTTTTCATACCAAGAATAGATTTAGCACCAAGTGAAAGTAGTCTCCCTTTTATACTTCAAAGAAGACAATTTCCCATTATTATGGCATTTGTCATGACCATTAATAAATCACAAGGTCAACCTTCAAATCTGTGGGTATTTTCTTGGAAGAACCAGTTTTTGCACATGGTCAATTGTACGTTGCGTTGTCACGGTGCAAAAAATCCACAGGCTATTAAAGTTTACATTGAAAACAATAAAAAGTCAAGGTGATTTATTAGAAGATGGACGTATTTTTACTAAAACATTGTCTACTATGAAGTACTATTAACTTTTGCAGGAGACAAATAAAGATGCCAACATTTTTTAAAGCATTCCAAAATACATAACAATTGGTTGTTTAATTCAGTCATAATTAATGGAAGTACTGTTTATGAAAATACTGCCTTGCATTGTTAGTAAAAATGATGTTAAAATGTTAAGTCACTATGTTAATGTTTCTAATGTTACAAGTTTTAAAAAATATATTTTCAAGTTATTTCATTCAACAGATTACAAAGTGGATGTTAAGAGGTCAAGCACCTTTTAAGTCACAATGTAAATATTGTCTGTTATCTCAGATTACTACCTACATTAATGTTTTATCGCCAGTTTATGTGCTCAGTAATGAATTACTTTAATTACGTACGTTTTTAAGGAGAGTTTTACTGTATGCCTTCCTCTACATTCAATGTATATTCAAGTTAACAATTATTGTGATAGAAATTGCATGTTAATACTGATTAATTTAAAGGTCAATTGTTTTTACATTCAAATGTTAATACTTTTAATAAAAAATTAGGTTACAAAATGTATTCACTATGTTCCTGTTTATAATGTTCAAAATTATACCAATGTTTTGTCAACTTCTAAACTTACATAAAAAATAAAGTTCAAGTTTAAAAATATATACTTTGAAGGTTATTGCTTACATATATTTTAAACCTCATGTTAAAATTCGCGACGTTTAAATAAGGCTTTTTACTTTTTGCTTTCCTATTCATTCAATGTATATTAAAGTTAACAATTCTTCAGATACAAATTACATTTTAAAAAACCATTACATCAACATTTTACAAAAATACACGTTCATATTAAAATACTTACAAGTGTCAAAAATATATGTTAATAACTAAACAACTTGACAAACATATACATCACATTGCCGTCATTTTTTGACGGGCAAGTCGCTAGTTGATAATAACAGCGATAAATGGATAGAGAGAATTTCACAAATACACTGTATAGAGCGTATAGGAGTACATATAAAATGTTGACAATTATGGTGGTTTATACATAAATATCTTAAGTTTGTCATAATTAATCAGGTAATGTAATAGTTTTATGTAGTTAAACTAAGGGCTGTTGAATCTACTTCCAACATAGGAGTATAATAGTGGGAGAACTTAAATATGAAAGAACCAATCTCTAAAATTGATAATAGAATACCTGTAAACTAGTTAGAGAAAACAAGTCCCTCCCTCGAACAAAAATGACCTAGTATTTCTTTACATTGACGCAGAGCCTTGTGTGTTTCTCCGCAAGGGAAAGATCAGCGGGGAATATATGTATGTTAGTATGAAGGAAGTATGAATGTTTTTTTTTTTAAATGTTTTGGGGGAAAGAATTATTGAGATCTGAGAAAGGAAAAAAGGAGATAGGGGCCTAGAAAAAAATAAAACAAGGGAAATTGGAATAGACTGTATAGCAGGTTTCTAAAGTATGGCCAGTAAATCTTTTGAGTTTTAATGTTAGAGGCTTAAATTCACCTTTTAAAAGAAGTGCTCTCTTATAGACTAATAAAACAGGAAAAGGCAGAGATAATTCTTTTGCAGGAGAACGCATTGGGCGAAAGGTAAAATTTATAGTTTTGGACAGAATACATTTGACCATAGATACAGTTCTTTAAGAAAAACTCTACAGGGTTCTCCATCTTTTTTTAATAATAAATTGAGTTATAAGGAAGAATTTGTTTAAATTGATCCTTATGGTAGATATATTCTATGGGTGGGTGAATTTAATGAACAGAAATTCACGATACTCAATATTCATGCATCCGAATAAAAAGCTGTTGTTCTTTCTTAAACGTATGTTTAATAAGTTAAAAGAATTGAACAGGCACTGTTATAATGGCAGGGGACTTTCATTTGATTATTAATCCTAACCTTGATCGGAAATCTCAAAGAGTAAAAAAAAATAAGGCACAATTAATGAAAAATGCTCAATATTTTTCAAGATTAATAAAAGATAATATGTTTGATATGTGTAGAATATTACATCTGGATCAAAGGGATTACTCCTATTTTTCCCCTACTTTACAATGCATACTCAAGTATAGACTTGGTACTGGTGGATACTGTGGGTATTAATAAGGTAAATAAAGCTTAGTTAGGATAGAATACAATATCGGATTATGCTTATTTTATAGTGGAAATAAAATTAGATAACCTGCAATACAGTAGACCTGTCTGGAAATTGGATGATACATTGTTGGAAGATGAGGAGACTAAGTTGTCCCTTGAAAAGGAAATAAATTATTTGGGCCTCATTCTATTAGCGGCCGCAAGGACCGGCCGCAAGCTATTCTGCTATTCTTTTCCCCTCCGGCCGGGGATTCCGGCAGGCTTGCGGCCGGTGCCTTGCTATCTCTTGCGGCCGCTCGTGCCGGAGGAAATCCTTTGATCTTAAACGGCCGCAAGGAAATCGGCCGTAAGAAATTCCTTTTTGCAATTCAATTGTTCCGGGAACCCTCTCTGCAAGGCTAAAAGCGAGCCGCAGCTTACTTGCAGGAAAGAGGTCCCGCTAGTACCAATTAAGCACATAAGATAGCTCAAATAAAGCCATCCTGCACTTTGCAGAGTCTATAAAGTGATATTCGGTGTTAGCAAAAATAGCACATAATTACCCTATACTCAAATCCGTAAAATATATATTTTTTTAATATCCGTAAAATATCCATGTAAAAAGTCCAGAGTGCTTGGAGCACCTCAGACCCGCCCACGCCGCAGCCGGGAAAATAAACAGTTAATTTGAACTCGGGTTTGGGCTGATGTGCAAGCTTGAGAGTGGGTTACTTTTAATCCTCATGTCCCCCAATATGATCCCTAGCATTTTACAGAGCTGTACAGTGCAGGCTTGAATTTATTTTTGCGTTTTTTAGATTTCTGAGCTTACGGCCGGTTCCAAGATATGCGGCCGGCCGTAAGAGGAGATCCTTGCGGGGCCGTATAATAGATCACGAGTTAACAGACCCCGCAAGGGAATCGCAGCCTTACGGCCGATTTACGGCCGGTAATAGAATGAGGCCCTTTGAGATTAACGATCAAGTAGATAAGTAGTAGCACGCTGTGGGGAACTTTTAAAGCATTTATTCTGGGCGCTTTGATTAAAATAAAAATTCTACGGACTAAACAAAGAGGTTTGCCTCTGCGAAAAAATTGTTAGTTCAACTATATAAATTAGAGCAGAGTAATAAAACAAATCCAAATAATAGTACCACCATAGAAATTAAGAAACTGCAAAACCAGATAAATAAAATTAATCAAAGTATTTTGGATAAAACAATTTGGAGGAGGCAACAGAATTATCATTATCATGATAATAAAATTAATAAAATTCTTGCAAATAAAATTAAAAACTAAATCTAAGTACTAGAATTGAATGTTTGCTGAGTGAAGGTAAATATATTTATAAACCAAATGAGATAGCTAAAACTTTCGCAAATTATTATCAAAAGTTGTATAACTTGGCTAATGATTTGTCATTTAGAAAAACCAACTAAGGAAGATATAGAAACATATCATTTGGAGGAGCTAGCACTAATGCAGGCCCTTGCAGCCCTTCCCAGTCTTCCCCTGCATCCCCTCACACTCACTGGCAGACCTCTCTGGACCGTGGTAACTTCTCTGGCTTTTGGCGGCCCTCTTCTTCTCTTCCACTCCCCTCCTCATCTTCTCCCATGTATTTCCTCCCTCTTCATCCCCTTCATTCTCTCTATATCGCTTTTCCCCATTTTTTTTTATATATTTTTATTGTAACAAAGAGAATACAAATAAATAACACCAGTGTTGTAAATGCACTTCAGTATAAATGGTAACAGTAAAAGAAATAAAAGAAAACACAATCAAATCTTTATAGTATAACATAACTTTTATCTATTAATATATATTTTTACTGTAAATAATTATTTTCTCCTTGTTTTTTTGTTCACCTTTTCTTAAGCAGAAAAGTAATATCTTAGGGAATTAAACCCATTAGTGCTTGACACTACAAATTCAAATGTGAAGACAACATAGGGTTAATCATAATCATATAGTAATAGAGAAATTTTATTGGTGAAAAAACAACGTCGATTAAAAGAATTTAAAAGCAATTTAAAAACACTGTGAAAGGTGATTCCTTCAATGACTCTTGTGACCACTATTACCACTCTATTATATAGTATTTTTAGAGTGTGGTTACACAGGTAAAATTCCTCAGAGTATATAAAAGGGCAACTGCACAATGATTTAAGGGCTGTAGACAAAACCCATAGATGGATGTATATGTATACAATATTAATATAGATTACTGGCAAATGAAGTGAAACACCTACTATTAGTAGAGTTATCTTGGTGTTTCAAAAACTGTAAAGGCTCAGCCTCATATGGGAATGTCATGCAGTCTGATACAGATACCAGTCACTATATGCAGCAAAGCTGCTTTCCCTTAATGTGTCTGTATACAGAAACGACTGACATGCTGTTTGCAAAGCAATGGTTATCTCCTCTTAACTAAGTTACTGAGGGTCTGTGTCAGTTCAGGGGTAAGGCTTTAATAGCCCAAATAATATGCCCTTAAAAATGCCTCTGAGTTCTTTTTAGTAGAGCGTTTGCGCCTCCATTAGCTCGGAGTTTCGCGCTTCCTGAATGTGGCGTGCGTGATGACGTCACGCTACATACGCCTGTTACCTAACATGTTTCTACGTTACAAAACGTCTTTGATCCTTTGACAAAGACGTTTTGTAACGTAGAAACATGTTAGGTAACAGGCGTATGTAGCGTGACGTCATCACGCACGCCACATTCAGGAAGCGCGAAACTCCGAGCTAATGGAGGCGCAAACGCTCTACTAAAAAGAACTCAGAGGCATTTTTAAGGGCATATAATTTGGGCTATTAAAGCCTTACCCCTGAACTGACACAGACCCTCAGTAACTTAGTTAAGAGGAGATAACCATTGCTTTGCAAACAGCATGTCAGTCGTTTCTGTATACAGACACATTAAGGGAAAGCAGCTTTGCTGCATATAGTGACTGGTATCTGTATCAGACTGCATGACATTCCCATATGAGGCTGAGCCTTTACAGTTTTGAAACACCAAGATAACTCTACTAATAGTAGGTGTTTCACTTCATTTGTCAGTAATCTATATTAATATTGTATACATATACATCCATCTATGGGCTTTGTCTACAGCCCTTAAATCATTGTGCAGTTGCCCTTTTATATACTCTGAGGAATTTACCTGTGTAACCACACTCTAAAAATACTATATAATAGAGTGGTAATAGTGGTCACAAGAGTCATTGAAGGAATCACCTTTCACAGTGTTTTTAAATTGCTTTTAAATTCTTTTAATCGATGTTGTTTTTTCACCAATAAAATTTCTCTATTACTATATGATTATGATTAACCCTATGTTGTCTTCACCTTTTCTTAACTCTACCAATAACAAATCTATAATTATAAACATTTTATATAGTAAATTACTGTATATACTTGAGTATAAGCCGAGTTTTTCAGCCCTTTTTTTAAGGCTGAAAAGGGCCCTCTCGGCTTATACTCGAGTCACCATGTGTCTCTTTCCCCCCCGTGTCTCTTCACCCCCGTGTTTGTTCCCCCCCTCTCCAGAAAAAAAAAAACGTATGTGATGTCTTTTAAAAGCATGACAGAAAGTTTTAGTCTACAGTGCCTCTTTAAGGGAAATGTAGTTTGCCATTTACTCCTCCATTTTTATAGCGAACAAAAGCTGCTGATTTAAATTAAATGTGTTTTACCGACACCTAGAATGCTGAGCTGATTGTGTCAAATATTCAGGAGCCAATCAAACTACAGCTGAGTTTGAAGCTGTGACAAGTATATCTGTCTGTATTTTTCAGCAGTTTAAATCATATATTCGACAGAGGACTTATAGCAAGAGCTAAAACTTTTACTCCTATGTTTTAATTTCTATAGAAAATTAATCCAGATATTAAGTATAAATATAAAAAATAAAAATGCCTCTCATAATTGAGACTTTAATCCCAAATTTCTATGTCACATTTAAGCAAACAGGTTTTGTAAACTAAAAATAAAGTGGTTTTTTACATGAATAATAAATATTAAGCCAAGATAATTATTACCAAAGAAGCATAGAAATATATGAAGACTAATATATTTCTCCTTAGCCAAACTAGTTAATTTAAGCAATGATGAGAGGAATAGTAAGATTAATGCAGTGAGCCTCTTAAATGGGTCTACCTAACAAGTTTTACATTCAAAATGATGGTATTAAAGCATAAGCTTATAATATTTGACCTGTGAACCTTTAAATATATTAAATACATTTTGGTATTATTATGCCTTTCTAAATAGTGACTTGCTATTAGAATTTGTATTAAGCGGGTTAGGGGACATTCTTCTTCCCAACCCAATGAGTTACTGTCATTATAGAATTTCATGGAAGGACTCATGTCACAACCCCAAGGACTCATGTCACGACTGAGGAGACCAACACAGCTCCAGAACACTCCTGCCATGGCTAAAGGAATTCTCTCTTGAATCGAGGAGTGGATGGGCTTCTCGGTGACTGGTTTCTATTCAAGGACCATCAGGATGCAGAATAGGGATCATGGGCTTAAAATAAACAGTGGTTATAACCTCTAAATAAATGAGAGAAAACCTTGCTTATGTTCCCTAGAAGAGTTTGTCTTTACTGGGAAAAGTTTGAATATTTATAGGCATACAGAACAATACAACTTTGGTTCAGTCCAAAAACATGATTAAACTACCCGCCCTTAATCAGATAGGCTTGCAGAACTCCACACGATAGGCACATTTGTTTTAGAGGTGTATATACCCAAATAAACCCCCCGTTACCTCTCAGTGCAAAAATATTAAACTAGCTGAGGACAGTGCCACCCATTACACAGTAGTTGTTCAGCTGCTCTATTGATAGTCTATGGACCACTTTGTCAACTGCTGCAGAGAGGGCAAGGAGATTTAGGACTGAGCAATCACCTGTATATCATGCTACCGTAATATCCGTTGAAACACGAACCAAAGCTGTTTCTGTGCAGTGTCTTTTCCTGAACCCTGACTGCCACGGATCAAAGATGTCATGTTTTGCAGATGTATTTCCAGTTGCATTGCATCTAATTTTTTAACACTCTTTCTCAGGATGGGAAGATTTGAAACAGACCTATAATGTGCCATGCAATCTTTATTTTTGTAGACTCTGTATAGCATGTGAAACAGGCCTCAGAAACAGGTCAAACAAATAACCGTTACCAAAGTACAATGGATGCCTCTCGGGGCCAGTGGAGGCATCACTGTGTGTTTTCCTATTTAAAACAACATAGATTTTAATAAAAGTCAGAATAGTTATCAACACATTGCAAATTTGTGCATTTTAGATTCCTCTAGCAGTGAAGGAGTTAAATCAGCAGAATGGCATTCCTTCTTATTAGTAAGTGTACTAGAGGTCTCGATAAGGAGCGTGGTACAAGAAAGCTAAAAGCATCGTAATAATGCTGCATTCAAAATATATTTAAACAGTATGGCCTGACGTTATGGGCTATGCTCAAAATGCTGTTCCACAAGTTTCTAGCTAAGGTTATCTATTAATAGCAGCAACTTCACATATGTATCTTTTATTCTGTAATGATATTTCACATGTGGTTAAACACTGTCACAGCAAATATTAGCTGATATATTCATTGTTTAAGACAATAGCACAATTATTTGATATGTCGTTAACATTCTTTTGTGAGACCAAACTGCCATCATACCATGTGAATTTATACTGAGATTTGATAGTATCTCATTTCTGCATATGCAAGTAATGGCACAATGTTATAATGTAATGTGGATAAGATCTAAGGGCTACAATGTACTCTGTTCCTATGGTATGGTGACCAGACTTTTCTCTTCTCAGGAGACTGTCGCCTGATTGAGACCTTTGTCTTCCTGCTTAAACCTGTCTCCAGAAATGTCTGTGGATAAGAAGTCAGGAATGCCAGCTGATTTACCCTCATTGTATGTGGAGATTCAAGAAAAAAACATTTGTTTGTCAGGTATGTACCAAATTAACAATATTAGCAGATGTGTGAGACATAAACCTTCTTCTAGATCGCTACCTTGTCGTGGTGAAGGGGCTTGTGTACCTCAGTAAAGCTGTGAGCTATACCATGTAGGGTCACCCAAGATGGGCCGGTCATAGCAGAAAGCTCTGACAAATCGTGGTCCACTGGAGAAGGAACTGGCAATCCATTCAATTATCTTTACCAAGAAAACCTTATGGATAGGTACAACCAAGGGCATAACAGTAGATGTGCCTGGTGTGCTGGGGTCCATAGGGTCATGGAGTGTCAAACATTACTGAACTACTAAACAACAACAAAGCCATAGACATAGAACATTTGTTGGGAAGATCTACATTTTTGAAGACTCTGTTTATGAGTACAGGAATATATTTTGTTTGTTACATCAGATTGTGAGAGCTGGATTATGGGGATATGTATTTATAGTTAGTTATCAGTAGAGAGAGGGGAGGAAGGAACAGTCAGAACTGCAGAGCTTTTGTTTGTTAGCTGGATAGAAACTTTATATTCTCATCATACACCCCTATATATTTTGTGGTTTTACAGCACTGATGAAAATACCCCCTCAAAAGTATGTGCAAACGCATGCCCATGCCACTCTATATATCTGTACTTGATGATGAAACCTAAATAAGTCAATATGACATTTTGGAAATCCAAATTAATTGGTCAATACAGTATGATATTACTGCCTGTCTTATATAGGAAACCTCTTGTATTTCTTCATTGTTGCATAAAGTGTTACAGTATAAAAATGTACAGTGCCTTGCAAAAGTATTCACCCAACTTGTCATTTTTGGTGTTTTGTTGCCTCACAACCTGGAATTAACATTGATTGTTTGAGGATTTGCATCATTTAATTTACAGAACATGCCCACAACTTTGCTTCACAATAAATAAATAAAAAAAATCCTCAGACAACAAATAGGTCAAAATAACAAAAAAAATTCAAAACTATTCACAAAACATTGAATTTAAGGCTGTAATGTACCAAATAGGTAAAAGGTCTGGGGGATGAATACTTTTGCAAGGCACTGTACTTTTTTTAATTATTCAAATAACCTGAGTAATATGAGGGATAATTTAATGTTGTTTTAGGAAACACTAGGATTCCTCTGAGCTCTGGATGAAAACACTACTAGATAACTGTTTCCAACTTATTGTATTATAATACACTTGTTATTTTAAATACCCCATGGTCAGCATATCCAATAGAAAAAATTACCATTGCAGTCCCTTTTATCTCTTCAAGCCCCTTTAATAGCTTTATGAATTTCTCCCATAGTAAAAGGCTGAGAAATCTGTTTGATTTGGCTGGTTTTATGATTAACTTGTAAGCTGTCCAGGAAATCCATAAACAAGATGTTTTATAAGAAATGCTCTTTAACTGTATTTTTTTTATTCCTATTCTACATTGACCATTGTGAAGCTCTGTAAGCAATGCATGCACAGTAGGGCTATAGATAGATCTACATTGCTGTTTTTAAGATTACTCTGCTTTCTGTATTAAATCTTTCAGGAGCGGATCTTAAGGTGAGGGAGGGGAAATTATGGACAACTAGGCAGTGATTGAGTAAAAGAATAAGTGAACAAAGTTGTTTATCACCAATAATCCTGTCTCCATTAAATCCATGTAATAATGTAATGATCCAGCACTTTACAACCATTTTTGGCATCCTATATACATGTACAGATATCTGTAAACGCCTGGCCTGTTGGTGTGCGCTGATTGAAGGGTTGACTAACACAGTGGTAGAGCATTACATTGTTTATAAATTGGGTTCCTATAGTCTTCCCATAAAGAGTCAGGATAATCAAAGCTCTTGTTAATCCTATCAATCCTATCAGTTGTCTTTTAAGAGTAACTCTTTTGAGCAAAAAAAATGTTTGTAAAAATGTTTCTTTTGTCTGAATATTAATTTCTATGCTGTTAAACAGTCCTTATACAGGCCATCAGAATATCAATCTATGTAACCCTAATACATTAATATGCAATATTTTAATATTAATCTTTTCTTGTCATCGAGACTAAAGGTCACAACTCTCAACCCTATAGCAGCTTCTGCCCTACCTAAACATTTTATTCTGATTTACTTGTAGAATACAGTATCCTTTCACCAGTCAAGCTACCTGTTTGTGCTTTTGCTAGGTACTCTAAAGTTTAGGAACATTTCCAAGTTGTCAGTCAAATGATGGGTTAAGCTAACCAGCTAACCAGCATCTGGGAACCTCCAAATCAAACCTTCAAATCCCCCATAGGCTTGATTTTGAGGTGGTTAAGCTAAATATGCTTTGCCTCGCCCTCTGATTGTTAGTATACCCCGAGTTTCAGTCATTAGCCCCCTCCTTTTTTTTTCCATCTATACTTTCTCCCTTGGTACCTTAATAAAATCTCCGCCCGTCAACACAAACTCAACATGTCAAAGATTGAGCTCCTAATCTTCCTCTACTACAGCTTCCAATCCTCATATATCTCTCACTGTTGACAATGCCATCATTACTCCCATCTGCCACGCCTGCTGCTGTGGGGTACTACTGGATTCTGCTCTCCCCTACAATCATTCACAAAGGCTTATCATTTTCACTTAAAAAACATCTCCAAAATACGTCACTATATTACATAAGACACAAATAAAATTCTAATACACTCTCTAAAGATATCCTGCCTTGACTACTGCAACTCGCTCTTTGCTCGACTACCCATCACCCAAACACTTCTACTAGACTCATCTACCGCACTCAGCCTCCAGAATAAAGCCCTTAACAATAGTGTACCCTCTTACATCTCTGCTCTCGTCTCAAAATACTCCACCCTCCTGCCCTCTTAATTCTGCTAATGACCTTCTTCTGTTCAACTCTCTTATCATCTCCTCTCACTCCACCTTTGGGACTTTTCTCATGCAGCCCCTCCTTGCCTTGCTCCACTAGACTATCATCCTACCTCAAAATGCACAACACATCTATCATCCTCCTGTATCATACCCAAACCCTTTAGAGTGTAAGTTTGCGAGTTTTCAATCCCTTAAAGTGCTTTAGGGAAAGCACTCTGTACATTAGATTCTAAGCTCAAAGACAGGGCCCCCCATTATTTTGCAATGTGTTAAAGTTGACTTGTACTTACCCCTGTACAGCGCTACGGAATATGTTGGCGTTTTACAAATAAAGGTTGTCATTATCATTATTAAGTATCATAAAGAATTAAGATAGACAATACTAAGTCGATGCTGTGTTTCATAAAACACATGCTTTTTAGGTAAATGGAATATTGCCAATTTATTTGTATCTGCTGGCATAATCTTTGTTTATGTTTCATCTATTACTATTTGAAAAAAACCATTAGCAACTAAAATGTATTTTCAATATGTTTGACCTTCTGTATGACTGTAATGCACAGCAGCTGTCGACTTCCACCTGCTTCAGTATGATAGATACATGCCAGTTAGATAATGTGCCAGGTTATTAAGATAATGCAACACTTAATTACAAAGCAATGTTAAGGTCATGTCATGGTGTTTACAGAACTGGCTTATGTACAAAAATGATCCGAGCAACAGACATAAATGCAATATTTCCCAGAATCAAATGAAAATGGGAGCAGAAAGGTGGAGCGACAGTAGCAAGTCAAGACTTTGCTCAATTTGTTCTTACGGTTAGACTTCAGCGTTAGGGTTAGGGTATGGTTTCTCTGGTGGTCCAGTGGTTAGGATTCAGTGCTTTCAACGCTGCAACCTGAGTTCGATTCCAGTCAGGGAGTCAAAATGTCACACCACCCTGAAGCCATGCAGGGTTGGGCCTACTCGGATAGGAGATCACCTAGGAATAACCGGAACTGGCAACCCACTCCAGTATCTCTGCCCTGAATACCAAGTGGATCAGCATGGTGTGTTACGGTCCATGAGGTCACTGAGAGTCGTACAACTGAACAATGCAAAAAACAGTAGCAGATGATAAGCTTTACATAGTTAAGTAGTGTTGCGCTATACAAATTGTATAATACATGGATTATTCTCAAGTGATTCATTCCAATAAAATATGATTCAAAAGCAAAATGAATCTAAGCACCTTCATTTGTTTGGGTGACTTCCTTGTAATCAGTGAGCACACAGTAAAGAGAATATGCTTATCAAGGAGTTTATTTTGGGTGTGAATTATATCTTCTTTATGTTTATTTATGCTTCCCATTTTTCCCCATACATTTCATATTGTTTATCTATCCAATCATTTATATATATTTTTTAAAGAACCATTGCACAAGAAAAATATACCGTATTGGCCCGAATATAAGCCGCACTCTTTTCCTGTTTTTCGAGCTTGGAAATTACAGGTGCGGCTTATATTAGCAACCGTAAAATGTTTTGACGATTTGGGGGGGGGGGGGGGGTGGCTAGCAGCTGCAGTGTGAAGACCATCGAGCCGCAGCTATACAGAGGGGGTCCACTACACTCAAAGCAATTGCTGGGGATCCCCAAAACAACCCCCAGCACAGTTATAGCGCCCTGGAGGGTTGATCCACCTCCAAACAGGACCTCGGGCCTGGTTGAGCCACTTGTTAGGTGCGTACGCCATCTTGAATCAGGGCCTCTGTGGTCCTGCGTGCTTTCCCCGGCGAATACCTCAGACCCAGAGCCAAGCAGAGGGAGGAGAGACGGCGACAGGAGCTGCAGCCTCCGTCAGAGACCCGGCTGAGAACCACCGGAGACGCAACTGGCATCCAGTAGAGCTCTGCAGCCTAAAATACCCGGAGGCCTGGATTCAGGCCCTGGATTCATCTCCAGACTGCAGAAAAGACACCCACTTCCAGCCACACAGTCTAGTGTGTTACCTTCCCACTTGAACTGCCATCTGGGGGAGAACTCCTCACGCTTCCTCACATAGGATCAGCATGCCAGCCTCTGAGTGAGTACAGCACACCACACCACATACATAGAGCCAGGGCCTGGTGGAGGTCCACATTGAAAGGTACAACTGGGACAGAGGGCACCCGGTAAGGACATTGTCCCTAGAGGGAAGCGTGAGACCCTGGGGGAAAGAGTACAGAAGAGGAGAGATGGCAGACAGCAAAGGGGGCAAAGCACAGAGCATTTATTTTTGATATCTACATTAAAAAGGGCCCAGCTAGAAGGAGAGGGCTGGGGAAGCCATATTTATACATATACTTCAACATAAAGGGGGGGGGGGGGTTACTATAGTCAAGTTGCGGCTTATATTCGGATATTATGTTGTTTTGTTTTTTCCCCTTGAATTTCATAGGTGCGGCTTATATGCGGGTGCGGCTTATATTCGGGCCAATACAGTATATGCTTGAAACAATTAGTATATGCTTGAAACAATTAGTATATGCTTGAAAGTCTCACTAAGAGAATATTTAGGCCCCTATTTAATTGTCCAAATCGCAATTACATGAGCCCATAATGGAGCCGTAAACGTTACTGATATTCAATTGGATGCATTTTGCTACTCGCATTCGATTCGCAATTTACAGGCTCAAAATCACTGCGGTTGACAATAACGTAACTCGTGCTACAGACGCAAAATCCATATTCGATTATAACAATTCAACAAGCCCTCAGTTGACTTCAATCCTGTAAATCGCAAATGTATCAGAACTATTTCAAAAATATTACGGGTTACAAACAGCTCACAAAGCCTTTTCCTAACACTAATTAAATCTGTAACAGCTATTAAACAAAACACACTGTACTGTTGCTGCAAGATGCATGAAGCAATTAAAGACACAGTACATGACTATATTGCAAGGAAAAAAACATGGAACTGCCTTACAAATGATCTGTTACACTCACAGAGGCTCAAATGTGGACTTTAAAAATGTAGATATATTCATTTAAATATGTCAGTCATCAGATGCATATTAGAAATAAAACTAGTGGCAATCACATTTAATAGTTGTCAAACTACGATTTGTCGTCATGCTGCAATGAGCGCCAAAGGAAACGAGGCTCTGCAACGCCAAGCATGCAGAACTTCGAAAAACACTTAACGGCGCAAACAGTAACACTTACCGAAGGCGCTCATCTGCGAGCTGCGAGGAGAGCAGTTGAAGAACGTAGCACGTAACTCGAAAAACATGACAAACAAGAAAAATAATAACAAAAACACACACCACAGAGAGAGAGCCAGGTAGCCTGGGAGTGAGGTTGCAAGTGATTTTGAACCTTATTTGACGAAAACAAGATGAAAACGAGGTTCTGCAACGCCAGGCACATAGACTGGAGACATTGGAGAACATTGCTGATGACAGGCCAGCTTCCTGTGATGGTGCCAGGTCCTCAACCACCACTTCTAGGGGTATATCTGGTTCATCCCCCAGTGGAGCCACCGCCACCGCCTGTGTCTCTGTAGGCAGGCTACTCCTCCTGGGTACTGAAATGAGAGGACAATAGTGTTTGAGTTGGGATTAACAATTGGTTGCTGTGTGTTTCTATATCCCTGACATCATGGTTACTTGTAATTGGCTGTCTTGATTGTCGTAAGCAGATAAATATTGCCCTGTATCATGAGCATTGTGGATCATGGCTCATATCAATATATCTAATCCTGCTATGGTCTGCCGTCTGTAGTTCATTAGGACTGCTGTGCAGTGTGTGAGACTGTGACTATTTCTCAGCAATAGTTGTTAACATACAGATGAGACCTGGTCCAGGTCAGGCTAGTACATGACATTGCACATGCAGTTTTGCAGAGTCTTTATCTGCATATGCTGCAGTGTGCACACCCATACAGGTACTATATTTTCAATGTTAAATCACTCTAGATCTATTTGGTGACTTCTAATCAGAATCACTTTTAACTACAGGTATTGGACAGTCATTTTATTGAGATATGGATATGTTTGCTTCTTGGAATTGCATAGTTATTGCTGCCCCATATATCTTTAGTCATAACCAGAGAGCTCATATATCGTTCTCAGAATTGTGCTGCATTGCTATTGTACATCAGTTATCTAAGTGTGTGGTGTTCATATTTGTGCATATGAGGGAGCAATGGTGTATATGATACTCACATCGCAAGGTGCTCTCTTCAGCTGTGTTCAACTGTCCCGGAAGGCCCAAAACTGCCGCTGGCTAGATCCCCACCCGCAGGGTCCTCTCCCATGCTGTATATGTTGTAACGGGTGCTGGTCCAACACCGCTTGCAAGGTCTGCTCTGGCCTCCTTAGCCATCTTTCTTTCCCCCTTGACCTGGCTGTCATCATATCTGTGCTTCACAACCCATATTGGCATAACCCAATCAAGCAACAGCTAAGGCAACCTCACTCCAGGCACATGTCTTCTGGCTACGCCTCACTTCTCTCCCTCCATGTATGATGCTATAGTGGGCACGGATTTCTCTGAGGAGGACCTTCATGTCATCTCGGGTATAATTGCAGGCCCTATGCTTTGCCACAGCCTTTTGCCCTCCCAATTGTGCATGGGGTTCCTGGCCTCCCTGATCTCTCCCTGGGGCCTGTCCCTCCTCCCCACTATCCCCCCCACCGAATCAGGCCCCTGCCCCTCTGCCCCTACTCTTTGTGTGCCTACATCTAGGGGCACATCCCTCCTGCCCTTCTGCTCTCCAACACCTCTACCTCTCCTCCCTGACCTGCCTCATCCTCTCTCCATACCTCTACCTTTCCTCCTCTATGACACAGATATTCTCCTCTCTTCGGGTGTTCCCCTCACTCTCCTCTCCTCCTGTGTTCCACTCACTCTCCTCCTCTTCTCTCCTACTCTTCTCTCCTCCCGTGTTCCACTCACTCTCCTCCTCTTCTCTCCTACTCTTCTCTCCTCCCGTGTTCCACTCACTCTCCTCCTCTTCTCTCCTACTCTTCTCTTCTCCCGTGTTCCCCACACTCTCCTCCTCTCCTCTCCTAATCTCCTCCCCTCCTCTACCCTCCTACAAATTAGAGAATAAATAGGATAAAGCAATATAATATATACATGTATGTGAGGTAAAACAAGAATGTATGTATTTTTATTATGGGTATGGGGGGCAGGGGGTCGTTGGGGGTATGGGGAGGGGGTGTAGGTTTAATGTGGCCTAACGATATGTATAGCTATGTGTAGGTACTAATATATGTGTTAATGATGTGATATCAGTAATTATGTATAGTAAATTAAGTGTTAACATACCCTAGTAGTTAAAATAGCAAAACAACTTCCAATACTGCTCCCTCTCTCTCTCTCTCCAAAACTCAGAAACCCACCAAAACCTAGACCTGTGTGTTGACTTTCTCAGTTACAGCACAGTCAAGGACTTACGGTTTCCAGTAGCTTTTAAAGGCATATCCCACGTTGTTCATTGGCCTTCAGCAGTTCCTATTGGTTAAATGGGCTGTGACAGGATGGGCATTTACAGGCTTGCTTTACTTATGCGCCCTTCATATGATTAGTCACCTGGAAGTGTTACATACGAATTCATGGTTTTCTTCATGGGAAGAAAAATAAATGTTGATGCCTCAGCAGGGCACTGGAGGGATCCATGATACACTGGAGGAAGTTGTGGGCGCATGGGATGTTTACATTTCTGGAGAGCTGTGGTTGCATTGGATGATATAAGGTGTGTGCTTCTGGTGTCAGTTTCAATCTTATCCAGTCTTCAAACAAAGGCTTCTACCTGTTCACACCCATGGCTTCCTTCACAGATAATTACAACTCCACCCCCCGACCTCGTCCACACCTTCATCCAGCTCTCAGGATGCGTCGTTTAAATCTCTGTGACTTCATGGACCACACCATACAAGGACATCTTTATGTCCATGGTCATGCTGATCCATTTGGCTTTCATGGCGGAGATGCTGGAGTGGGTTGCAAGTTCCTTCTTCAGTGGGCCACAGCATATAGCTCCTGGTGTTCTTAGATGGTCTCCCATCCAAGTACTGACCAGGCCATACTGACAAGGCCCATCCCTGCTCAGCTTCATATATGGTTTTTGCTTACTTTGTAATAAATGTAATCATAATCTATATCAATATATAAGAATGCTGATCTTTTTTGGCACTTCCTGTAGAATACTAATCAAATCTATTTCAAATTCATAATGGACTAAGCATTTTTATAAAGTGAAAAATAATTAATACAACCTTCAGTTTATTACCTATTACATGCAAGTGGGAGACTACACTGAATGCTATTGACCCATCCCTCCTGAGAAATCAGTTACTCTAAATTTGCACTTTATATGGTCTTACTGTAAATGCAGGGAATATGTTGTTGCTAAAGTAAACTTCCTAAACGTAAACTTATTTTATATTAAAGGGCCACATAATTCAGCACAATATGGACCACATCACAGTAAAGAGCTCCTAAAATCATGTTGAAAAACTTTTAGAATTTTTTAAATAGGTGCATTTTTCACTGAGAAATTAATAAATTAAATCTCTATTTACATGAATCACTGACATGCCCTCTGCCAGACCCACAGCTACAGCTCTGTGTAGTGAGCAAAAGAAAAAAAAATAACCATTAAATAATACATCTGTGCAGAGCTTGGCATGCTGGACTCACCTAAATGTGTAAAAAAATAGGTTAAGTGCTTTGTGCATTCCTGAGTACAAGGAGAAACTGCTATCAATCACTGTCTTCACCGTGTAGCTCTGCTATCTGTTATTAATCATGCTACAGCTAGTAGATTGTGTCAAAGGGTCAAGAGCCAACCAAACGACCTCTGCAGCTCTAAATTGGGACAGTTACATTCATATTTCTGTGTTTTTTAGCAGCCCATGTCAATGAAGAATACAGAGCTTTTGTAGAAAGGTACGTGATTAAGCTTTTACATGCACGTTTGAACTTTAGTAAGTCTGTTTTTTTTTTCTTCTTTCCTTTAATGTTAAGCATTTATCGGTAACATTTAAGTCAAAACTCATGAACATAAAACTAGCCCATGGACAGGTATGTGTAAAAAGATCTTCACTAGCAGTGATTATAGAACTGTAGCCTGCAGGTCTGTGCTTCTGACGTCATACAAGGGGAGCTCCCATGTTCTTATTTAATGAATTCCACATTCAGAGAAAAAAGATGAGTGAGGCGCCAATTCCTGAGAACATTTGTTAATCCTTTAAATGCTTTGAGGGCCAGAAATGCAGATTACTAGGCTATGCATTTGCATTCATAAAAGTGCATGAGATAGGGGATTTGTTATATCATTGGAGAGAGGGTATAGCTTTTAATATTTGAAACCTACTACATTCCCCTGCAGGAGTTCCCTTGTGGTCCAGTGGTTAAGATGTGGTGCTTTCACCTCTGCAACCTGGGTTTGATTCCAGCCAGGGAACCAAGAGGTCACTCACCCCTGAAGCAATGAAGGGTTGGGCCTGGTCAGTACTCGGATGGGAGATCACCTAGGAATACCAGGAGCTGTATGCTGTCGCTTTCTGGAGAAGGAACTGGCAACCTACTCCAGTATCTCTGCCATGATAACCAGCATGTGTTACTCTCCATTAGGTCATGGAGAGTCAGACACAAATAGCAGCTAGTCACAAATACAACTGCAGCCCAGCTTGTGCAGAAATGTAAAAGCCCATCTCACATAAACAGTCTTCACCTAAGCATCATGGATGCCTCCAGGCACAGGCAGAGGCATACAAAGGTACAAAGGTATTTTTCAGTTAAAAATGGCTTTGACATTTTCCTGCCTAATTATGCTCTTATTTAGTCTAAACTTTTTAAACATATTTTTTTTTCATACAGTTGTCAGTTTAATGTTCATAAAGTTTGTGCAGAAAGATTATTAGCCACATTAAATGTGAAACCCGTAGCGGCAACGTGAGACTGGCAACGGCTGCAGGCTTGAAATTTGGCTGCATTATAGAGCTATTAAATTAGACCATGGCGGGAGTTGTGGGCTTGAGACGCAAGCTGTTAAGGGGCTGGAGGAGCCGTGATCATCCATAACTATCCAATTGCGGAATAACGTGGTGCGACAAAGGCCTTCCAGCCAAAAGAAAGCGGTCTAGCCGAAGATGATTGACAGAGGGAGATTATAAATTTGCGTCCCATCCGCCCATGCGTTGACTGTGTTGTATTTTCTTTCGAAGTAGCATGCAGGTCCCATAGTTGGTGGTTAGTTCGAGTTATAGAGTTGGAGAGTTTGGAGAGAGGTAGTTTGCAAGTTTATTATTATCGTTTATTTGTAACGCGACAACATATTCCGTATCGCTATACATAAGTTAAGTTACAGGCAATGACAAGTTCAAGATTCAAACATTGCAATAAATGGAGGGCCCTGTCTTTGGGCTTGGAATCCGGTGTCCATAGCGCTTTCCCTAAAGCACCTTGCAGGATTTATTTACAGATGACACATATTTGCAATACACATAATTTAAAGAACACATATAGAGACATATATAGTTAGGAGGAATCCTGGGTCCAGTGGCGAGCCAGAGGTAGGGGCGTCGGCTCCATCGGAGCAGGAAGTGGAGCAGCAAGCCCCCACCCAGCAGGAACCGACGCAGCGGGAGGAGGAAGGAAGACGATCCGAGGGTCCTAGCTCTGAGGAGGAGGATGTAATATGGATGGTGGGGTCACCATCTGGACCTTTGGCAACCCCGCCGGGATTCCACCACAATATCCCCCTCCTCCAAAGACTGCGAATCTCACCAGGCCCTGGACATATGGGGACCAGAACAGCCAGCCACCACCTCCTTTCCCACACAGCAGTGAGCTGGCCTGTCGGCCACCACCACCAGGCCCACCTACGCTTCGTTATACCGTTCTAACCATGCCAGTGTGTTTTCAATGGTTGGGTTTATGGGACATCCACATGCATAACATTAGTGTCACATTCTTAAATATGTAAACTAATGAGCCCTAGTTACCATGCAATAGATCAATACATATAAAAAGAATTATAGTCGTAATAGCATCAGATATCCTATAATAGTATATATCATATATAGTAATAATAATAAAGGGTTACATTTGGGAATTGTTGCAATTTAATAGCGAGAAAAAAGGATTTGCGGGTAGTACTCTTACAGGGCCAATTTAATAGCCGCAAGTCTTGCAGGGTACATTACGGGCTACGGTTTTACACATTCAAGGAATTCATTTAATGGGGCTGTATATCTCGTGTATATCACTCCCATCTTTTACAAACTGCTTAGATTCGGTTGCATAGTATACTACAATACCCCTGCCGCTGCCTCATTTCTGCATATTTACTGTACAATCAAAGTAATATATACTCTGGCAACCATGCTAAGCAGCTTGTATAAAATAGGAAGAACATCAGACTAAAAAATATATTTCACACAAAAGAACAAACTTTTGTAATTACAATAAATTGAAAAGTTCTTTACACTGATCTTTACAACTTAAAAGACGGACCATTACATCAACCAGTATTGCCGGTTATACACAGTTTGTGTCTATGTTACAGGTATGTACTGAAATAGTTTTCAGACTGTTTTGGCCCTTTGAGGTTACTCTGTGTCATGCATGTTCAGAAACAAATATAAATATAAAAAATATATGCAGTTTCAGTCTGTTGGTAATTTATACGTATTCTATGTTTCTTGTGAAGACAAAAAAAAATGATTAAAATATAAATATACAAATTAAATAAAAAAATAAAAAAATCTCCAGTGACCCATTGACGTTTAGGCAATTTTTGTTTATTGAGAAATGCCTGGGGCGTGCTCATAGTGAACAGTACCACTAGTGCAAAATTGTGTCAGTCTGTGCCTCATGTATCTGTGCTCTAGTGAAGCCTTCGGATCCCCCTGCTTTGAGCATTGAGGACTCCTTTGATCTTCTGGGCTCCGACTATAAGGTACAAGGATTCCAGAGATCTTGTTTCACTCCTCTTTCCCTAGGAATGAAGGGGGCCTTTCCACACTCTTAGTCATATGGGAAGATTGCCCAGTAGTAGAACATTTACCTAGATGTCCCCCTGGGGAACCCTCCGATATGGAATGGATCTTTGCCAGGGGGACATTTAGGTAAATGTTCTGCCACTGGGAAATCTTCCCATATGACTGAGTGTGTGTGTGTAAAAACCTACATATCATTACATATACAGCAATTTCAGAGATGAGTGTAAACTATCTGTAACCACAACATAAATACATATTACTGAGCAGTAATTTGAAAAAAAAAGTAAAATGTATGCAAAAAAAGCTATAGTCATTTTCCTTTTCCTGGACATGGCGGCAATAACATATGGATATTTGCTCCTGCTCCTAATTATGACAGGGGCAAACATGTCTGCCCTCTAAAAGGCCACTCCTATTACCCAAACCCATTCTGGTTTAGAGTAATAAATTAAGGAGGGAAGCAGTATTGCTGCCATGAACTGCAGGAAAAGAAAATTACTGTCGCCCCCTCGTATAAATTTTCCATTTTGATGGACTAGTTCATGGCAGCAATAACAAATGGGTAATACCCCACAAAAGGAGGGAATACATCTATCTATACTTGTTTTATGATTGATTTCAGCACTTTCTATATAAAAGAAAACTCAAAACTGTAACACTTAATGAAAGTCTTGAAAGAAGACTAATTGCACAACTCCCGACTTCTTCTGGAGAGAGATCACTGGCCATGGCCCAGAATGTAGATACTGCTCTAGTAGGAAGAGCTTTAATATGTAGAGTGATAGGTTTTTCTCTTATGTTGTACCATTTCTTGATGCATGGAACTATCCAAGACCTAACAACAAAGAAGGTCACTTTTCCCCTTTTTTTCCTCCTTGGATAAATGAACAAGGAGTCTAATTTTCTTTAATCCTGTGTTTTGGTAATGCAGGCTGATAATACTCTTACAATATCCAACTTTTGTAGATCTTTATTTTCTGAGGATGTGGCTGGTAAGGATATCTTTTGGATTAAATCAAAAAAAGACACTACTTTTTGTAGAAACTGAGGGGAAGTACAAAGGCTACATTTTGCCATCTTCGAACGATGTATAAGTTACAATGCAATTCTGAAACTCCTTTTGTGGATTTCTGCTACAGATGATGGAATTACACAGAAGACCCTTCCCTTGATTCCTGTCTTCCATTCCAACTTGTAGCCAAATCTTAAAAGAGAGAAGACCCAGGAATCTTGAATTTAATTTTTGCAAGTGTTGAGATATTGCTGCAGATGGCCCACTAAAAACTCTTCAGAAGTCTGAAATTCATTGCTATTTACTTCTTTTTCCTCTAAGAAAGGTACATCTCTTATTGGAGCTTCAGAATGAACCTTGACCGCTTTGACAGTGTGAAGAGAAGTAACAAAGGAAGGTTTGGAAAATGTATCTCTGAATTGCTGCCAGTCTATCAACCTTTATGATCAAATCTTCTGATCTTGAAGTCCCTTGGTATCATGCCTTTCCATGTTTTTTCTTCTCTTATTAATATATTATTAACTTTATTGACTTTTATTTGTAATATTCCGTAGCGCTGAACAGGGGAAGAGAACTAATCATAGCTCTTTTCTAATTGATTTCCAAAGAGAAGATTCCCATGATATGGAAGTGAGAGTAAACCTGGTTTTGAGATAAAGTCTCACTTTCAATATCTCAACCATAGGACTCTTCTACTAGCCACTGAATATCCAATAATATGATTTGACAATCTGGTAAATTCTACAGATGCTTCAGGTGAGGACAACTGACAATTTAATTTAGTCAAATGTGACTAAATCCAATACTCAATGCATCTTCTATATATTTATTATGCATACTGCAGGGCTTTTGAGACTAATGTCAATGCTTTCTAGCCTCTCCTGCAGCTATGTACGTTCTTTTTAAGTTGGAATACAGCCTGCGGTAGGTTTACCTTTCTAGCAACCTTTATGATGGGAGCATCTACATTAGGGGCATTATTCCAGGCCCTTGCTTCTGCTTTGGAGAATTTATAGAGTTTTGTCTATCTACCCTGTACATAGATTTTCTCTTCCTCTCTACTCCACTGACAAAGTACAAAATCCTTAATTCCAGTACCATCTTGAAGTTGGAGGTCTGGAATTTAGGTCTTATATATATATATATATATATATACAACATTTTTCTGACGACTTTGTACTAGCAGTTTTAACAGATTTAATGAGCATTCTGTAATATCACCATCTTCAACTGTTTCTTCATCTTCCAAGAAATGCTCCCTATATAACCCAGATGTGTCTTCACCAGCTGAATCTGCAATGTTAATGCCCCTTTCAACTGCTTTAGAAAAAACATTGTGAGATATCATCCGGGATATAGGTTTGTTTAGGGTTTAACAACCCATTTCCTTCAGGAGGAGAATTATTGCATCTATGACAGGTCTCTTTCTTCTTTTTCCTCTCTTCTATTATGGGTGAAATTAAATATATAAATACATATATTTAATGCCTTCACATGTCTGTTGTTGTGGAGAATTACAGGGTAGGTGAAATAACTTTAAGTCAATAAAATAAAAGTTGGCTCACCTTAAAGCCTTAGATCATGACACTTTTTGAGCAGTATCTGACAGTCCTGAGTCATCCAGATCCTATTAAACAAGATCCATAATGAAGATTATATTATTCATAGCCTTGTGTCTGTAAAACATGAAATTGATACATAGAAGCATTTACCTGTATTATGTCTCTATAATATCCAAAAATCTTTATCCAGAGTAATCTCCAAGTCTGCCACCATATACATGCATTTCTTGAGAAACTGTCTATAATAGAAATGAGTAGAATATAGTTATGGGGCTAAGCTTGAAAAATCTGGCAAGTTGTGAGAGTACAGGGCAACCAGGAAGCCGGACGACTTTGCAATAGCACCGGGCCACTCGACACGCCAATATAGAAATCCATCGGTTCCCAGAGGGGAGCAGACAAAAAGAAACGGTCCATAAGGTCACGGAGAGTCGGAAATGACTGTACGAGACAAACACACATAGCAAGAGAAATGCTAAGTAATAAAGTGGACATGGAGGTGTAGAAATCCAAATGGTCCTAGGGCAGCATAAAGCCTAAATATACTCATGCCTTAGAGGTATCCACTATACCTTAATGAATCTTTGTAAGTATGAGAGAGGTGTTTCTGAATGAGGAAGATTTGCAGTTATACTCGCAAGCTGTCTGTCTCAGCATGTGCAGTGTAGGTGTCACATTCCAAAAATTATTTTTTGTTGCATCTGACTGAGGGTATTTGATAAAGTACCATGGTTTGTTTTTTCTCAAATCAGAATAGATTAATTGATCTGGGGGCTTGCCCCTGTCTGCCAATGAGCACTAATATAGATGTATGAATCACATTTGCCAGTAAAAACTACAGATGTATGTATGATAGTTTCAATGAAGTATACAGTTACAAAACACAACTTTGGTAAAGCATGATTTATTAAATGTATGAAAAAAATAATGTTGTTTCATGTCCGTTTAAAGGGACAATGTTGATCGTTACAATCTTTACAAATGTGTTTTCCTAAATTGTAATGCTCTGACAAGAGTTCGTTTTTTTTAAAACATACATTGATCATTAATAGCATTCCTATTGAATTATTTATAAGCACAATATTTAATATTTAAATCACTAGAATATCATACTCCTTTTGAGCTTATTGTCTCCACATTCATAAGGTCATCAGGGGCATGATGATTAGATAAAAGGCCAAACAATCATTCATAGACTAGCCCCACTGGCCAAGGAAAACCACTTTCCCAGGGCAAGTCTGGAGAACGTGTTAAAATAATCTTGTGCCTGAAAATTTCTTACTGCTTGCTACACAAAGCCACCTCCACCCATCTACCTTATGGTTGGCAGAGACAAGCAGCAGCTCAGTCTGTTCTGTGAATGTATATTTTTAAACAATGAGTTAGGACATTACTGTGGTTGTGGGAGAACAAATGGTAGTTCTGCCTAACCCTAGAATATTTTTAGCCTCCATATGGGCATTATTATAATGTTTTCTCTGCTCTCATCAGAGTATTGAGTTTACTCCTATAATTGTTGTGTTATTGAATCAAGAGGCTGATACACAACAGAAGGATGTGGCAGGGGCATGAGGGAATATTGATGTAACTGCATAACATGTAATAGTCTGAAATTAAGTCAGCGCTTTCACTGCATGTAAATGTTATGAATGTGTCTATGTCATGCTGTTTTTTATGACTGTATTCTGCTCCAAACAATGTAGATATGTGTCATTCTCTATTATTCTCAAGAATACAAAAACAAAATAGCACCGCACCTCTCTAAACCTGGAATAGTATAAATGGTTTTTACTTACACAATAATCCTTCCCATATGATGTGTCCACTGACATAGCAAATGTCTCGGCTATTAAATTAAAAGTAAATATAATTACAATTGGTTATTTTAACATTTGAATTGAAGTGTTATATAACTGAGGTTGAAAATAAGTTATGTGGAATGGTCCACCTGATGACTTCATATCCAGTGTAGTGTCAGGGGTTTTAAGCTAAAAAAGGATTCTCCTATAATATAATGGGGTGGGTTCCATGGGGCCATTTTGGGGGCCTTGTGTTTTGAAGCCCAAAAATTGTTTTTCAAGACTGAGAGCGGAAAGCATGTGGACTAGTTAATGGCAGCAATAACATATGGGTATTTGTGGCTCCTCCTAATTAGGACAGAGACAAAACATATTATAGTATTGGTTCTCGTGTGCATAGGCTATTTGTGGTTTTGTTTGGGCAAAATGACCTTTTTTGATATTGAAGCCTCCTGACAACTACAGGAGTTGTTTTTTTCTGTTGCACATGCACAGAAGTTACATCATAATGATGTCACATGCTAAACCACTTTTCTTCAATTTTGGGCTTCCTCTGTCTTCCCTTGTTGCTGTTGGCTCCTCTGACCTCAGTGGTTTTCCTCCCTCTCCTCTTTGCCTCTTATGTGTCTACATTTATGATGGCTCTTTCCTCATTTCTTTTTGGCTGATCTCCTCCGCTTGGATATGGTGTCCTAGTTGCCAAGGCCCTGTGAATCAATTATTAGGCTTGTATAGTTCTATCTCTGGCTTGCCTACATCTCATTTAAGTGCCTCATATCCACTTGTTTAACCTCTCTTGTACATTATTCCTTTTACCAGTATAACAACGCCCCAAGCTCTGATTTACATTTAAACCTGCTTGCTCACCATATCAGAAACTTAATGCATGAACTTCGATATGCCTTATCAAGCCACGTTCTTATTTGATGTCACTTCAAGCCCAGCATGCACTGCACTTCCCTCCTCCACATCATCAGAAGAACACTATCAGTGGCAGAGCTAAAGAATGGAGGGCCCCCCAGGTTGTCCTAAAAATGTTTTTCAATTGGCCCCATGGGGACCAAATCAGACAGTGCTCCTCCCCCACACACCTTCCCTAACGGCTACCCTCCACCTTTTCATAACAGCAAACCTTGACAAGACCATTACCCATTGATGCTCACCCCCTTACTTCCTGCCTGGCAAAGCTCCTCTGCCTGAGGCACAGCTTCAGGACACATGTGCTCCACTTTCCTGCCACATCCTTTATGGATATACCCCTCTCAGCACCCACCTCACATAGCACCCATTGCTTTCTCATTTGCTCCCCCTCACAGAAATCATCACCCTGTTCTTTGCTTCCACCGTGTAGCCCTTTCTTTCACACCTTACCTCCCTGATACACATGCCCACCATGCTGGACTGCTTTACACTGCCACCTCTTGGAGCTTCAGTAGAAATGCTACAGAAATACACAAATTTCAGGCTGGGGGTGTGTGAGAGGCCAAGCAGGTCTAGGGGGGACCCAGAGGTTCTGTGGCGTGTTGTTCCAGTGTGGGGCCCCAGCGGGGGCCCTACAGTGCAAAAAAACATTACCCTTATGTCCCATAAGACACACGCCTCACTTAGCCCTACTTTTGCACATGGCTGAATTTAAGTAGGCCCTGTCGTTCCGTTAAAATTATAACCATAGGCTCTCATCTTGTATACTGCTCCTAGGCACCTCAGAACAGCCACATTCTGAACCATGCCTCGTCATTTCTATTTATCCTGTTTTGTACATTTGTCATAATGTACATACAACTTCCATACTATCATGATATTGCATTATCCCATTAAGACCTTTCATTAAGGATTGAAATCTCCACATTACTCTAAGCTTCTCCTAGTCCCTAGTCTTCCCTACTCTATCACCACATGATCCAGGACCTTCCTCAGTCATCATTTCCCAGAACATATATTTTCATTGCCCGGTTGCTCTACATCAATTCTTTTTTCTGGTATCATTCAATCATCCAAAGTCGCTGTTCCAAAAGCACATGGCTCCCAAAGTCGCTACAGCCACCATCGGGCATTAGCACCATAACGATATCTTAATGATGCATATACTAACCTAAAGTTTCATTTCAGACAGTATTTCATCATAATATGGATGATAAAAATATATCACTTGCAGAAAGCCAAGAACGTTCATTCACAAGCAACCTACTATCTGATACAATCAACCTGTCCAATCAACAGTCCACCATTACTCCTAGTGATCTGTTCGTCAAAGTCCTTCTTCTATGGTTCACCTTCCTTTGCCTATCGAATAGCTGGTCATTTTTTCTGACCAGACCATCCAGCTTATTGCTTTTCTTTACAGTTTTTTCTTCCCATTTCAAAGTACTATACTCCAACAAGATAATAACATCACACTGGCCTTCACATTACGGAGTGAATACCAGGCCTAGGCATGCATTTTCAGATCTAATTGCAGTTCAGATTTTGGGAGCAGAGTGGAATAATCTAGAGGTCAGATTAATTTCCACTAATGAAGTGTTCTGCAACATTATAACCAAACTTCAATCCACAGAACCTGCAACAATGTCCCTACTAAGAGATCCCACACTCCAATCTCTTATCCACTATTTTTCATATTTCCCTTTGTTCAAGGGACTATACCTTATTCTGATGTCTTTTTTCCCCAGGAAGTGTCTTCGGTCCACTAGGAAACATAATACAGCAGCAGCCATCTCAAAAAACGTCAATCCTATGCTAGAACCTCTTCTCTTACAAGCGGCCCAAATTATGGCAGAAGGACTAGACAACACCAAAATGACTTATAACAGAGCCTGGAAATTATTTCAGATATTCATAGCTAATCATAATATTGGGCTACCTATTGCACTTCCTATCTTTTTGGCTCTTGCAGAACCTCTTTTCTTACAAGCCGCCCAAATTATGGCAGAAGGACTGGACAACACCATAAAGACTTATAACAGAGCCTGGAAATTATTTCAGATATTCATAGCTAATCATAATATTGGCCTATCTATTACACTTCCTATCTTTTTGGCTTTTGCAGCACACTGTAATACTGGTCTTCATCTTAATCACATCACCATAAGAACCTACCTAATCAATGTCCAATTTCATTTATTCCAGTCTAACGATCTAAAGGAATAATTTATTTCTTCCCCACCTATTCATTTTTTCTGAAAGACCTCATACGCAACACATTACCTCCAAAACATAGTAGACTACAATCAACATGGATATTCAAACAATACATAAAATACATTTCTTTTCTTCAAGACCACTGCATACTTAATATTCATTCAACGAAAACTAGCCACATAACTATATCCATTACCTACTATCCGATCAATGACCAGCATATTTTTTCATTATATCAGATTAGCATTTAAAAGATTAGGCCATAATCCATTCTCCTATTCCAGTCACTCATTCCAAACAGAAGTTGCTACAGCAGCTTCCAAGAATAAAACCCCCATTCACATAATCAAAACCAGGAGTAGATGAAAATTCAATTATTATAGCATCACATATAGAAGTGTTGGTAAAAGGCTGAGATAGGATTACAGAAGGACATCACTACTATAAAGGAACTCTTTAAAAATCTCGTTGTTAAACCGTTGTCATTGGCTTTGTGAAGACACAATAATTGTCAAGAGTTCTACTGTGTGCAAGACTAGGCATCAGGATATTAGACACTATCTTGTGCTAAGATTAATGGTTATTTGTCCTTTGTATTTAATTAAAATATTGATTTTAGGTGTTTGGTTTGAAAAGCAAATTAAAAAAAGATGTAATTAAAAAAGGTATGACTGCATAAAATATGCAATGCAAATAAAATAGTTCATGATGTCATAAAATCTGATAACATTTGTATGAATATTTAATCCAGTTTATGAATCCTGTATTCTTAATAGCTATTTTGTATTTTGATTAATATATTTCAATATGAAAGTACCATTGTAAGCACACACAGTTAAGTTATTACAGATTCATTTTGATTTTTAGTTCCACCATTACTCTCTCAAACCTCAGTATACATAGTACACAACACCCAAATAATCTGATTTATATCAACTCAGCTATGGCAAATTAATTCCAAAACAAAAAGGAGACATCACCAGACTGTTATCACATCCTGCATAGGCAGTGTCAGAATGAATACCCTGTCCTGAATACTTCTTCTATTCCATACCCTTGCCATTCTTCTCATACAATGAGACATCACTGATCTTCAATATACTATAGACAGGTTCATCTGGCAGAGCAGAAAACCCTGGGTCTATACATGACTAAACAAGAAAGAGGGTTGAGTATATTGTCAGATATGACTTTGCAGCTCAGCTAAACCAGATAATCCACTGCCATCTCCCACCCAACAATGGCAGATGTACAGACATCACATATAAAGTTGTGAGCAAGCGGGTCGTTGCTAACGCTGCGGGCTCGCGTAGCCGAAAGCGCTCCTTGCCAGCAACTGCGGACCTCACAAAATTTACGGACTTACGAGAAACAAATACGAGACGCGGGACTTAGAAAAAAAAACTTTACGACCTCGCAAAAATCCGACCTTACCGCCCGAAACCCGCGCACATCAAAACATTAAAAACACAATAAATACACACAGCAAATACATAAAAAGCTTACCAACAGCAAGGGGGAGCACCCAGGACCTCGAAAACTGAACTTACACCTCAATTTAAGTCGACATTTAAGTCGAAAAAGTTTAGACGCTCAAAAATCCGCTAAAAATGGCCTCTACAGGACCCTAGAGACGCAAAACACCACCAAACACATACGGATTTTCCGAAAAAGACGTATGAGATCCGAAAACAAGGACGCAACCCGCGCAACACTAAAAAGAAACACAATAAATTCACACAACAAACACATACAAAGATTACCCACAGCAAGGAGGGGCACTCAGGACCTCTGCAACTAAAGTTACACCTCCATTTAAGCCCAAATTACAGAGTTTAGACACCCGAAAATCACCTAAGCGAGAGAAAAAATGGCCTCCGAACAAAACAAAAACGAGGCTAAAGGACCCTAAACACGCAAAACACCACCAAACACATACGGATTTTGCGAAAAAGCCGGACGAGATCTGAATACAAGGACGCAAAATCAGCCAAAGCCGCGTACCACACATTAGGCGCCATTTTACAATACTAACTTACACAATCCGGAAGTACACAGCTACCCTAACGGATTTTCCTCGCGCTCCACAGCACTGAAAACACACATTGGATGCTGCGGCAACATCAAAACAGATTGCCAGCTCTTCAACACAATGCTTCCTGCATATATTACTTCAAAATAGGTAAAGTATATTCATCTATTATTTTATTAATTATTCATTGGCATACAAAAAAAAAAAAACACAATGCTGCTCATAGCACACAAACAACCAACAGCCTCGCAATGAGCGGCGAAGGCGCTCAGCGCGAGGCTCGCAATGAGCGCAGATGGATCTTTGAACACCAACAAAATTATTGGCGCACACAAACAACATTACCTGCCTTACAATCTTATTGCCATCATTTTTTGACGGGCAAGTCGCTAGTTAAACATAATCTCTTGCAACCTCCTTCCTAATTACATTTGTACTCCCCCCAAAAAAGCCTGTGTCCCGTTACTCACTAGGCGTCCATCTACAATGAATACTCTAACACTGTGGGTCAAACTTAACAGCAAACACAGGTTAGCATCTACCTCTTCCCTGAAGACCCCCATTTACCTCATCAAAACGTTCCTGGCTGGCCTTCCATTTTATTTGTATTACACAACTAATGAGCTCTGCCTCTTCTGATCAAGTGAAACAGATAATTAATTCTCTTTTTACAACCACTGAGAGTATTTATTGACATTCTCTCTACACACTTACCCTTTAACTATTTGAAATCGTTTGGAAGTGGGAATCAGTAATAGGTTCCTCCTTGAATCCTGACTGAAATACACCCGTTGATAGTTATATATGTAAAGCTATGTATTCGACGATTAAAAAAAGGAAACTCTGAAATATTTTAAAATACCCTATTTCAGTGGTAATAAAGAAAATATTTGTCTCCCATATTATCAGTTTGTAGTATAATGACATTCATTACTATAATAGCGGTTTGATATAGGATATGATCATGAAACCCTGAATGCCATTATAATGCAAACAGTAAACTTGTCTCACCATCGCCACGCTAATAAGTTGAATAATGCTGTAAATCTGTGATGTAAAGAATACAGCAAGTGAAACACTCCAGTGCACACCAAATTAGGAACCGGTAAAGATGGTCTCAAACAGATAGCAAGACTATTAGGTAAATAAGGGGGAAAAAAAGGTTTTGGTATGAAAATAATTTCATTGTCAGAAAGTTATTTTGCTGCACATTGGCCGACAGGGACAAGTCCTTAAAGACTGTTATACATTCGAAGTGGAATGTTCTGCTCCTTGAGCGTCATTTTAAAAAAATAAACCCACTGTTCAGGATTTTAAAAATGCTTTCTCTCAGCATTTGGTCCAGTGGTTCAGAAACCTCTCCTCAAGAACCACTGTGCAGCCTCAAATTGCCTCACCTGTGCATTCACACAGTGTTTCACCTAAATCATTGCGCCACCCCTCATCCTGTCTCTCAGATAGTGATGTGGAATAGTGTAGTTAGTGCCTGCAAGAGCCCAAGAGCAGTATTTGCCTGCAAGAATCAAATTGCTGCCTGTGCCTATAAGAACCATGGTGTAGCTTGTGCTTCCAAGAACCTCCTCCACTACAGTGACACCATCCCATTGGGCCCTCAAGTCCTTTCAATACAATTACAGTGAAGTTAAATTCTATGTTATTTGATCTAATTATTATTATTTTTATTTATGTCTAATTTTTAAGATTTTAAAACAAGACCAGCAGTTCAAGGTAAAATATCAAACTTCTGGGGTAAATTTCAATTTACATTGATCCCTATAGGACACCTTTCTAGAACTCAACCTGCCGTCCAGAAGGTACAACTGTATATATATATATATATATATATATATATATATATATATATATATATATATATATATATATATATATATATATATACAGTAAACTCTCCGTTATCCAGCACCCACAGGGACTCCCTATGGCTGGATAAGTGTAGTTGCCGGTTAATCAGGAGTCCCTTCAAAATAGGGTCTAAACGACCCTACATCCCCCCCAAACCCCCCCCCCCCCCCCCTCAAAATGCCTTTAAAAAGCCATTAGCACTTAAATTGGGCCATTTAAAATAAGTAGAAAAAAGTTAGCTTTTTTTTTTTTTGCAGTCTTGAAACTGCCGGATAGTGCTGGTTATGCCGGTTTAGTTTTTTGAAAATGGGGAATTGATGCCGGTTGCTTGAGAGTGCCAGTTGGTTAGGTGCCGGATAACCGGAATGTTACTATATATATATATATATATATATATATATATATATATATATAGATATATATATATATAGTAAATAAATAGTACATCTGTGTTCAGTTATTATACTGCATTCTGGGAAATGGAGCTGGGACATGCAAATGTGCCCACAAATGCCTTATTCTTTCAATCCATAGCTCTTTTTAAACATGGCTTCCTTTAAGCTTATGCCTGCTGTATTATGCAGCTTTAATGCAAAGCCAAGGCTGGATTTTACACAAGCTGAGAATCCTATCCATGTACAGCTGTTTCAAGATTACTGGCTATCATCAGCGTGGAGCGGGATCTCAGCTTGTGTTGTAGACCTTATGAGTAGGTCGTTCACCACAACAGTCATTTAATATATGGTGGGCAAAAGAGCAATAGAAGCCCTCCACCGTACAGTAGTACAGTAAATAAATAGTACATCTGTGGTCACATTTGAATGTCTAAAGCAAGTTAAAAAACCTGCTTCCAGCTCAGAATTGGGAGAAAAACAGTTATTACACTGCATTCTGGGAAGCCAAGCTGGGACATATACAGTTTATATATATAATCAAAGTATTGCAGTATATAGTGATACCTTTTTTATTGGACAAACATTGTAGTTAGAGTGGTAAGCTTTTGAGAGTTGCACCTCTCTTAATCAAGTCAGAAGCAATACTGAGTTTTAATATGTGCATTGTAATACAGAGCAGAAATTCTGAATGATAAGAATCCCACGTGGGATACAAGACAGGCATCATAAATAAAGTACCGATCTGTCAAGTGTGTGATTGCATTATGTAAACCACATTGGAGGATGTGCATGATTATGACCCCTTGATAGTATAGGTTGTGTTGTGTCATCTTTACAGATGTGCTGCAAATAGTTTTGATACCATTTTCTCTGTTCATTGGCCAATCTTCTGCTGACCAATTTAGTTTAGTTAATGTTTGATGGCTGTCTAAATGCAAGAATTGGAGGCTTGGGGAATACATTTTTTAATTATGCATCCTCTGTTTGTAATGACTTTAAATCTTTAAATATTTAGCGTTTTTCTTCTAGAGCCGGATTGTATGTGGTCACTACAGCTGTATGTGAAGTCGTTTCTCTAGTTTTGTACTGTAATAGATATTCACAGGGTGTGGAAGTTATTTTCTGTGTAATGACACCAGGCTTGTACAGTGTTATTAAATGTATGTCACAGTCCCCAGTATTGGATCATATCTAATGGCTTGGCTATAGATGATGGCTGGCTTAGTGTGGGAGGGAAGGAAACCGGAGCTGTGAAGATTGCTGCATCTGTCTCTAGGTTTCCTATATAGACATGAGTGGAGTATGCCATTGGTGATGGTTATGGGAATGTCCATAAAGTTTACCTGTTCTGATGAGTATTCCATTTTATGTTTAATAGATAGGTGGAAGGTGCTGAAACAATTGTGGAAGTCTCTGAGGTTGTTTTCTCTTTCTGTCCATGTAGTATATGTAGCAGTAGTATCTGTAAGGTTTGTGAAGATATGTGGATAAGAATCTGTTTCAAGTTAGCCATAAATAGATTGGCGTATTGTGGTGCCATTTTGGTACCCATTGCAGTCCCCATTATTTGTAGGTAAATATGTTTGTTGAAAGTAAAATAGTTGTGGGTCAGATATATTACATTAGTTTGGCAATAGTAGCAGGGTTTAGTGATGTCGCGAACATACCATTTTCGGGTTGCGGACCGCGAACGCGAACCGCCGCAAATGTTCGCGAACCGGCGAACCCGGCAAACCGCCATAGACTTCAATGGGCAGGCGGATTTTAAAACCCACAGGGACTCTTTCTAGCCACAATAGTGATGGGAAAGTTGTTTCAACGGGACTAACACCTGGACTGTGGCATGCCGGAGGGGGATCCATGGCAAAACTCCATACCAAGCTAGCCATGTCCCGTTCCTTGTCCTCACTGATGTCATTGAAGGTCTCTTCCTCCACCCAGCCACCAAGGGTCCCTGAAAGGGACGCCTGCTGTGTTTGGTCTTCCACCTCCTCAAAGCCACCTTCCTCCTCTGACTCCCCTTCTTCAGACTCCTCTCACTGCGTTGCCTCTCTCTGCATTATTATAAGGTGTGTTAAGTAGTACTACTCTTATCAGTTTAATACCTGTTACAGCACCTATCAGGGGGCGTGTATAAGGCCTGGATTTTTGGAACCGGGAGATGGAAAAAGATACTTGGTTGGTCGTATCACTTCAAATTTGGGGCACGGCGCATGCAATCAAAGGTGCCACAATATAGGAGTGGCGTGTTTGTAAGTACTACTCTTATCAGTTTAATACTTGTTACTTCAACTATCAGGGGGCGTGTATAAGGCCTGGATTTTTAGAACCGGGAGATGGAAAAAGATGCTTGGTTTATCGTATCACTTCAATTTTGGGGCACGGCACGTGCAATCAAAGGTGCCACCATATAGGAGTGGCGTGTTTGTAAGTAGTACTCTTATCAGTTTAATACCAGTTACAGCACCTATCAGGGGGCGTGTATAAGGCCTGGATTTTTGGAACTGGAGATGGAAAAAGATACTTGGTTGGTCGGATCACTTCAAATTTGGGGCACGGCGCGTGCAATCAAAGGTGCCACCATATAGGAGTGGCGTGTTTGTAAGTACTACTCTTATCAGTTTAATACTTGTTACGTCACCTATCAGGGCACGTGTATAAGGCCTGGATTTTTGAGGCCGGGAGATGGAAAAAGATGCTTGGTTGGTCGTATCACTTCAAATTTGGGGCACTTTGTGACATTAGCTTCTTACGCTCAAACATATCCTTTACAGGCACCTGACTATGGGCAGATGAGCAGGAACTGCTCAAGGCGAGAGACGGAGTGGCGGGTGGTTGAGAGGGGGCAAGGAGGACAGCAGTGGTTGATGTGGCTGATGATGCTGGACCAGGATGAGGATGGCGGCTTTGAGTTTGTGTGCTGCTTGTACTCATGTGTTGGTCTGGAGTCACCCAAACATTGGGTCTCAACCTGTAGAGGATAAGGGAACCAGGCTACTCTAGACCTCATTCATCATTACAGGTTTTGACAGATTGGTACTATGCGTGCAAGCTACTGTGACAACAGATATGAGTGGCACTGTGCACTTGCAGAAGTTGGCAGAGTAGACGCTGTAGGCCTGACACAGACGCTTGCAGACAAGTAACTGTTATTCAATGTATTACAGTCAAAATTGTATTCTTTGTTTAAATGTGCACTACTGACAGTTACACCAGATATGAGTGGTGGCACTGACTGGGCAAGTGGGCACAGTATACGATGTGAGCCTAAGACACACACGCTGGCAGGCAGGCAAATTAAATTAGATTACACAGAAAAAAGGTGTTGTTTTTTTTAAATGTAGAGTGCTGATACACCACTAGATTGGATTGGTTGAACTTGGCACAGTGTATTTTAAAATTATGAGAAAAACATGATCTGTAAACTAAATAAAAATCATTTTAGGAGGTGGAGAGAAAAAGAAACCGGATGGGGGGATACCGAGCAGAGCACACCATCTACAGCCCACTGGGAGACAAACTCATCCGTTCCCCCAGTGGACAAAGCCAGGTGTTACTCTGCCCGGATACGGGAGCGCACCAGCACCCGGAACATGGCCTCAGGTGACAAGGGAACCCCCCCTATCAAACACTGCTTCCTGGACTTATATATAGCCAATTTGGCTAATGCCAGGAGCAGGTTGACGAGGAGGTCCCTGGCCTTATTGCCCCGGGACACTGGGTGCCCAAAAATAAAAATGTGAGGGGAGAAATGCAGCCAGAACTGCAGGAGGAGGCCCCTCAAGAGTGACAAGAGGGGCTGCAGTCTGGCGCAACTAAAATAAATATGATACACGGACTCTCCCTTGCCACAGAATGGACAAGTGGAGGGAGAGTCTGTGAATTTAGCTAAGTACTCTCCCGTGCTCAGTGCACCATGGAGCACTCTCCAACTCAAGTCCCCGGTGGGTCTTGGAACTAAATCAGAATAAAGTTCCCTCCACCGGGGCCTCTTGCTGGTAGGACCCGCCTCCAGATGGTATCGGGACGGGTCACGAGGGCAAGGAAGTGCACTGTATGGAGCACGAGAGAATATAAGTTCTTCCTCGGCATGCCGCGAAAGCATGCCGAGGGTATGTCCCTCAACTTCGAGAGGTTGGGGACAGGAGGAGCCTGAGGGGAAACACGGGGCTTGTGTCCAATGCAAACAGCCGGAGCAGGGGTGTTGAAAGGTGCATGTGGCACTCCGGCCTGCAAAGCCCCGCGAAGGAAGGTGCGCGAGTCGGGGGAGATGGCATCCCTAATCTCCTGGAGCAAGCGCCCTGAGACTTTGGGCGTCACATATCCCAAACGGAGCGCAAGCTCCTGGGGTGACACCCAATCAGAACGCCCGTATTCCAAGAGATCCCCGACTCGGGTCATCCGTGCATGACTAAGGCGGTGGATGATACTGGGGGACTGTAACATTGGAGCCCCCACTGCTGGATTAAATAGCAGGGGCTCCGTGAATATTTCATCCCCCAAAGGCACGCCCTGCCTGGTCACGGAGACCATGCTCCAGGCCTTGAGGGTTTCCTGGTAGTATGCCGGCAACACAGAGAGGTCTTTTCCAAACCCCTCGGGCCTGATCAGAAATAATTGCCGGTCATACCCCAGGTTGCGCAACTGGCGATAAAAGCTGGATGCCAGTGCGCACCACTGCGGAGAGGGATCTGCATATAGGTATCTCTGCAGGTACTGAAGGCGGAAGGTGGACAACTGGGAGCACACACAAACTACTCCCTGTCCACCCTCCACCAAAGGCAGACTTGCCACCCCTGCAGAGACCCAATGCCTTCCCATCCAGAGGAAATCTAACAAATTCCTCTGGATATTGGTGACAAACTCGGGGGTCGGACTCAGACAAATCAGCTGGTGCCAGATCTGAGAAGCCACCAGCTGATTCACCACTAGAGTCCGCCCCCTAAGGGAAAGCATTTTTGCTAGACCCCTCCATCGTCCCAGACGAGAGAGGACACTGCCCTCTAACTCCCTCCAGTTGTCTGGGACGGAAGCGTCCGCAGCGGACAGGTAGACCCCCAGATATTTAATGACATCTGCCTCCCACGTGATGTCACGAAACGTGGGAGGCAAAGAGTCTACCTGTAAATTACCCTCTAAAAGGCCTGTGCATTTGGACCAGTTGATCTGAGCGGAGGAGGCAGCTGAATATACCTCCTGGCACTGTTTTGCCAGCTCAAGATCAACTGGATCCTGGGCCACGAGGAGCACATCGTCAGCATAAGCTGAAAGGACAATCCGCATGTCTGGATCTTTTAGCACCAGCCCTGTGAGCCTTTTCCTCAGTAGGCAGAGGAAAGGCTCGATGGCCAGTGCATATAACTGTCCAGACAAGGGACATCCTTGACGCACCCCTCGTCCAAATACCAAAGGTGCTGTTAGGGACCAATTGATTTTAAGTAAACACTCTGCAGAGGCGTACAGCGTTCTTATAAAGCCCACAAACTGTGGGCCAAAGCCGTACGCTAGCAGAGTGGCTATGAGGTAACCATGGTCCACCCTGTCAAACGCCTTCTCTTGATCTAAAGAGAGAAAGGCGAGTGACAGACCAGTCATGCGAGAATAATGCAATAGATCCCGGACCAGAAAGATACTATCAAAGATAGTCCGGCCCGGGATCGCATAGGACTGGTCAGGGTGAACCAATTCTGCCAGCACAGACCCAAGTCTAAGCGAGATGGCTTTAGCTACAATCTTGTAGTCTGTGCTGAGCAGAGAGACCGGTCGCCAGTTCTTAATAAGCCGGAGATCCCCCTTTTTGGGCAGCAGGGCAAGTACTGCCCTGCGACAAGACAGGGGCATCTCCCCGGTCTCCAGGGCTTCCCCAAGGACCAGATGGAAATCAGGTCCCAGAGTCTCCCAGAAAAATTGGAAAAACTCTACAGTCAGTCCGTCCAGTCCTGGAGACTTCTCACAGGACATGGCACGGAGGGCTTCAGAGAGCTCTTGAAAAGATAGTGGTGTATCAAGCCGCTCTCTTACACCCGCACTGACTGTGGGGAGCCCCTCCCATAGCACCCTGCAGGCGTCTGGAGAAATGGAATCCGGAGAGTAAAGATCTTTATAAAAGTTCCAGGCTCTATCCCGGATACTCTCCGGATCTGTAAGGGGGGCACTGTCTTCATCTAGAAGACAGGTGATGTGCCTACTGTTACCCCCCTTTTTCTCCAGTGAGTAGAAGAGGCGCGAGCCGCGGTCTAGATCTTTGAGAAAACCTAAGCGGCTGCGCACGTATGCCCCCTTGGCCTGGTGTCGTTCCAGGTCACAGAGGACACCCTTCCTCTCTACATACTCGCTCTGCAGGGATTGGTCCCTACAAGTGAACAGCCTCTGCTCTAGATGGAGTACCTCCCCCCGGAGTGACTCCAACTCAGCTTCGCGCTGCCCACTCGCACCCTTGGTATATTCCTGACACAGAAGTCGCAAATTAACCTTGCCCACGTCCCACCACAGTTTTAACGTGGCAAAGTCTCCCTTGCAACCCCTCCAGTCCGTCCAAAACTCCCGGATCAATGTCACGAGCCCCTGGTCATTCAACAAAGCATTGTTGAAGTGCCAATAGGCGGCTCGTGGCGCTGTTGGCGTTAGCGCCACCGTCACAGACACACAGTTGTGGTCTGTGAACGGAGCCAGCCTAATGGCACAAGAACCGACTCGTGACATATAGTGACTAGATATATATAGTCTGTCGATCCGGGAGTGGGACACCAGACCGGCTCTCACCCTGACGTAGGTGAAACCGTCTGATGTCCCTGGGTTCTGCTCTCGCCAGATGTCCTCCAGGGAGAAGCGGGCGATGATCTCCCGCAGGGCTGACGCAGAAGGCGGGTACGGCTCTGTACTATTCCGGTCCAGAGCGTCGAGGGTGCAGTTGAAATCACCCCCGAGTGCCAAACACTCATCTGCGTCAACCGTCTCCAAAAACTGGGACAGTCTGGCGAGGAACCTCACTCTCTCGGGCCCTCCAGCAGGGGCATATATATTAACTAGGTTAATGATGCTACCCTGCTCTCGGACCCGGAGGTGGATTAGACGGCCTGGGATAACAGCTTTCACAAGCAGCAGCTCTGGCTGAAAAGACTCTGAGAACAGGGTCACTACTCCACATGACGCCGATGTGAAGTGGCTGAAGAAGACCCTGCCTCTCCACTCCAGTTGCCACGAGGCCTCAGCCTCTGGAGTGGTGTGAGTTTCCTGCAGGAAGCTCACAGAGTACCCTCCCTGATATAAATAGGAGAGTACCTGGAACCTGCGGAAACTGTCTTGACAGCCATTGGTATTTAGCGTGCTGATGTGCAAAGCCATTACTGCGTGTCAGGAATTGTGCGTTCCTCAGACCCTTGAGACTGCTGATAGGACACGCACATTTTATAGAATTTCCGGACGCGGAGATGCTCCGCAGTCCCAGAATTCTTGGCCCTAGTGCTGACCACTAGATATTGCTGGAGAGAGTGGAAAATAAACGACATATTCTTCCACCTCTCCAAGGCCAGCCGCACCTTCCTTTTCTTTTGTCCATGAAGGGTGCTCTCAAGGAATAGATCTATTTCCTTGACAGGGATAACCCACCCAGAATCTGATGTTCCTTCTAGTGGGTCACCCCTGGGCTCCTCTTGGCTGAGGGCTTTTACTCCATCCTCCCCGGCTGGAGTCAGTTTCCTCAGCTTTATTCTCAGGGACCCCCTCTTAGATGATACAGAAGGAGTCCCTTTAGCACCCTTCAAGGTAAATAATGGACACTTGGATTGCTGCTGCACCCCTGTAGCTTCAGGAGTGCATTCAGGGGTAGCTGGCTGGACAGCAGTGGCTGGCATGGCTTCCTTAATGGAAGCCTTGGAGGCTTTATATGCCTCCTCTGCCAGTTCCACCGCTGCTTGCTCAGCTTGGATGGCACCGATGTTAGGGTCAGTGGATGGCTGAGGAGGGTAGACAGGCTCTCCCATGATGTTAACAGGAAAACCTGTTTTATCACCCTCCCCCATTTCCACTTCCCCTTGTGCCACATCCCCCCTGACAGACAAATCCATGGGGTCCTGAATGGGGGTCATGCCTATATTCCCCCCCTCCAGTAGTGACTCGGCCTGGGGCTCTAACAAAGCCCGAGGTATGTCACTAGAGAGTGACACTGGAGGAGGAGACTGACTGGTGCCCTTGAAGCTCAGCACCTCAGGGACACTGACTACCCATTCAGCAGGGGCTTTGTTGGGACCCCCCTCAAAGGCCAGAGGCAGAACCTGATCTTTCTTGTCTACCCCTGCCTCACTTGGGAGACCCTCTTGCCCCTGCTTTTCCTCCAGACCCTTTTCCACATTAACCCCTATAGGGTCTGGAGAGAGAGATGTGTGGTCTGGCACCGGCTGGCTGAGCTTAATAACCGGGCCAGACAATGTCACCGGATGAGGAGGAGATGTATTGTTCCTCTTCTTGCTTTTAGAGGGAGGTGCTCCACTATAGAGCACTTCCCACTTATCAGCAACCTCCCTGTTGGTTTTATGCTTCCTCTTCCTGGGGACGTCACTCCTGGAAGAGGAGCTGCCACTAGCTGCCTCCCCTGCAGAGGGCTTATTATCCCTCTGCTTACACTGTGCCCCCACACTAACTGATGTAATTATGGTGGGGGCAGATTGGGACTTGGGAGATGCAGCTGTGACACTGGGAGGACCGGTGACATTCTTCCCCTTTTTCCCCGTGTCTGCAGTCTTGCTAGAGACCACAGACACAGATGGCTTTTTTGGGGAAGAAGGGGGTTTGGAGGCCGTGGTGGTGGCTTGAGGAACGGCCTCCTTGCCTGAGCTCTGTGGGGGGGCTATGAACCTTGAGGTCCCCGCTGTTATGGGCTCAGCGGGGATGGGTGCTGTACTGACGGAGGTGCCATTTGCTGGGGCTGGGGCATGATGCTTTACATTAGGACAATTCCTACGTGTATGCCCCAACCCCTTGCAATGATAGCACTGCACCTCCGTAGTGCTGTAAAAAATCCTGTAGTGCACCCCCTTAAATGGAACCCCAAAAGACCCCTCTATGTTTTCTGCGCCCTGAGGCAGGCACATTTGTACCTGCCTCTTGAAAGAGAGCACATGACGAAGTGCTCTCTCTCTGCACCCCAGGGGAATTTTAATAAATGGTGTTTTTATTTCCCCTAGCGTTAGCAGGTGGGGGCGCAGGAGGGAGTCTGGTAGGAAGCAGGGCACATTAGAGAGTGTTACTTTTGTGCCCAACCCTTCCAGGGGTTCTATTGGGACATATAATCCCCCCACTGTGATGCCTCTCTGTATAAGTATGTGAGAAGCATCCAGCGTACGGGTAAAGAAAACTGCTTTCCCGTACATTTTGCTGGCTGCTACTATAACAGAGGGGCTGATGACATTAGCTGCAGCACGCAGATAGATATCAATGCTGTAGACCCCAGACATCTGACATTTAACCCCATGCTTCCTGGTGATCTGCCCCTCAGCCCCAGCGGTGGTATTACTGGGGCCAGCAGAAACCACCTGTGACCAGGTATTAGCCACAGGGGTAGGTCTGCTGGCAGAAACACCAGGAGCTGGGGCTGCCTTATCTGCCTGGGGCCTATGCTGTGCAGTGCTGCAGCTAGGATTTTCAGGGGCCATTATTCCCCCTTTTGACCCCTGAGGCTTCTTAGTGGTCTTATCCCTCATGTTTAGACCCTTTTTTTTTAGATTATTTGTTTTATTTATTTTTATTTTTTGTTTTATGATTTTTTACTGTTTTCTTTTTTTTTTAAATAACAAAGTGTGAAAAAGAAACAAAAAGACAAAACTAAGGGAGACAAAACTAAGGGAGAGAGAGAGATGATGTTTGGCAGTGGAAGGGTTAATGACCTGTTGCAATGTGTTGCTAATTGCAACAACACAGAGAACACATAGGCTTTTTAACCCCTCTGTGTCTCTGTGTCAGATGTTAAAAAAAAGCCTTTTAAACAAAACTTCAACTCCCCCACTGCCTACAAAGATGTTACTTGTCTTCTCTCCCCCCAAAACATAAAACCCAACACCAAACAAACAAAAACTTCAACAAAACCTAATAAACTTTTTAAAAGAAAAAAAAAAAGTCAAAGTAAAAAAGCTCCAGGAGTGAAAGTGCTAAGGGAGGGGTGTGGCAAAGTATCCAGGAGACAGCTCACTCTCCTGGGATAGAGACTTGAGCCTGACTCCCAGAAAACTAAAACTTAAATTAAACTAAGAAAAAAAAACACAAAAACTCCCAAAAATGAACAACACCGTGCACAAAGTGCTTATTAACAGAAAGGTGTTAAAATAAAACTTGTAATTGAGGGACTAAGACCATAAAAAGCCTTTTGTTTGGAGCTCAAGCATGCACACAACATGCTCTCTTGGCACAGTACTTGTAAGCCTGACACACACACTGGCTAGCGGTCAGGCAAATTAACTTAGATTGGCGGTCAGGCAAATGAACTTATATTTAAGAAAATAAAAGTATTGTTTTTTTAAATGTAGACTGCTGGTACACCACTAGATTGGATTGGTTGAACTTGGCACAATACTTGTAAGCCTGACACACACACTGGCTAGCGGTCAGGCAAATGAACTTAGATTGGCGGTCAGGCAAATGAACTAAGATTTAACAAATTAAAAGTTTGGGTTTTTTAAAAGTAGACAACTAGTAAACAAGATTATATTGGTTGCACTGTGCACACACAGTATAAGCTGTGAGCCTGACACACACACTTGCTAGCAGGGGCTAGCAGGGAGACAGGCAAATGAAGTTAGATTAGACAGAAAAAACAAAACAAAAAAAAATGATGTTATAGCCCTAAAAAGGGCTTTTTGGCGTGCTATGTTTACAGCAGAGATCTGATGAGTCCTTCAGCACTGCACTGGACACTGAATAAACTTGCCTAGCTATTGATTTCCCTATTCAATCAGCATCACCTACACTCTTCCTCCTCTCAGTAAGACTGCAAGTTAGTTATGATTCCAAAATGGCTGCAAGTTAGTTATGATTCCAAAATGGCTGCTGTCCATGAGGTAGAAGGGTCTGGAAGGCAGGGTATGATGCTGATTGGCTGGAATGTGTCTGCTGACTGTGAGGTGCAGGGTCAAAATTTGCTCAATGATAAAGTATAGGGGACGGATCGAACATCGCATATGTTCGCAGTTCGCCGCGAACGCGAACATGCTATGTTCCCCGGGAACAGTCCGCCGGCGAACTAATCGCGACATCTCTAGCAGGGTTAGATTTCTGATTCCGAGTGTGTGAGATGTTGCTGTGAAGATATTCAAATCCATGGTGACAAGTAGCATGTTAATCGGTAAGTATTTAATCTGACTGAGTTTGTTGAGAAAGTCAGTGGTGTCTTGTATATAGCTGCTGGTTTGTAGCTAGTGGCATAAGGATGCTGTCAACAAGGCCAGATATGTGTTCAGTCAGTGTTTTAATTCAGTACCTGTAACAATTGGTATCCCTGGGTTGCCTGGCTTGTGGATATTTGGGAGCATGTAGAAAGTCCCAGTTGTAGGATGGATGGGTCTGAGCTGCTCCAATTCTTGCTGCACATTCTCAGGGCACATTTGGATAAGTTTCTTGAGCTGAATGGTATATTCCTCTGTAGGTTCCTGGTACAGTTTTTGTAGTAGGTGTTGTCTGTTTCCTTCTTTTACGTAGTCCTGAATGTTCATAATAACAACTTTTGTCTTCTGGTTTAAAAGCGATGTTAGGGTTTTCTTTTAAACTCATTATGGCAGCTCTTTCTGATGGAGAGATATTGTATAAGCCTCTTTTCTTTTGGGATGTTACCAAGTATGTAGTTCTCAAACAAAAGCTTTCTGTGTAACTGGAAATTTTAGGGTTGCATCCAGGTGGTAGAGGGAACACTATATCTTATCATAACAATTCCGGGCTTCTGCATAGTTTCTCTAGCCACAAAGGAGCACCGATAACACATTGAAACACGCAGGACTTAGCCAACAAACACTTAGTAAACGCAGGATCGCATTAGGCTGCAACCAGTTAACCAACGTGGGACTTATAAAAAAATAAATAAATTAGACGCGAGACTTAGAAAAAAAAATACGAGATAGGAAAAATACAAGGTTAACGGGTGAACCGCGCAAAGGAAAAAACACACAAAATACAAACAAAAATACAACAAAAACATCACACACAGCATGGGGGAACAGCCAGGACATCTGGGAGTGAGGTGGTATGCAAATTAAAGTCGAGGCCAAGTTGAGGCACTCAAAAATCGCCTAAGCGAGAAAAAAAAATATATATGCCCGCCCCAAAAAATGAAACTTTCACACAGGAACATACGAGGTACAAAATACACTATTAATCTCTTGATACCAAGCCAAGGTCAGGTAGACCAATAAAGATTTCAGCCACGCCTGCCAGAAGAATTGTTTGGAATACAAAGAAAAAAACACAGGTAATCTCATAAGAAATACAGGCTGATCTGGAAAAAGACTGTGTGGTTGTTTCAAGGAGCACAATATGACGATACGTGATCAAAAATGAGCTGCATGCTCGAGTTGACAGGAAGAAGCCTTTACTGCACCAATGCCACAAAAAAGCCAGGTTACAATATGCCCGACAACACCTTGACACACTTCACAGCTTCTGGCATACTGTAATTTGGAGTGACAAGACCAAAATAGAGCTTTATGGGGACAACCATAAGCACTGTGTTTGGAGAGGGGTCAACAAGGCCTATAGCGAAAAGTAAAAGAGAATCTTGTGAAAATTGATGACAAGATGAATGCAGCCTGTTATCAGAAAATACTGGCAGACAATTTGCATTCTTCTGAACAAAAGCTGCGCATGGGTCGCTCTTGGACTTTCCAGCATGACAAGGCCAAGTTGACCCTCCAGTGGTTAAAGCAGAAAAAGGTGAAGGTTGTGGAGTGGCTATCGCAGTCTCCTGACCTTAATATCATCGAGCCACTCTGGGGAGATCTCAAACGTGCGATTCATGCAAGACGACCAAAGACTTCGCATGACCTGGAGGCATTTTGCCAAGATGAATGGGCAGCTATACCACCTGCAAGAATTAGGGGCCTCATAGACAACTATTACAAAAGACTGCACGCTGTCATTGATGCTAAAGGGGGCAATACACCGTATTAAGAGCCAAGGGTATGAAATTTTTTGAACAGGGTAATTTAATTATTTTCTTTGTTGCCATGTTTTGTTTTATGATTGTGCTATTCTGTAAAACCTATAGTTGAATAAGAATCCCATCACATCTAAAACTACGACATGTCGTCACACTTTGCAAGCTCGCAAAGCGAGCTCGCAAGAATTGCGTCCCTTGCAAAGCGAGGGGCCGCATTTGCGGAAGGTGGAGGCTTTACGGCGCATGACTTTGAAACAACACCACCCCACACACCTCTAAACTCGCAGCACTTAGTTACTCTCCTTCCCCTCCTCCTCTCCCTCCCCTGTGTCTTGAAAAACACAGCACTAACCCCCCAAACTGCGCAAACACAAAAACACTAAAAACACACAGATAAACACAATAATGATTAAAAAAAACACTCACCCACAGCATAGGGGACAGCCAGGACATCTGGAAGTGAGGTTATACACGAATTTAACCCCAAATTCCACAGTTTCGGCATTCAAAAAACGGCTAAGCAAAAAAACAAATGAAAACAAGGCTCCCCGACCCCGGACCGCACAGCCACGTATAACTTACCCAATAAACATTATAAACATTCTAAATATTCTACCCACCTTTCCAGCATGTCCCCGTCCTTCTTATTTTCTTCTCCGGCGCGGCCCCTGTTAAAAAAAAACATTACATTAGTACAACATACAGTACATATAGACATAAAACAAAATAAAATGAACATAATATATATTGTACCTACCTCCCCGCAATGTCCCCGGCCTCCTCCTCTTTTGCCCCGGCTGGGCCCTGGAACAATCCGCACTCGCAGACCTCCCCGACGCTAATGAGCCTCCTACAGAATTTTCCAGTAGAAAATTGTCATTGGCGGCTTCTGATTGGCTGAAAACTATGTCTATCAAATTCAGCCAATAAGGCGCCAATGTGTGAGCCAATCAGAATGGGATACAACACAAAAATCCCACTCTGATTGGCTAATGCACCCGTCAATCTTTATTTAAACCAATCACAAGGCGCAGATGCCTTCAGCCAATCACAATGGGATACAACCCCACAGGGTGATTGGCTGGAGGCATCTGCGCATTCTGATTGGTTGCAGTGACAACAGCCAATTAGAAGGCGCTATGCCCTTCAGCCAATCATAATGGGATATACCCCCATGGAGTGATTGGCTGAATGCATTTGAGCCTTCTGATTGGCTGTTGTCAATTTCAATCAGTATTACAGCCAATGGGAAGGTGCAGATGTCTTCAGCCAATCAACGGTGGGGGTGTATCCCATTGTGATTGGCTGATAGCAATAAAGCCTTCTGATTAGTTTAAATAAAGATTGACAGGTTCATTATCCAATCAGAGTGGTATTTTGGAGTGTATCCCATTCTGATTGGCTCACACATTGTCACCTTCTGATTGGCTGAATTTGATAGACACCGTTTTCAGCCAATCAAAAGCCGCCGTTGACCATTTTCTTCTGGAAAACTCTGTAGGAGTGCGGACCTCCGATAGATTTTATTTTATTTTATTTTTTAGAGAGCGGACTGTTCCAGGACCCAGCCGGGGCAGAAGAGGAGGAGGCTGGGGACATCGCGGGGAGGTAAGTACAATGTATTTTATGTATATTTTATTTTATTTTATGTTTATATGTATGTTGTACTAATGAAATGTTTTTTTTAACAGGGACCGCGGTAGAGAAGAAAAAAAGAAGGACGGGGACATGATGGAAAGGTGAGTAGAATATTTAGACTATTTATAATGTATATTTATTGTATGTAAATATGTTGTTCTAATTTGTTTTTTGTTTTTTTCCTAGGTTGGTGATCTGAAGGGACATCTGCAAAGGTAAGTGGTCTTAATTATTTTATTTTAGGTTAGAATTAGGGTTTGTGTATATAGATAGAATGTATTGCTATATTACAGATAGGGGTATGTATTTTAGATAGATAGGATTTATTGTATATTACATAGATTGGGGGATGTATTTTAGATAGATAGGATGTATTGTATATTATATAGGATTTATTGTATGTTAGGGGGGTATTGTATTTTATTTGTATTGTATTGTAATGTATGAATTCTCTATGTATTTCCTTTTCAGGTGTGTAAAAAAAAAATTCTGTAGTGGTGGTGGGCGGGGGGTTGTAATGTATTTTTTTTTTTCTGTAATGTACCTTTTTTTGTGACTTAGGTTTTTTATTTTCTGTAATGGATATTTTTTTGTGTGACTTAGGTTTTTTATTTTCTGTAATTAGAGTGGGGTTTATTAGGGGGTAGGTAGGTATTGTAGGTAGGTAGTGTAGGTGTTAATAGGTTAGTGTAGAGGGGTGTTAAAATGGTTTATTGGGGTGGGTTTAGTGCAGTGTAGTGTTTGTACTTAGTGTCATGGGGGTACTGGAGAACCCTCATAGCACTTACGGGGTAATGTTAGGCTTCTAACTGTCCCATGAGGGTCTTTAAATACCCTTATGGGACTAATGGGGTTAAATAGAGACTTATGAGGGTCTGTATAGACCCCCATAAGAGACCAGGTTAAAATGATGTGGTGCTTACACTTTATGTCATGAGGGTCCTGGATGACCCCCATGGCACTTATAGTGTTATTACATGCGTTCATTAGTGTGTTATAGGGGTCTATATAGTTGAGGCACACAGTACACTCACATTGTGTGACAAACAGCATTTGAACACTTTTTAATTGTCCCGCCATTTTTGAAGGGCAAGTCGCTAGTAAGAAATAAAAGAAATGTGTTTTGCCCACTCACTCATGTTTTCTATAAAAATGGTACATATATTACCAATTCACCAAGGGTATGCAAACAACTGTGTATATATATATATATATATGTTAATGTCTAGTCTGGTATATGAAGGCATTGACTGTTGCATGTATGAAAGGGGTTTTCATATTTATTGTATTTTGACTGCATGCTTAAGAGCATGTGAAGGAGAAGGAGATAGAGGTCATATACTAAAAGTTTTAACAAATCCCCTCTCCCACTCTCTTCTTTTCTCCCTCAGACTCCAATGCAGCATTGAGTATTGAAGCCACATAAGATAGAACCATCTAATCACAAATTATTATTTTCTCTGAAATTGCTTTTAAGCTCATGGTTTAAACAGCTGCTATCTTTTCTACATATCTGACAAACATTAAAGTTTTTTGCAAACTACAGTGATCATTTAAGGTGATCATTTTCCTCATGAAAATAACTGACCTCTAATTTTCTGTGCAGAATTGTTGTGCTTTGTGTAAAAAAGGCAAATGTTGCCTAAACTTCAAAATAACCCCTATTTTAATGCAAGTCTTATTAGGCTTCTTTGGGTTAGGGCGACATTCTGGAACTGTTGTGACATTTGTGCTTAAACTGCTCTGCATCTAAACTGAAATTATTGTGCAGACAAATCATTGAAGGAATGAAGCAAACAAGAATTGCTCATCAGTGACTCACCAGCCCCAGGTGGGCCTACAAAGGCCTTCAGTGTCATCCTTTACAACTATTCATTGCAGCCTTTACCCTGTAGCTGCACCTGAGGACACTCAAGTGTACTTCTGATGGTTCAAAGAAAAATGAATTGCTGCTCCCTCAGATTTCACATTGTTGGAGTGGCTCTTCAGCTTGAAAAACCTCATTGTGAGCTATAGAGAGTGCGCCAACCTGGGATCTGTATGTAGGAACAACCTTTATCAATTATTTTTCAGATATATGTTTCATGGTCGTGTGCCTGATCCAATTAAATCATAATAAAATATTAAAACTTAATTTTCTGTAAAGAAATAAGGTAGATCATGATGGTTCTAGTTGTATGTACGGAAAGATAAAAACAGGTGCAGGGAGGGGGGAATATGGGACATATAGGATCTAAACGTCTTCTGTCAGGCATGTTATCGGTGTCATACACACTCTCTTTCTAATATATTCTCTATGTCTTTCCAACACATCTTCTCAGACACCTTGCTATTTTTGTCCAGCACTTGTTCTGTTCTACATACTCTGTCAGACGCATTATCTTTTTTGAATATATATTCTCACTGTTAGGCGTACTCCAAGTCAAACTGATTCAAACCTTTTCTCCCTGTCAGACATGCTTTCTCTGTCAGGTATCCTTAGTCTAACACACTCACTCTTAGTCCTGCTCTCTCTGTCAAACATAATCTTTGTAAGACATACTCTTTCTCTCAAGTCTCACTTGTCATACCGCAAGTAAAACATGGTGGATAATTCCTGTAACATCAGGCTTTCTTTGTCCACAAAGATAAGTCTAGTCTCAATATGCCAGGCTCCTGCATTGGAAGACAGCACATCGAGGATGTATCTTTGAGTTCCTCACTTTTGGTTAGTGAGCTAATGAGGTCCTCATTTGCAAAAGAGGATAATATCTTAGGGAGATTACTTGCCATTAACCTGTACTACCTAAGTGTATAATACAGAATTGACAACCAAAAAGAATAGAAGTAATGCATACATTATGGAAGAAAACAATTGAATTGATAGCTGGAATACTCATATACAGCAATAGGTACTTAGGTAATTATTCATTTGTACATATTATTTGTATAAATGAGGGGAATATTTTTTATATCCATCAAGGAGATATTTAAAACATCTATACACAATTAATGAAAAAAAAAAATATATATATATATATATATATATATATAAAGTATTCAGATGCAAGGCCAACACAAATTTCTTGGCACAAATACTAAATCTGACGAATACTCAGTGATTTCATGTATATACTGTATGCTGTAAACTATATCCTTTATATTGTAGGTGTAATTTATAGTGGTGGCTCAACTAAAGGAGGACCTACACGACTGACATACTAAGTCCAAGACGATTCAGCAAAAGAGTAGTCTTAATGTATTCAAACTTAGTAGCAGGCAGCAAGCAGAGTCACAAGCAGAAGATTGAGGCAGAAGGTAGAAAGAGAAGTCACAGGTTGAGGTCAAACTTGAGCGATCAGTAAATAGTTAAACATACTACTGGATCAACTGATCCTTGCTCAGGCACTGATGCTCTGTGCATCATTAGCCTGGTGAGTACAGGGTTGATTCAGGTAGGAAAATAAATCCTCACAGTAAGTTCATAATAAAGAATTGAAGCAATGCTTTGGAGAGCAATGGGCAAATTATGCTATCGATAAAACAGATGTTAATGATAAAAAATCCTAAGTTTAATCATTTCAAAGATGTCAAACATACAAAATATGTCCTGTAGCATCAGTCTTACTCCTTACATAAATAAGAGACCAGTCTCAAAATATCTTTCAAGTTTCTTCTCTATGGGAAATTCAACAAATCCTTGATTTACTTTAGACTCTGGCAGCTGAGTACTGCCGGTACTGGGGAGCTACAGTTCATTGAGGTAACCATGAATGCCAACATCTACTGTGACATACTGAAGCAGAGCATGATTCCCCCCTTTGAGACTGGGCCACAGGGCAGTATTCCAACATGATAACGACCCCAAACACGACCACTGCCTTGCTGAAGGTAAAGGTGATGGACTGACCAAACATGTCACCAGACCTAAACCCTATTGAGCATCTGTGGGGCATCCTCAAACAGAAAGTGGGGGAGTGCAAGGTCTCTAACATCCACCAGCTCTGTGATGTCATTATGGAGGAGTGGAAGAGGACTCCAGTAGCAAACTGTGAAGCTCTGGTGAACTCCATGCCCATGAGGGTTAAGGCAGTGCTGGAAAATAATGGTGGCTACACAAAATATTGACAATTCGGGCCCAATTTGGACATTTCCACTTAGGGGTGTACTCACTTTTGTTGCCAACGGTTTAAACATTAATGGCTGTGTGTTGAGTTATTTTGATGGGAAAGAAAAATTTACACTGTTATACAGACTGTACACTTACTACTTTACATTGTAGCAGAGTGTAATTTCTTCAGTGTTGTCACATGAAAATATATAATAACATATTTACAAATATATGAGGATTTTACTCACTTTTGGGAGATACTGTATATGTATACATCTATCTATACATTTACATATACATCTACACATATATATATATATATATATATATATATATATATATATATATATATATATATATATATATATATATATATTGTGACCAGGATGGCCGCATATAGCGGTGGTTTCTTGAATAAAGGGCTGATACCGACTTCAAGTGCAGCAAATTGGTTTATTTGCAAAAAGTAACAGCTGAAACAGTAGCTCTGCTTAAAATAACGGAACATAAATAACTACGTCTCTGCGACGTGGGAGAATGCCACCTTGTGGCCAGGTTACAAACAGTCCTTTAACTTGGGAGACTGCCACCTTGTGGCCAGGATACCAATAGTCCCTTCGACTTGTGATAGTGCCACCTTGTGGCCAGGATACAAATAGTCCCTTTAACTTGGGAGACTGCCCCCTTGTGGCCAGGATACCAATAGTCCCTTCAACTTGTGATAGTGCCACCTTGTGGCCAGGATAAAAATAGTCCCTTTAACTTGTGATAGTGCCACCTTGTGGCCAGGATACAAATAGTACCTTTAACTTGGGAGACTCTTTTCCGCTCTTTATCTTTGTAGCCGCGGATGAAGCATCGGGCCCGCCCATCTCTCCCGCATGCTTCACCCCAGGGACCCTTGGATATCACAACAATAACTGGTGTTACCTTCCTTCGGTAATCTCTCAGTCTCTTCCCTGGGGCATAAAAGGTCTTGGAACCTTCATTCAGTGCCTCCATCAGCAAACCAAACAGCCTTTTTACTCCGGTCTGTAAACCTTCAGGCTCCTCTCAGCCTGGTACAATTTCTGCTTCCAGCAGACTGCGTGAAAGTACTGCGTTCCTATATATGGCAGATAGCTACAAGCGTCCTTCTTTGGCTTGCTTCAGACTGAGGCCTTCACTCACTGGCCTCCCTCTGCTAGGCCAAACAGGGCCTAACTGCAGGGGATCTTCAATAATCACTTCACTTACTTGGCTTCCTTGTACTTTCACCTCTTGAGTCTGCAATCAGCACATTCTTCTCACTGTTGTAGTACTCGCAGCCCCAGTAAATCAGGCTTCACACAGCCCACTGTAATTCCACACAGGATCAGTCTCCCCGCACAGAGCCTAGCCGGCCACACCCCCCTTTCCAGGTCTGCTTTCCAGGCTTTTAAAGGGCAGTCGCACTAATTAGGAGTTCTCCAGAAGTTTTAACTCCCTCACTTCTGTCCAGAACTCCGTACTCCACTTGCTTGTATAACTTCTAAGGGGCAAACAATCACAATATATATATATATATATATATATATATATATATATATATATACACACACACACACATACATAAACTATTCTCTTACCTGCCTGGAGTGAAGAGGGGCAGAGGAGGGCCATGAAGAGCTGAGGAAGGCCGCGGGGGGCCGAGAAGTGCCGTGGGGGCCAAGGAGGGCAAAGGAGGGACGCAGGAGCTGTGAAGGGCCGAGCAGAGCCGTGGTGGCCTAGGAAGGCTGAGCAGAGTCGCGGGGGCTAACCAGGGCCACAGGGGCCGCCGAGGGCTACAGCAAGGTCAACAATGAACCCCTCAAAGGCTCAGGGTCCCGGTGCACCGGTGGTAGCTCCACCCCTGTTCTTTGATTATAAAATGTTGCAGATGTCAAAACTACAGAGAGCAAACAACTAGCAGATTATAATTTTATGGGCTATTTTACACCCCCCCCCCCCCCCTATTGGAGTTTAATATTGCCAATTACAAAATCAATATTGTTCTAGCGCATTTGTTTGATGATACAATATGCAGCACTTTAGTAGAAAATATGTATCTGGCCTTCAGTATTGAAATAACATTGTGAATGGCTTTTAATGTATTAAAAATTCATGTATTAAATATTGCTGTACTTAGCACCATATTAATATTACCATATTCAGAATGGATTTTAATAAAGATATTGAAACATCAACAACATTTTTGTATTGCAATCTCTGTTCAATACCCAGCCTGCTAAGTGCTGTGAGATGTATGCATGTTTATTAAGATGCTTTATAAAATCACAGAAAAAAAATATAATTGAAACAATCCATAACTAAGGTCAACTGGGTTTAAAGTATCCAAACTTCAGATCCACTTGGCTTCCATTTGTAGCAGCTGTAAATTTCATTGTCCTATGTTATATCATATTTAAAGAGCTAGGAAAATGTAATTATTTGTATGTTGCATCTAAAATAGCTATTTTAAAATGTTTCAGTGTATTTTATATTTTTAAACAATTGTAAATTTACCAAGAGGGGATGTCCCTTACATATTGTGAAGAATATATGAACAAAGTTACTGATGCACAGAATTAATTATATATATAATTATTTTAGATGAAAAGTCCTTCTATCAATTTAAATAGTTATCTGAATATTCGTACTGAAGATCTGAAAATTTTAGCAATGTGTAAACACAAAAAAGAAAAATAAGTTTTACAAGAATCACAGTTTATCTTACACTTTTATCTATTACTAAAATTGAACTCGTATTAGTATCACTAAAATATTTTACAGCCCATAAGACAACTCACATTGAAATTAATATAAGAAATATACTTGAGGTTAAATTACCTGGGAACTGGAAAACCCTTTAAAGTGATTACTACCACATTTCCCTAGTACCTCATGAGTTAAAAAAATATAATGTACAAGTTCCATTCAAAGAAATCAAAGAAACTTTGAAAATTTCATCTAGTTTATTCTTAGAATATAAATACATATAAACTAGATAAAATGTTCTATATTCAATAGCTAATAAATAGTTTAACACTATGGACACCGTGCCTTGCAAAAGTATTCACCCCCCTTGACTTTTTACCTATTTTGTTACATTACAGCCTTAAGTTCTATGTTTTGTGAATCTGAATTTTATGTGATGGGTCAGAACACAATAGTCTAAGTTGATGAAGGGAAATAAGTAAAATAGTTACATAAACTATTTTTTAGAAATAGAAAACAGAAAATTGGCATGTGCGTATGTATTAACCCCCTTTGTTATGAAGCCCATAAAAAAACTCTGGTGCAACCAGTTACCTTAACAAGTAACATAATTAGTGAAATAATGTTCACCTGTGTGCAATCTAAGTGTCACATGATCTGTCATTACATATACACACCTTTTTTGAAAGGCACAACAGCAAACCTGCCATGAGACGGCCGACCACCAAAACTCATGGAACGAGCAAGGAGGGCATTAATCAGAGAGGCAGCACAGAGACCTAAGGTAACGCTGGAGGAGCTGCAGAGTTCCACAGCAGAGACTGGAGTATCTGTACATAGGACGACAATAAGCCGTACACTCCATAGAGTTGGGCTTTATGGCAGAGGGCCCAGAAGAAAGCCATTACTTTCAGCAAAAAACAAAATGGCACATTTTGAGTTTGCAAAAAGGCATGTGGGAGACTCCCAAAATGTATGGAGGAAGGTGCTCTGGTCTGATGAGACTAAAATTGAACTTTTCGGCCATCAAAGAAAACGCTATGTCTGGCGCAAACCCAACACATCACATCACCCAAAGAACACCATCCCCACAGTGAAACATGGTGGTTGCAGCATCATGCTGTGGGGAAGTTTTTCAGCAGCCAGGACTTGGAAACTGGTCAGAGTTGAGGGAAAGATGGATGGTGCTAAATACAGGGATATTCTTGAGCAAAACCTTTACCACTCTGTGCGTGATTTGAGGCTAGGACGGAGGTTCACCTTCCAGCAGGACAATGACCCCAAACACACTGCTAAAGCAACACTTGAGTGGTTTAAGGGGAAACATGTAAATGTGTTGGAATGGCCTAGTCAAAGCCCAGACCTCAATCCAATAGAAAATCTGTGGTCAGACTTAAAGTTTGTTGTTCACAAGCGCAAACCATCCAACTTGAAGGATCTGGAGCAGTTTTGCAAGGAGGAATGGGCAAAATCCCAGTGGTAAGATGTGGCAAGCTCCTAGAGACTTATCCAAAGCGACTTGGAGCTTTGATTGCCACAAAAGGTGGCTCTACAAAGTACTGACTTTAGGGGGGTGAATAGTTATGCACACTGACTTTTTCTGTTATTTGGTCCTATTTGTTGTTTGCTTCACAATAAAAAAAAAAACATCTTCAAAGTTGTGGGCATGTTCTGTAAATTAAATGATGCAAATCCTCAAACAATCCATGTTAATTCCAGGGTGTGAGGCAACAAAACACGAAAAATGCCAAGGGGGGTGAATACTTTTGCAAGGCACTATATATATATATATATATATATATATATAATATTTTGTGTAATACTTGGACATGCTCTTTAATAATGTAATAATATCTGATCATCTATCAAGTACTTCTGACATACAATTGTTGACGAAAGCCTCCTAAGTATAGAAACAAGTAGGACATAAACCTTGAACGTTGCAATACTACCTTCCGTCTATACCGCTCCTCTCCTGAGATGCATTGTGGGAGGGCAAATCAAACCCTGGGCACTGTCATTCATATGAGGGGCGTATGCTGTAGTTGTGCAGCTTTATAAAGTCTGTAATAATAAAGCAATATAGATCAACATCCCATTAAAGTTCAAGTGGAATATGGAGCTGCTGTAGGAACAAAGATGACAGCATCTGAGTTTCCTCCTCTGGTGAGAGAGTTAAAAATGTTTCTCTGATGAGAAAAGACTAAAGATGGCTCTACTCACTGGGAAATAAGGCAACAAAATAAGATGCATTAATAGTCATATTCTGGTTTAATCACAAAGTGCCGATGTATTATTTAGTTACTCTTTTCTGTAATATACTGACATCTAGTGGCAATTTAAATCCATGCATTCAAAGGGAAATTTACATCTTGGAGGAGCATTACACTAAATGACCATTGTAGTCTTACATTTAAAGTATAATATATTGACGATTTCCATTCGAAAATAGGCAGAATGATTTCAGAATTTAACAAAAATCATAAAAGACACTACTAAGACACTTATATTACAATGTGATAATGTCATGCCTTGACTATAGCAACTTCATCCTCACCTTTTATGTGCAACTAGCAACTTGCGTGTCAAAAATGACGGGGAAATAAAATTGGAAGCCATAGCAATGCTGTTTGCCACACAATGTAAAGCTTTTGCTCTCTGAGAACCTTCGGCGCTCATTGCGAGCCTCTCCCCTTGTGTACTTCAATTTTCCTGCTTTGCAACGTTCACCTTTGTCATTCATCGCGAAGCAAGATATATACGGTAAGTTCAGTGAAAAATATAAAATGTATTTATTACAGTAAATTAATAAATTAATATGAACTATTAAATGAATATACTTCACGCACCTCGCGGGCATTTTCCTTCCTTCCTAATAGTGTATTTTTGTATCTCGTACATCCCTGTCAAAGTCGTACGTCCCTGGTTGTGTTTTGCGCGCTTCGGGGTCGTGAAGGCTTCGTTTCATTTTTTTCAGGCGCCATTTTTTTTCTCGCGTAGTCGATTTTAGAGTGTCGAAACTCTGCAAATTCGGGTTAAATTTGCGTGCAACCTCACTCCCAGACGTCCTGGCTTTCCCCCTGTGCTGTGTGTGAGTGTTTTTTTATTTTTATTGTTTTTTTTTTTGTGTTTTTGGTGTTTTTGGCTTTGAGCGTTTCGGACGTTAGTGCCGTTAAGGCTTGCGAGGCTTTATGCGTTAATTGCTCGCCTCGCTTCTCAAGGCTCACAAACATGACGACGAATCGCCGTTTGACAATTATAATATGTGATTGTGATAAGTGGAGTCTACAATTTTGGTTTCTTCTAATTAGTTTCCTGAGATGGGAGCAGACATTGATAGCAGAGGAACTTTCTATCTGCATAATGAGGATTCAGCAACTACATTTGCCAGTACTTTCACTTTAAAATGCTTTTTAGTTTAAACGGACAAATAATTTTTTTACTTTTTAAGAACATTTTGCTTATAATCATTTTTATTGTGTCACAGGGAGCTGGGCACAACTGAATGACTAAACAATAGAATTTATACATTTTCGTGCATGTTATTAAATTACAACATTAGTGGAGACACAATTGAAGATTCCCTGAATGTCTTACTCTTTTTTATGAGCAGGTCTCACATCATTTGTTTTTTTGCGGGGTATGGCATGGAGTTTTTAACAGTAAGGGTTTTCAGATTTGGTGGTTGTCTGTAAGAGAGAAGGGATGGTAGGTTTGTAGTCGGTATCCTTATGGAGAGTTGGTTGTAAATCCTTGGCAAATTTTCATAGGATTCCTAGGTGTGGGTTGTATGTGACCACACGTGACACCCTAGAAGTATCTGCTTCATATTTAAATTTAAGACATGTTTTAACCTTTAATTAAACCTTAACTATGTGAATTAGGTTATCTATAATTCTTGGGCGATAACCTTGATTCCTGATTCCCCTGCCAAGTGATATAAATAGCTAATTCCTGTGTTTTGCCTCTGAGCGAGTAAGGATGTACTTTTTGTCTTGAATGTAGATTATGGGATGTTTGGTATGTATTAGATGGAAGCTGTCATATCTCAGGTATTCTGGTCTCTCTGTGTTGGTGGTATCACATATTATAATTGTCTAACTGCGATTCGTCGTCACGCTTCCAACGAATCGCAGTTAGACAATTACAAACTGCTGCGCATTGCGCAGAGCGCGGCGCGAGCCGCGCATGCGCAGAGCGCGGCGCGAGCCGCGCATGCGCGCAGCGCGGCCCAGTGGTGAAGAGGCACAGAGGGAGAGTAAACTGCTGCGCATTGCGCAGAGCGCGGCCAAGTGGGGAAGAGGGGGGGTAGAGGCAGAGAGGGAGAGTGGGGAACAGGGGAGGGAGAGTGGGGAAAAGGGGGGGGGGAGAGGCACAGAGGGAGAGTGGGGAAGAGGGGGGGGAGAGGCACGGCACAGAGGGAGAGTGGGGAAGAGGCACAGAGGGAGAGTGGGGAAGAGGCACAGAGGGAGAGTGGGGAAAAGACACAGAGGGAGGGGGGAGAGACAAAGGGATAGGTGGGAAAGAGACACAGGGGAGGTAGAGGAGGGGGAAAAGACACACGGGAGGGAGAACAGGGGGAAGATACACATGGGAGGGAAATGGGGGGGGGAGAGGGGAACAGACACAGGGGGAAGGGGGAAAGAGACACAGGCCAGGGGGGAACAGGCACAGAGGGAGAGGGGGGAAGAGGCACAGAGGGAGAGGGGGGAAGAGACACAGGGGGGAGAGATACAGCGGGTGAGGGAGGAAGAGACACAGAGGGAAGGGGGGAAGAGGTACAGAGAGAGGGGGAAAGAGGCACAGAGGGGGGGGGGACAGAGGAAGGGGTGAAGAGACACAGTGGCGAGACACACAGAGAGAGGCGGGGGAAGAGGCACAGAGGGAGAGGGTGGAAGACACAGAGTGGGGAGAGACACAGAGGGTGAGGGGGAAGAGACAGGGAGGAAGAGGCACAGAAAGAGGAGGGGGAAGAGACACAGGGGAGTGAGAGGAGGGGGAAGAGACACAGGGGAGAGAGTGCAGGGGGGAAGATACACAAGGGAGGGAAATGGAGACACGAGGAAGGCCGTAACAGACACAGGGGGAGGGGGAAAGAAACACAGGCCAGGGGGGAACAGACACAGGGGAGGGTTGGGGGAGACACAGGGGGGGGGAGAGATGCATGGGAGGGAGAAGGGGGAAAGAGACACAGGGGAGGGGTTTAGAGACACGGGAGGGAGAGGGAGGTAAAAACACAGGGGGGCAGGAGATGCAAAGGAGGTAGACGAGGTGGAAGGAGACACAAGGGAGGGAGAGGAGGGGGGAAAAAAGACACGAGAGAGGAAGTAGACAGAGGGAGAGACTCGCAATGAGCTCCAAAGGGGCTCATTGCAAGGCCTGTGATGAGCGCCAAAGGCGCTCATCACAAGGCCAGTAAAGTAGAGGGGGAGAGGCTTACATTGTGTGGCAAACAGCATTGCCAGGCTTCAGTTTTTATTGCCGTCATTTTTGACGGGCAAGTCGCTAGTATAGATGATAATATGGTGTGGACCTTGATATAAGGAGTGATATCCAACAATTGTTCGGTGGAGTGGTACAACGTCAGATTAATGATTGGATGGAATTTGTTAAATCTATTATGGGACTTGGTATGCTTTGTTTGCCTGCTGTCCTAATTATCAGGATGTTATTTATATGGTGAAAGTATGCCAGAGGTTTGATGCTGCAAGTAAATAAGAAATCATTTTCAAGTTTAGCCACAAACAAGATGGCATATTGTGGAGCCATCCTTTTCCCATTCTCATTACCTGTAGATATATTTCTCACCTAAATGATAAATATTTATAGTCTCTGTGGGTAAAACTCCTGGAATGCTGCTAGGCCATCTTGCTGAGAAATGTTGATATATAATGATGTCAAGACCTGGATTGGCTAGGAAAGCTGGCCAATTAGCTTGTGAGGTGTTGTGCTCCAATTGCTAGGATTTCCAAGCATAGGAGCAAGGAAGGGCTAGGGTCTTCCTCCAAGGAGCATGGCGCCAGTCTGTCTATATCCATGTCTAGGTGTCGATTAGTCTATGGCTTGAAATTCCTTTGGTCATTGTTTGGGCACACCTTGGGGTTGCAGGGACACTGGTAATATTGGAGAAATAGTGTCTGGACAATGGGTCAGGATTTAATCTGAGTGGAGAACTATGGATCTGGGTTAGACAGGCGTAAATCCTGTAGGGAGAGGGACTCTCTCTAATCAGGGAACCCGGTGGAAGATTTTGGCATTTTGTTAGCAAGCTCATGGTGCCCTGTAAGTGGGAAGGAGGTAGAGGTGCCTTTATGGAGTGGGAAAAGATTCAGTTAGGAGAGTGGGTTATCTCCAGGGTGTATTCACTTTTGGTGGCCAACCAGGACTTCTATGAGCTCTCTATTACATTGTATGAGGGATCAGGAACATTCGCTCGGGTAAAGTATATACCAATTAAAGGTTAACTGCAAGACAGTGGATCAAAGGGATATCAGTTGCAAAGCAGTTGACATCACCCAACCTTTTCTATTGAAACAAACTGTTTACATTGTTGTCTGACAACCTAGTTAACTATACTTTATGTTTCAATCAGATCCCTGGATCTCCCCATAAAAGTCTATGGAGCCCTTTTCAAATCTACCTCGAGTTTGATTCCACCCAAGAGCCTTGCCCTAGGACTGGGAGAAAACTGATATCACTGTTGACTACTGGTCACCCTTAAAGTAATACTACATTTAAAATATTATTAGTATTATTATATTTTGAATAATGCACCCTGGAACACAGATAGTTATAATAAAAGGGACATAAAGTATTATGAGCTTGGGTTACCTGGTGGAAATGGTTATTGGGGGTTCAGGCATGTAATCAGGGGCTTAGGGAAACATTATGTCATACATTCATTTTAACAATTGCTTCTTGGTCCTATACCAATAATATAGTGTTATTTTCTTTTTATTACAAATGTATTTTTGGCTATTACAACAGCCTTAATCCATACAGTGATCAGCGGCATTGGTGTAGGAACTGGGACAACCCCCCCCCCCCCCCCCTTCCCCCTGACTTTTCAATGTGTGTGTTTATGTGTAGATGATCCCCAGGAGCACCATCAAATCTATCATAACCAAATGTAAAGAACATGGCACAACAGCAAACCTGCCAAGAGACGGCCGCCCACCAAAACTCACGGACCAGCAAGGAGGGCATTAATCAGAGAGGCCGCACAGAGACCTAAGGTAACCCTGGAGGAGCTGCAGAGTTCCACAGCAGGGACTGGAGTATCTGTATATAGGACGACAATAAGCTGTACCCTGTATAGAGTTGGGCTTTATAGCAGTAGCCATTACTATCAGCAAAAAACAAAATGGCACGTTTTGAGTTTGCAAAAAGGCATGTGGGAGACTCCCAAAATGTATGGAGGAAGGTGCTCTGGTCTGAGGAGACTAAAATTGAACTTTTTGTCCATGAAAGAAAAAATCTATGTCTGGCACAAACCCAACACATCACATCACCCAAAGAACACCATCCTCACAGTGAAACATGGTGGTGGCAGCAGCATGCTGTGGGGATGTTTTTCAGTAGCCGGGACTGGGAAACTGAAATACAGGGTTATTCTTGAGTAAAACCTGTACCACTCTGTGCGTGATTTGAGGCTAGGACGGAGGTTCAGCTTCCAGCAGGACAATGACCCCCAAAACACTGCTAAATCAACACTTGAGTTGTTTAAGGGGAAACATGTAAATGTGTTGGAATGGCCTAGTCAAAGCCCAGACTTCAATCCAATAGAAAATCTTTGGTCAGACTTAAAGATTGCTGTTCACAAGCACAAACCACCCAACTTGAAGGAGCTGGAGCAATTTTGCAAGGAGGAATGGGCAAATGTCTCAGTGGTAAGATGTGCCAAGCTCATAGAGACTTATCCAAAGCGACTTGGAGCTGTGATTGCCACAAAAAGGTAGCTCTACAAAGTATTGACTTTAGGGGGGGGGGGGGGGTGAATAGTTATGCACATTTACTTTTTCTGTTATTTTGTCCTATTTGTTGTCTGCTTCACAATAAAAAAACCAAAAAACATCTTCAAAGTTGTGGGCATGTTCTGCAAATTAAAATGATGCAAATCCTCAGACAATCCATATTAATTCCAGGTTGTGAGGCAACAAAACATGAAAAATGCCAAGGGGGTGAATACTTTTGCTAGGCACTGTAGATGTCAAATATACCAAGCATAATTTGACATCAAGCTATTATAGAGTAAAAGGTGCTCTTTTTTTACACAGTTGTATTTTATATTTAGGATTTTGTTGTTAAATAAAATTTCAGTATTTTAATTATATTTAAATAACCGGTGGAAAGAAATTAGATAAGGTTATTCTTTTATTATTCTTTTTAGTGAATAGAGGTGCCTACTCAGAAATAAAATATATACTGATATAATTATCTTACACAAGACGCAACAAAAATTTGAATCCATATCTTGTCTTGACTACTACAACTTGCTTCTTGCTGGCCTCCCCATCACCTATCTGTCTCTAGTCCAATCAATAATGAACGCATCTGCCAGACTCATCTACCAAACTCAAATGCCTACAGCAAATTAAAAATCATGCCCCTAATGTATAAAGCCCTCAAAAACAATGTCTCCATTATATCATAGCTATTGTCTCAAAATACTCCCTCAGCCATCATCTTTGCTCTTATTTCCTCCTCTCTTATCACCTCCACTCACTCCTGCCTTCAGAACCTCTTACACTGCCCCTATTTTTTGGAACCTCCCTCCACTAGACTTTTCTCCTGCCTCGAAAACTTCAAAAACTCACTAAAAATGCATCTGTTTAAAGAAGCTTTTTAGTGACTATATGGACATTCTTTCCTTGGTGTTTAGGTTGTCTGTTTTTTTGTTTGTCTACGATGGTGCATTTGGCTCATATTTCTCTGCGAGTCTATGTATAAATCAAGTATGTGGTTAAGATCAAGTGGAGGAGTCAAGATAGATTTATTTTTCCTTTGAGTTTATTCTTGCTATACTGTTCCACAGGATTCAAAATTCTTCCTTTCATGGGAATATTTATTTTGGCCTAGTTTCCTGAAGAATTTATCCATATCGCTACACAGTTTTTTTTTAATCCAAAGGTTTTGTGTGGCAAAAAATAGGTCTGATTTAAAATTTTCACTATGCAGTTTTGCTTTTGGATTTCATTGTTAAGGTTCTATAATCATTATTCAGAGCACTGCTTTTAGTCTTAGCCTCTGTATTTTTTTGGTTGCTTTCTGGAAGTGAAAGGGTGTTTTGTATGTGCCTTCCTGTAAGTGCGCAGTAATCAGTGTGCGCGTGTGTAGGCAGAATATAATTTCAACATGGTGTGACAAACCACTTCTTTTACAGGTAGGATTGTCACCGATCTTGCAGTAACCACAGCCTTCTAGGGTATACAAAGTCCAGGACACCTTCAGCTCAGTTTCCTTTTTTTATTCAGTTTGAAAGCAGGTACTTTAAATAATAACAAAACAAACAAAAACCCTTGCTCTTACTTGAGCTCTTCCTAGACAGTACTTGCTATCTGCAATTGGGTGGCTTTCCCACTTACCAATTTCCCAAACAAAAGCAATGTCTTTGCAATAAGCGCAGCCTCTCCTAGCTGTCTTTTCCTCTCCCCCTTGGAGCAGGCTGCTCTCTTCTTTTAAAGGCCTGTCTGCTAATTGAGTAGCTACAGGTGAGTGCCAATTAGCTAACTCTTAAAAACCAGATCCAAGCTGTGGTCTGTTATACAGCAACTAGTGCTGTTGGAGCATTGGCCCCCCCTGCTCTCCAAATACTCCGCCCCAGGGACCCATACCATGTTTTGCAGAGCATCAGCTATGCATATTGCAAACTGTAACATCTCTCCCTGGGGCATTTAACTGAGAAATCCTCTGGTTGCTGTCTAGCAAATCAGGTCTGATGTATCTCCCATCAACCACTATTCCACCTTTATGCTCACATATCCTCCCCCCCAGCTCATACCCAAGGGTTTGAGCGACCATGGAAATCAGGGAGTGTACCCTCGAAAGCCCATCAGCATTACCTTGTTGCAGACCAGCCCTGTGTTCCACAGTGAAATTAAAAGATTGCAAACTCAAAAACCATCTGGTTACTCTGGAGTTACTTTCCCTGTTCTGATACATCCACGTCAGAGGAGCATGGTCCGTTATCAATCGAAACCTTCTGCCTAGTAGGTAGTATTTAAGAGAGTCTAATGCCCACTTAATAGCAAGACACTCTTTTTCAACAATAGAGTAGTTCTTCTCATGTGGGTTTAACTTTCTGCTCAAAAAGAAAACAGGGTGTTCTTCACCCTGGTATTCCTGTGAAAGAACAGCCCCCAAGCCCACATCAGAAGCATCTGTCTGAACTATAAAATCCCTGGAAAAATCTGGGGTCACTAAGACAGGATGGCTACAGATAGCTTCCTTCAGACTCTTAAAAGCCTTTTCTGCCTCAGGGCACCATTTAACTATGACTGGGGATTTTGCTTTAATAAGGTCTGTCAGGGGTGCAGCAATGGTAGCAAAATCTGGAATGAACCGCCTATAATATCCAATTAAACCCAAAAATGCCTTTACTTGTTTCTTTGTAAGGGGCTGTGGCCATTTTTGTATGGCTTCTACTTTGGCTTCCTGTGGTTTAACCAAACCCCTCCCAATAGAATAACCTAAGTACTTAGCTTCCTCTAAACCGTCTAAGTTTATAACCTCCCTCCGGGCCTCAGGAATTCTATAGGGTTTGAGGTTAACTCTTTTCCCTGGTTCGGTTATTATGTCATGTTTAATCACTTTAGTCTTTCCTGGAACTATCGAGAAAACATCCCTATTTCTTCTGATGAAATCTCTGACCTCTTGCTTTTGATGGACAGACAGAGTCTTAGATATGTTCACATCTGGCTCTACTATAGGAGGTTCTGAAGGTTTTAAAGCAACCAGGACCTCCCTGTCCTTCCATGGCTTTAACAGATTTATATGATACAACTGTTCAGGCTTTCTTCTTCCTGGTTGTCTGACTTTATAATTGACATCACTCACTTTCTCTATTATTTCATAGGGTCCATGCCAAGTCGCAAGGAACTTATTCTCCACAGTAGGGACCAGAACCAATACCCTGTCTCCCGGTTGGAACACTCTGACTCTAGCATTACGGTTATAGCTGTTTTTCTGAGCCTGCTGGACTTCCAGCATGTGTTCCCTGACAATAGGCATGATGGTGGCCATTCTATCCTGCATTTGAGCTATATGCTCAATTACACTCCTGTGAGGAGTAGTCTCCTGTTCCCAGGTCTCCTTAGCAATATCCAATATTCCCCTGGGATGTCTTCCATATAATAATTCAAAAGGAGAGAAGCCCGTGGAGGCCTGTGGAACTTCCCTAATGGAAAACAGTAGATATGGCAATAAAAAATCCCAATTTCTTCCATCTGCATCAATTACCTTGCGTAGCATACTCTTAAGGGTTTTGTTGAACCTCTCTACTAAACCATCAGTCTGTGGGTGATATACTGAGGTCTTAAGATGTTTAACCTGCAAGAGCCTGCACAACTCTTTTGTGACTCTGGACATGAACGGGGTCCCCTGGTCTGTCAGTATTTCTTTAGGGATACCCACCCTACTGAACATCAACATAAGTTCCTTAGCTATTAGCTTTGCAGAGGTATTACGCAAGGGAATGGCCTCAGGATAGCGAGTTGCATAGTCCAAGATGACTAATATATATTGGTGTCCCCTAGCGGACTTTACCAGTGGCCCCACTAAGTCCATAGCGATCCTTTCAAAAGGCACGTCAATTATGGGTAAGGGTACAAGTGGACTACGAAAAGTCTTGAAAGGAGCCCTGTACTGGCACTCAGGACATGAGGAGCAATAGTTTGTAATAGCAGCAAACACTCCAGGCCAGTAAAACCGTCTAAGGACTCTCTCTCTAGTTTTTCCGACTCCCAAGTGTCCCCCTAATATGTGGCTGTGAGCCAACTTTAGCACTATATTCTGGTAAGTCTGAGGAACCAACAGCTGCCTAATGATGTCTGAATCCTTTTTTTCTACACGGTAAATTAGGTCATTTTGTACTTCAAAATAGGGGAACGGCAGTGCTCCTCCTGGCTGATTAACAACCCCGTTTACAACTTTAATATCATTTCTAGCTGTCACTAAAGTGGGATCTTCCCACTGAGCGCTTTTAAAGTTACCTGGACTAATTCCAATATCAATTAAGTCCTTATCCTTGTCTGCATTATTAGTAGGCTCCTCACTAGTTTGAGCTGGGTTATCTCCTATTAATACTGGTTTAGGGCAGTATTTTTTCTTTTTCCTTATTTTTCCGTCACAGTGGTCAAAACCCAAGTCAATATCGGAAAAAGGGAACACATTATCCTCGACAGACTGACTCATTTCTGATAAATTTTGATCTGTCTTTTGTAAAGCTGCCCATAATTTTAGAAAATGAGGAAAGTCTCTACCGATCACTACCTCATGGGCTAATCTAGGTACTACACCCACTCGGTACTTTAAATTCCCATACTGGGTTCCAATATTTACTTCCGCAGTGGGGTATTCCTTTTTATCACCATGAACACAGATAATGCCTATTTTCTGTCCATGATCAGGTTTTACACAAGGTATTATAGACTCTGCTACCAACGTAACCATACTACCTGAATCAAGTAATGCTTTAGACATTTTTCCATTCACAGTTACACAGCATTTATGAGCGTTATTATCATAGTCATTGTTAACAATACCATAACAACTGAGCAAAAATGAACGTGTTCCCTCATTTTTGCCCATATTGCATTCCATAGGTTCATCCTTAAATGGACAGTCTTTGGCCATATGACCATCCTCTTTGCACTTGAAACTTTTGACAGTACAGTCTGACCACCAATTAGTTCCGTTCCCAGGCCTATTAGCCCCCCTTAAACCTTGAACAGTCTTACCCGGTCTTGCAGAATCTTGGGGCTTAGGATTGCGAGGGTTTGCCTGTGAAGTAGGACATAGCAGTTCTCCTGCAGCCGCATATCTTTCCACCAAGGCAATCAGTTGGTCAGCTGTATGGGGGTCACTTTGGCTGACCCAGCGACGCAGGGAAGCTGGTAAACCACGCAAAAACCGGTCCATTACTAAGGTTTCCACAATGTGGCTAGCTGAATGGATTTCAGGTTGTAACCATTTCCGTGCAAGGTGTATGAGGTCAAACATTTGGGAACGTGCGGCTTTGTCTGAAGAATATGACCATGAGTGGAACCTTTGGGCACGTACTGCAGAGGTTACACCCAGTCGTGCCAAGATTTCAGCTTTCAATTTGCTGTAGATACTTGCATCGGCTGGTTCTAGGTCATAATATGCGTTCTGCGGCTCTCCACTTAGGAACGGTGCCAGTATGCTTGCCCACTCACCAGCCGGCCATCCGTCCCTCTCAGCAGTGCGCTCAAATGCCAGAAGGTACGCCTCAACATCATCTGATGCGGTCATTTTCTGAAGATAGTGGCTCGCCCGAATCACCTTTGGCCCCTGGTATCTTCCATCAGGGTCTCCATTCAGTTTTCCAGAGATCGCTTGGATTACCTGTTGTAGTCCCTGGGTGACTTTTTGCTGCTCCTCACGGGCTACTTTAAACATCTCCGCTTGTGTCACAACAAGCTGTTTCACCAAGGACTCAGTGCCCTCCATTTGTGTTTTGGCCAGGACTTTAGCACACTCTGCCTGGGCCAGCACCAGTTGCTGCAGGGCTGCACTGTTTTCTGCAGCTCTCCTGTTAGTCTCCTGTTGCACAGAGGAGGATTGGATCAGAGCCTTGATAACATCCTCCATGTTGAGCTTTAAATGACTTCTACCCTCAGGCTTACGTGGATGCCCGCATTCTCCACCATATGTGACAAACCACTTCTTTTACAGGTAGGATTGTCACCGATCTTGCAGTAACCACAGCCTTCTAGGGTATACAAAGTCCAGGACACCTTCAGCTCAGTTTCCTTTTTTTATTCAGTTTGAAAGCAGGTACTTTAAATAATAACAAAACAAACAAAAACCCTTGCTCTTACTTGAGCTCTTCCTAGACAGTACTTGCTATCTGCAATTGGGTGGCTTTCCCACTTACCAATTTCCCAAACAAAAGCAATGTCTTTGCAATAAGCGCAGCCTCTCCTAGCTGTCTTTTCCTCTCCCCCTTGGAGCAGGCTGCTCTCTTCTTTTAAAGGCCTGTCTGCTAATTGAGTAGCTACAGGTGAGTGCCAATTAGCTAACTCTTAAAAACCAGATCCAAGCTGTGGTCTGTTATACAGCAACTAGTGCTGTTGGAGCATTGGCCCCCCCTGCTCTCCAAATACTCCGCCCCAGGGACCCATACCATGTTTTGCAGAGCATCAGCTATGCATATTGCAAACTGTAACATCTCTCCCTGGGGCATTTAACTGAGAAATCCTCTGGTTGCTGTCTAGCAAATCAGGTCTGATGTATCTCCCATCAACCACTATTCCACCTTTATGCTCACAATGGGAAGGAGTGAACTTGGGAGTTTGAGAACAGTTCTAGCGTTAGTGCAGTTCTAATATGTATGTGTGTTTAAAAAAAAAGCAATTCAAAGAAAAGGAGTTTGGATTACACAGTAAATAAAAGTATTTCTTGGTAGATTAAGGTATAGAAAACACTTTATACAAATATATTCATTTTTTTGTACATTGTAATCATGCGTCAGTCCAGCAACATCCTCACCGAGCATGCACATGTATGCACTGGTGGAGCAGCTCTATGACAAGTATATTGCTGTGTAAGCATGTTGCAGCTCAAATTGTAGAGCTTGAAGAAAGAATTGCTGCGCTTGGTGATATTGCTCATTCCGCAGGGGCATTATTGCTCACCCAGTTTAGCTGGGCCTAGCATGGAGGGCAGAGCTGGTGCTTGTGAGGATGTCCAGCAAGGTAGTTGGGTTACAGTTACAAGGTAAAGCAGAGGAGCCATTAGAAGGCAAGCAAGTTATGATTTCGTAAACACCAACAGATTTGCCAGATTGAGTGAAACTATTGGGGATGTCCATTCAGGAATGGCAATGTCAGATAGAGCTCTTCCCTTTAACAGCCGGGAGAACAATTCTACTGGAGGAGAGGGAGTAGATGACTCTATTATTAGGAAGGTAGCTGATTTGTTCCCAGTTCTCAGCAACTGAACAATTTTCTTTCTCCTGGGTACTTGGGTTTGGTATGTTGTGGAACCGATCAATAAAATATTTGGAAGGCTGGAAATGACCCATCAGTCTTGGTACGTATCGGTACCAATGTCAAAGTTAGTGGAAGATGGAATGTCCTAAAAAAGGATTTCATGGATCTAGGAAACAAGCTTAGAGCAAAGACATCTGAGGTAGTTTTTCCCAAGATACTACCAGTGCCACCTGCCAGCCCAGATAGACTGGAGTAATCCAAATGCCAGAACTTTGGGACAGGAAGGATTTTTTCCCCTTTATGAACTATTGACAATGAAGTAATTTGTTTTTTTGTTTGCCTTCCTCTGGATTAATTAACAATTAGGAATTCACTAATTACAAGTATCAGAGGTGAGGTAAAAAGGTTGGACTTGATGGATTAAAAGTATTTTTTTCAACCTCAGTTACCTCAGCGCTACGGAATATGTTAGTATAGATAAACACAATCATAATAATATGTTACTATAGAAATGCTGTCACAACCTTTGTGTTAGGTCCTTGAAAGGAGTGGCTTAGGACCTGGGTCTTTTCTTTTACAGGCCTCATGTTTTAAAATACTCCAATAAGTTGGTTTCATAGTTTCTCTGATGTCTTGGTACATTCTGGGTATTTTATGTCTTCTGAATAGGATTCTAAGGGGTGGGAAGGCTTTATTTTTTGAATTTGGTCAAAAAGAATATACCGCTGTCCAGTTGTGCCAGTAGAGAAACCCAGGAAAGATGATTATTTTAAAGGCATGTTTAAATAGTTGGGGCAAATAAAAATGATACAATTTATTATCCTATCCTCTCTGCAGTAAAGTCCTTTCAAAAATATTTACCAGATTTTGTTTTAAAGAACTGATAGTCGTAGCATATTATATTTGGTAGACCTATGAAAACTGTTGCATTTTATTCAGTTGTGTCAAAAATAACTGAAATAAAGGATGGTCAGATTTCTTTATATATATATATCACATATATAGTTGTGAGCGTACGAGTCGTTGCTCACGCTTGCGGGCTCGCGTAGCGAGCCCGCGGCCCTCGCGTAGCGAGCCGCGGGCCTCGCGAAGCGAGGTCACTGGGCAAGGGCCTTAGTTGCTGGCATGGAGCGCCGAAGGCGCTCCATGCCAGCAACTGAGGCCCCTCGCGAAGCGAGGGCCTCAGTTGCTGGCGAGGTCACTGGGCAAGGGCCTCAGTTGCTGGCATGGAGCGCCGAAGGCGCTCCATGCCAGCAACTGAGGCCCCTCGCGAAGCGAGGGACTCAGTTGCTGGCGAGGTCACTGGGCAAGGGCCTCAAACCCTCGCAAAATTCACGTCGCTACTCAAAAAACACGACACACAAATTACGACACTCGCTAAATTTTACGAGGAACGCAAACAACGTACGAAACACGTTACCACACATTACGACCTCGCAAACATCGGACGCAACACGCCGACATACAAACATTTAAAACACAATACATACACACAGCACATACATAAAAAACTTACCTACACCAAGAGGGAGCACCCAGGACCTCAAAAATGCAACTTACACCTCGATTTTACTCGAAATAAAACAGTTTAGAGACTAAAAAAAAATCTAAGCGAGAGAAAAAATGGCCGCCGAACAAAACGAAAACGAGGCTACAGCACTCTAAACTCGCAAAACACCACAAAACACCTACGGATATTCCGATACAGACCTATACCACACATTACTCGCCATTTTACACCAATGCGGAAGTACACGACTACGCTAACGGTTTGGTCTCGCGCACGCACAGTGTTACACTGCACACATTCAGCATGCTTATACAGCAGCTCCACACCACTAATGCTGCAGCAACATCAACACAGATTGCCAGCTCTTCATCACAATGCTTCAAAATAGGTAAAGTATATTCATTTATTAATGTATTATATATTTTAGTATTACACACCAAACAGCATTAGCTACCTTACGATTTGATTGCCGTCATTTTTTGACGGGCAATTCGCTAGTATATATATAAATGTGAACACAAATGTACTATTTATTTACTGTACTACTGTACGGTGGAGGGCTTCTATCGTTCCTTTGCCCACCATATATGAAATGATTATTGTGGTGAACTACCTACTCATAAGGTACACAACACAAGCTGAGATCCCGCTCCACACTGATGATAGCCAGTAAGCTTGAAACAGCTGTACATGAATAGGATTCTCAGCTTGTATATAATCCAACCTTGTATTTGCATAAAGGCTGTGTAATGCAGTGGGCATAAGCTTAAACAAAGCCATGTATGAAATGGTTTATGGATTGAAGAGCGAGGCATTTGTGGGCACATTTGCATGTTCCAGCTCAGCTTCCCAGAATGCAGTGTAATAATTGTTTTTTCTCAGAACAGGTATGTATGTACTATTTATTTACTATATATATATATATATATATATATATATATATATATATATATATATATATACATTATTTTATAAAATCATCTAAATTCAACTTAAATGTAACAGCTGAAAGAATAACATTGGGAAAAGTATTCTCTTCTGGAACTTCAAAGCAAATGCTGTCAATATCTTGTTTTTTTATTACAACAGATAAGTGGTTTGAACTCACATCCTTTGAAACAAAATTTTTATTTAAATAATTCCACTGGGCAACAGTCTAAAGACTTTAACATTGTTAAATATTTGTTTAAATGTCTTTCATCTAAGGAAACCTTGAACATGATACTTAGATAGTACTGTATACCCTCAAGGATTGCTTTATTGTATGCTAGTAATTTAAATATATTTTAGAGTTAATGTAATTATATAAGTCCTTTAAAATACATCTGGTAGTCATGCACCTTTAATTAAGTTCTGGTAAAAAATGTCAATATATATTTTATATCACAAATTTTGTTTTGCCATGATCTCCTGAAATAGGACTGTTTCATATCTTCCCAAATGGTACAAAAAATTAGATTTTGATGTCACATATTTTATAGGTAATTAATAGGCACATAGCAATATGTTGAAGTTTGGAATATAATTTTGGTGCAAATAAAAGTGAGGAGAGCCTCTGAAGGTTAGAATCATTAATTAAAATGAAATATGGTAACTGTGAGATCCTACTGATTTTAATAATGCCTGACCCAGATGAAAGTTTCTCTTCTTTTTAACGTATTTTTTTCTGTTTCACCTTGTAACGGAGCTGGAACACGCAGTCCAATATCTCCGCTCGTATACGGTAAAATACCCAAGAGGCACTACAGTTTCACCATTCCCAACCTCCCATATTGGACGACACACAATTTGGGAGTCAAATGAATACTGACTTTATTTTGTTATTGCAGAAATATTTATACCCATCTCTTCCCACAGGCAATACACATGCCCATATTTGGCCGCACAATACACATAAAGAGAACAATAGGTGGGTCACACCTCCCTGAGGCTCCCTGGCAACTTTGATACAATCAGACATTGATTCAATTACACTTCTTTGTTCTTATCTGAGAATGAAAACACTGTATACAATAGACTTCCGTTATCTTATGCGGAGTCGCTGTAACAGGATTATCTCCCATGCCAAGTAGCTGCAAATGTCTGGGACAATATTCTGCAGAGCATCAACCAACATACATGCAGTATAATAGTAGGATCATATTTTAACTATAATTATCATAAAACAGGGTAAAACAGTAATGGGTTCCGTTACACACCTCCCCCGTGACCATAAGCCGGCATACACGGTCTGATCCCAACGGATCGGCCTGGGGATGTCCGGACAAAAGTATTTGTTGGTCAATTCTCTAGTTTGACAACCCATCAGCATTACTGCAATTCACATTTACTCACATTTCCCATATCCCCAGATAGCTGGGATCTGAGCTGGGATTTTCTGAAAAGTATTTTTAAGCAGTGGTGCTGTGGTACAGAACTGATGTGGATAATAATTCTAATATGAAAAATGAATGGAAATGGGAAGAATTTAGTTGCTGCACCTAGGAGAAGATATTTGTTAATGTGTTGGTGTGTTTTCTGTTTTCAAATGAAGGTCTGAGAGAACCATAGACTGGTTCAAAACTGCTTTTGAGGGTTGGCCCTGCAGCTAATGAACAGTATAAGAGCTATAAGGGGTCATACTTGTGTGCCAATGAGACCTATATGTTACAGTATGGTCTATGCACTTCCTGTTAACTTCAAGAGAGTTTAAATAGGTTTCTCTTAAAGGCCTAAGAAAAGAGACACTTGTTTGTCAAGTATATACCAAACTAACAATATTAGCAGTTCTGTTAGCCATAACATAAAACATTTTTTGAGGAAATCTGAATTTTTGAATTTTGTTTATAGATACAGGAATCCATTTTGAGTTTGTTATATTACCTCAGAGCTGAATCATGATTTGTGTATTGGCTTAGTGGACCAGTGGAGGAAGAAGGGAACAGAGAGCAGTTGTTAATTGGATAAGGTTACAATTGACACCATACTACTTCCCCCTCAGTGGCCCAGAAGCAGACGCTTCGCTTTAGGGAATGCAACCACAGATCTTCAGAAATTTAAATGCCCTCTCACACACACAACTTCAAAATATGTATTATTTCTGTAAGTACCCAGTAGAGACATAAACATTTATTTTTTTCTATTTAAAATCTAGCTGTTTGACTGAAGCTTAAAGTTTTCAATATATATATATCATTATGTAGTGTGGTCCTTTAGTAGTTTTTTTCATGCAAAAACAAGTCTTATAATGTTTAAAACATGTCCTCTAGAATTTAAGTTCGCGAGTTTTGAATCTATAGGAAAAGTACTGTGTACGTGTGATTGGAAGCTCAGTAACACGTCCCTCTATTCTTTGCATTTTGTTCAAACTGTTTTTGCCTTGTACTTAACCCCTGTATAGCAATACATTATATGTTGTCACATTACAAATAAAGGATAATAATAATAATGTACTTTGAAATGCATGAAAAAAATAATTGTGTTCCATTTAAGTAGAAAGTAGTCAATAAACCAAATACAGGGAAAAGGGTAGATAGAATTAAGTGGAAAATGTTTCCATTCCCAAGTGGTATGCAACCCATGTGTTTTCTGAGTCTAACAGCCATATAAGCTCTTCAAGACCCTCAGAACCTACCAATAGGGACAACAGGATGAAAGGAATATTGAAGTTCCTGGATTTCACTTGGAAATCTTCCTGATAGGAGATTCCGGGGTGGATGTGAAGGTCTTGAATACCTGATTGCTCTGTTGGATAAATATGCTTAAGGTGCTCAGGGGTTCATTACCATTTTTTAGGATTTTAAAGTTAGTATCCTGCACCTGATGATGTAAATAGCAGCTTGATGGATTGAAACATACCATCCATTTATCCTGTTCAAATTCCTGCCCTATTTTGTTTCCCAAGTATTGTGGTGCCTCCAGTTTAGATGATTGTTGTTTAAGAGTTAATATATCACAGAATGGTAATGTATGGGTGTCTCCATAGAAGTACATTGTTTTTCATATTGTGTTAATTGAGCAGCACATTTTATTTTTGTGGGTTTGAAGTCATGAAGTGTGATATCTGCATATGGTGTAGCAATAACTGTATCTCAATGTATCAGGTAAGTTGTCAGAAGAAGAAACGTTTCTTGAGACTATGCGAGTGAAATGCAGTGGATGTTGCCCCATAGCCAGTGTATGTCCTGTATACTGGAAGTGGCTGAGTTAGGGTTAACCCATCTAAAGCCACAGAGGTGAAGGGAGGCCAGAGGGACATATCTAACCGTTGGAGTCCTTCCATTCCACTCCCATCCTGTTCTCTACAATGGAGCTCAGTCTATTTCCAGCATATCACTCTGGCCCAATAAAACACTTATCATCACTCTTTCTTCTTATATTCTTCTGGCTTTATATTGTTTTAAATATATACAACAAAATGATTTAAAGTATTGTGACCTCTGTGCTGAATATGCAAACCTTCAAGTGGAAAAGGTTGCCAATTAACAGATATAAGGATGAAGAAGTCCTGAGCCCAGATGAATATTGTTGCCTCTGTGTCTACAGCAAGGTGGCTGACATAATATTAATTACAGTATACTACAGAGAGGAGGTTATTTTTAATATAACAGTAAAGGACTTTATTAAGTCAAATTGGTTTTATCCATTTATAGTAAATATTATTAAGTACCGCTCTTTGAGGAAAGTGAAAACTAAATACACAATATAGAAAAAAAGACACTTAAAGATCCCCAAAGTACCTCTTCTAGGATGTTAATTATAATATCATGGCAAAATTGCAGAGACACAGCATGTAATTAAAATAAAAAGTGTATTGAATAAAATTAGACAACAACAATTAAAATAGTAAAAAATGAATCACAAATTATACACTGATGAATTGTAATCAAATATTTCAGAATTGATACTCAATAGTCTCAGGACCAAACACAGTCGGCCCAGGAAAAAACACACAAAAATTATATACATTAAGGGCCCTATTAAATTATCCCTCGTAGTTCTCTCGGTGCTCACAAAAGGCAGTTTTTCTGCTGTTTGCGAGTACCGAATCTCTTGCAGCCTGCTTTGCGATATGACTACGAAAAAATGCCCGAGAATAGGCCCTGAGAGAGCTACGTAGTCACACGCAGCCTTAAATCTACGCATGATTATCGCATTTCGTAAGAATCCCTACTGGCACAAAAAGTGCCCACATGGGATCCTAAAGCCTCTAAAGGACTCGCACTAAAAATATTAACCCCAGGCAACTATAATTAACCCTATAACCCATGAAGGTCAATACAGACCCCATAAGACCTTAATTAACCCTATAACTCATGGTGGTCAATACAGACCCCCATAAGGCCTTAATTAACCCTATAACTCATGGGGGTCAAAACAGACCCCCATAAGGCCTTAATTAACCCTGTCACTCATGAAGGTCAATACAGACCCCCATAAGGCCTTAATTAACCCTATAACTCATGGTGGTCAATACAGACCCCCATAAGGCCTTAATTAACCCCGTCACTCATGAAGGTCAATACAGACCCCCATAAGGCCTAAATTAACCGTATAACTCATGGTGGTCAATACAGACCCCCATAAGGCCTTAATTAACCCCATCACTCATGAAGGTCAATGCAGACCCCCTCTATTTAACCCCATCAGTCCCATAAGGGTATATTATGACCATTATGGGCCTGTTACAACCCAACATTAACCACATAAGTGCCATGACGGTCCTCAAGGACCATCATGACACTAACTACAAGCACTACACTATAACTCCCAATAAACCATTTAATCTAAACTAACTAACCCCCCTCTACACTAATCTATTAACACTTACACTACCAACCTACACTACCTACCCCCTAATAAACCTCCCCACCACGCTAATTACAAAATATAAAAAAACCTACCTTACAAAAAATAAAAAAACCTACCTTACAGAAAATACAAAAACTTACAGTACAGAAAAAAAACAAATACATTACAACCCCCACCCCCCACTACAGAAAATAAAAAAATTACACCTGAAAAGGAAAGACAGATATACACAATACAATACATACATACATACATTACATTACATACATTACAAACAGCTTTTTCAGCCAATCACAAGCCGCCATTGCCAATTTCCTCCCGGAAAAGACTCCGGGTGCAGATATCCGTTAAATGTATATTTAGATGTTTATATGTTTATTTTATTTCTTGTTTGTATATTGTATTAATGTATTGTGTTTTTTTAACAGGGCTGCGCCGGAAGAGCTGACCAATGGGACATGCTGGAAAGGTGAATAGAATATTTAGAATGTATATAATGTTTATTTATTTCATGTTAATGTTTTATACTAATTATTTTGTTTTGTTTTACAACTAGGTTAGTGATCTGAAGCAACATCTTAAAGGTAAGTGGTCTTAATTATTTTATTTTAGCTTAGAATTAGTGTCTGTGTATGTAGGTAGGACTGTAATTATTTTATTTTAGCTTAGAATTAGGGTCTGTATATGTAGTTAGGACTGTAATTATTTTATTTTAGCTTAGAATTAGGGTCTGTGTATGTAGTTAGGACTGTAATTATTTTATTTTAGCTTAGAATTAGGGTCTGTGTATGTAGTTAGGACTGTAATTATTTTATTTTATTTTAGAATTAGGGTCTGTGTATGTAGTTAGGATTTATTGTAAATTAGATAGATAGGGGGATGTATTTGATATAGTTAGGATTTATTTTATATTAAATAGATTGTATGTTAGATAGATAGGGGGTATTTTAATTGTATTATATTTAATATATTATATGTAATATATTATATGTAATATATGGTATGTAATGTAATGTATTGTATGTAATGTATTATATGTAATATATGATATGTAATATATTATATGTAATATATGTAATGTAATGTAATGTATTGTATGTATTGTATTATACGTAATATATTATATGTAATGTATGTAATGTATTGTATTGTGTATATCTGTCTTTCCTTTTCAGGGGTGTAATTTTTTTATTTTCTGTAGTGTGGGGGGGTTGTAATGTATTTTTTTCTGTACTGTAGTTTTTTTTTTTCTGTACTGTAGTTTTTTTTTCTGTACTGTAGGTCTTTTTATTTTCTGTAAGGTAGGTTTTTTTATTTTTTGTAAGGTAGGTTTTTTTATTTTTTGTAATTAGAGTGGTGGGGAGGTTTATTAGGGGGTAGGTAGTGGAGGTAGGTAGTGTAAGTGTTAATAGATTAGTGTAGAGGGGGGTTAGTTTAGGTTAAATGGTTTACTGGGGGTTATAGTGTAGTGTTTGTAGTTAGTGTCATGATGGTCCTTGAGGACCATCATGGCACTTATGTGGTTAATGTTGGGTTGTAACAGGCCCAAAATGATCATAATATACCCTTATGGGACTGATGGGGTTAAATAGGCCTTATGGGGGTCTGTATTGACCTTCATGAGTGACAGGGTTAATTAAGGCCTTATGGGGGTCTGTATTGACCACCATGAGTTATACGGTTAATTATGGCCTTATGGGGGTCTGTATTGACCACCATGAGTTATAGGGTTAATTATAGTTGCCTGGGGTTAATATTTTTAGTGCGAGTCCTTTCAGGACCTTTATGGTCCTTTAAGAACCCGCGAGGCAGGAAATGTAAAATTGAAATGCAGCAGGGTCACGATCGGTGCCGATCAGGGACCCCCGCTACAGGGGGTTAATGTGGGGGGGCTGCGGGGGTCCCTATGGACCCCTGCAGCAAGGGGGTTTATATGGGGACACTTGGGGGGTCCCAATGGGGACCCCCAGCATAAAGGGGGGTTAATTGTAGGTGCCACGGCCGGGATCGCGTTATAGTGTGCCGCGGGCCCTTTAAGGAGCCGCGGCGGGGAATTTAAAAGTATTAAATGCAGCGGGGGCCTGATCGGTGCCGATCTTGGACCCCCGCTGCAAGGGGCAAATGTGTGGGGGCTGCGTCGGTCCCTATGGACCCCTGCAGCAAAGTGTTAATGTGGGGACACTTTGGGGGTCCCGATGGGGACCCCCGCATAGAGGGGGGGTAGTTGGAGTACCCCCCACGGCAGGACTTATGTGGGGGACTGCCGCGGAGGTCCCGTTTAGGACCCCCACAGCAATTGATGAGGAGTGGGAGCCTGCGATATCATATATGTACATTTACGCAGTGTTGATGCGTACAGCCCTGCTGCGTAGCTCATACGTTGCTCGCAGCAGGGCGATTGTAATAGCATTGTAAGTTAGAGAAACTTTGCAGTACGTAGGGCTTAAGTAGAAGCCTCTTATTTACGAGGCTGGAATTTAATAGGGCCCTGAAGCGTTAGTGCTAGTGCAATACTACTATCTAAATATCCCTTAATTCTTACTCCTCTGTGCTTACACCTGCCTATAAAAGCTATCCCTGTTCTAAGTCATAGAACTGGGGATCCACCACTTACACCCTAAACTGTAACAAAAACTAAACCATACTAATATATCCCTCTACTAAACTAAGAAAGGGCTAAGTGCCCATACAATCTCCATATGTAATTACCTGTGACAAGGCTGGATTTTAAACAAGCTGAGAATCATATCCATGTACAGCTGTTTCAAGCTTACTGACTATCATCAGCATGGAGTGGGATCTCAGCTTGTGTTGATATATAAAACATATCAAATTTGCCAATATAACAATAAATCTTCCTCCTTTCATTCCTAAATAGATACAAAAACTATAAGCATACCCTCAGGCCTGACTAGAGTATGATGAAATTAACATTTTCTTTTCTATTTATTCTCATGACTTGCACAGCTGCTAGTGTTGTAGGTTTGTAACTTCAACAACATGTGAGGATTCTCATAAAATTCAGTTATCCTGTAATATATTATAATAATTATGAGATTTATGAGATGCAATCTATTGGTCAAAAAATGAATTCTCATGATATTTTACACATGTTCTGATGCATTTTCTTAATTACATTGTCATAAATATTTGCTGGAGATTATGGCACGAGCCTTCTCAAAGGTGGTATCATCCACTGGCTTACTAATGCTGCAATTTACATACAATTGTAATAGCCCTACATTTTTTATCACATTTTAAATCCAACCAATTTAAATTTAACCAAATTCTTGTTAAATTACTTCTAAAGGGATACATTTGTTCTGGAAAAAAAAAATACTAACAAAGGAATTTGGATTTTTTAATTACGTTTAAAGGTGGGTTTAAAGGGCCACTGTCGTCCAAAATATTCTGTCATGAATTTAAAAGAGTGTGTTTTATATATTACAAATTTGTTTGGTCCACCTTTATGTTACTAGTGAGTTAAGAGGAAGTGTAAACAAGGATTCATGTAGAACATGTTAAATGTCTTTCTCATTGGTTCTGCATTAAAACCAATGGGAAAAAATACATATGTTGTTCAGTTATTCAGTCCCTCTCTTTTCAGTAATATACCAGGACAAAATAGAAGAACAAAAAGAAAATGGTATCGGGGAGAGAGAAGTGCTAAAAGACCCAATAGTGTTTTACCAGATATTTATTAAAGATACATAAAACATACAATTTGCACTCACATGTGGTATCCTCAGAAAACTTAGGTATGTATGCAGCTCAACCAGTCTCAATGATCCACCGTGCTGAAGTAGATCTTGGTGGTGGAGTCTGGAGATGTCTTTACAAGATGGTGGAGGATGATTCACTCAACTGAGTCCATGTGAAATGGGGGAATGAGAGTCTTCCAAATGAAGGGACACTTGGATGGGAGATTGGCACAATTAACAAAGCTCAAAAGTGTTTTCCTCCCATGCAGTAAAAAGCCCCCCCCTCCCCCCCGAACCTGTAGGGAATGGAAATGAGTGCAAATAAGAACTGTTAAATAATCCTGATAATAGCCAAGTACTTATATAAGTGGCTCACTACCCTAGCATGGCTCCAAGTGCAGGGAGCCAATGCAGAGTAATGGTGCAAGTCGATGCCACATAGATGATAGTAGAACACAAATGGATTGTGTTTAAAAGAAATAAAAGGAAGTGACTTCAAAGTCAAACAAAACGCGTTTCGCTCTCTATTGTTGATAAATAATATTCTATAAGTTGTGGAATAAACATATTCATCAATAACATATAATAGTTGTCTTGAGCTTGCAATTCGCGAGGGACACAGTTCGGGCTGCCAATGCGGACCCTCCCGAAGAAAGGGGCCGCATTTGCAGAAGGTGGTGGCTCCAACGTTGCCTCACTCGCGGTTACAAACAGCCACAGAAGCGGGACTTTGAAAAAAAAACAACCACGACGCAGGACAATAACACGCAATGACTAAATAAGGACTTAGAAAAAAATAAACTAACTTGCAAAAATACGAAATTAACGGCCGTAACGCGGACATCAACAAACAAAAAAAACACTTAAAAAAATTAAAATAAACACACACACAGCATGGGGGGACAGCCACGACATCTGCCAGTGAGGTTGCCCCCCAATTAAAGGAGTTTTGGAAATTGAAAATCGCCTAAGCGAGAAAAGAAATGGCTGCCGGAAAAAATTTAAAACGAGGCTACACGACCCAAAACCCGCAAATAACAGCCAGGCACGTAAGACTTTTGCCAAGGACATATGAGGTGCAAAAATGCAAAATTACGAGGTCGCAATAATACAAACTTAACGGGCGAACCGCGCACAGCGAAAAACATTAAAAACACACAAAATACAAACACAAATAAAAAAAAACATTACACACAGCAAGGGGGGACAGCCAGGATGTCTAGGAGTCAGGTTGCATGCAAATTTAAGTCCAATTTACAGAGTTTAGACACTCGAAAATCCCCTAAGTGAGAGAAAAAATGGCCACCGAAACAAACGAAAACTACGACCCCTGAATCCGCAAAACACTGCCAGGCGCTTACAACTTTTACACAAACCCGTATGAGGTACAAAATACACTACTAGCAAGGACGCAAAATCAGCCACACCCACTACATACACACAAAAAAAACACACCACCGCAATAAACGACAAAGGCCTTCACCGTGCGTCTCACAAGGAGCGCCAATGGTGCTCGTAGGACACAAAGTACACCAGGGGAGAGGCTTGCAATGAGCGCCAAAAGGAGATCAGCGCGGACCTTACAATGAGCGCAAAAGCGGCTCTGATAACAAAACATACACCAACCGAGAGGCTCGCAATGAGCGCTGAAGGATCTCAGACAACCAAAACACTTACTGTCCGTGGCAAACAGCATTACCTGCCTTACAATTTTATTGCCCCGTCATTTTTGACGGGCAAGTCGCTAGTTACAAATAAAGGATAATAATAATAATAATAATAATAATGTCTCATAAAAAAAACTTTTTGCAATGTTTAGGATTTATGTTTGAAAGTGTTTCAATGGCTGTATAGGTAATAACTAAATAATACTATATCTATGTCAATTATTGATTAAATAAAATAAAAAAATTAAAAAAAACTTTTCCATAGAATTTTCCACTTTGTGTTTGATGGTGCAGCGTACTGTACTGTGACTTCAGTGACCGTTTAAATTGTGTTAATGTATGTTAAAAACACACATTGTAAACTTGTAAAACAAATCACATGTTACTAATTTCAATTTCAAACTCACTTGTTTGGAAGTTTTGTTTTGATAAACTTGTATGCAAAGTATCTATTTTTGATATATATTGTGTTCATATGAAGAGTATGTTTTTTATGTTACTGTTACATTGTATTCTGTGGCCTTCACTTCTTTATAGATATCAGGGCTCTGCAAACATTCAGAAATAGCAAAACTGCATTAGGGATCAACCAAGAGCCAGTGAATGATTGATTAATTAATATTATCGATAATTGGTATTTAATTAAAAATAAATATACAAAAGTTGTTATATTAAGATATACGTAACAGTTATGGAATAACTTCTGTCATTGTTTGCTCATATAACACTGTATATGTACAAATGTGCTGTCTGGTCTTATCTCCCTTCTAAAGTATGTAAATGTCTCTCTATTGTTAATTTTACTCTTCTGGCGCTCTAAAAATAAAATAATAATAATAATAATAATAATAATATATTCTGTTTCTGAATTCAGAACTGTGTAAGCTGACTGGTTGAAATGATCAAGAATCAGTGAAACTATAGCTGCAGTTCTACTGTGATTATTACATATTTTTTCATTGAGAAGCAGGTGCGGACCTACCTGTCCTGATATTGTGCTATACACCAGTGCCCTCCTCTGGGGGGACAGTGGTAGGTATAATTATTTTTTTTCTGCAGTGTAGGGACCCCATGCCTCCTTTCAACATGTTCAAACCTGCTATGGCCCCCTTGGGCCCCACTGGGCCTACTTGCCCACACAGCCACACTGTCTGGAAATTGGTCCATTACTGTTTAAAAATATAATTTCTACTTAAGCTCCAAGAGGTGGCAGCGTGGAGCAAGCCGGGAATGTGTATCAGGGAAGAGGTGAGGTAGAGCAAGGGCTAGATCATAACAAAATATAGGGGAATGGGTTCTGTAAGGAGAGAGCAAAGGAAATTGGGATGGATGCTATGTGAGGTGTGTACTGAGAAGGTTTGGGTGCTGTGTCGTGATGGATGCAGAGAGGGATGGGTGCTGTGTGCGGTAGGAACTGGCAGTGATATAGAGATAGTATATGTATACATATACATGTATACTGAGTGGGTTTGTACTGGGGTGGCCAGTGCAAAAACATTTTTGGCATCAGGGCCCTCCATTGTCTAGCTCTGCCACTGTTGAAAAGCTCACATTAGCTAAAATATGCAGGTTGTTTAACAATAATAGACCACAGATAACACTTGTACTCATATATTTGAACTTCTATACCGTTTCATATATTAATACTAGCTACTTGCCCATCAAAAATGATGGGATTAAAATTGTAAGGCTGGCAGTGCTGTTCATAGTGTGCCTCTCAATGAGTTCCTTCAGCGCTCATCGTGTGGCTCTCAATGAGTTTCTGATGAAAACCCCCAAATATGGGGCTTGCTGGCTCTCCCCCTGTGCTGTGTGTAAGTGTGTTATTATATTTGTTAAATTATTTTTTTTTGTTTTTATTTTAGGGTTTTTAGAGTTAAGCGATTGGCTCGCAGTTGTAACCCTAACTCTGTCGCTGGCTGCCATGAGCGATTTTCATATTTTAAATTCAGCTATAAGGTAATTGGGGGGGGGGGGGGGGGGTAGATGCTATGTTGTCACACAGAGTACTAATGCAATGACCTCTACTGGCTGGAGACTTGCTGTATTATAGAGGCTTCACTTGGTAACAAGCTATTGCTGTGGGCGCAGCCTATGAATCATTGTGTTTTCTGTTATCAACTCTGATGTTCTTAACGCCCTTAGACCTATCTCTCAGTCAATGCCCCCCATCCCACAGTTACCCCACAAATTGGTATAATCTAAAAGAACATTATAAACTGTATATACATCATATTAGCCATTGTTCTACATGGTAAATCATTCCTAAGATATTGAGTTTGTGACTACTTGCTAATATGTAGCTCAGTATGCTAATTGACTAATTGCGTAAAACCTTTGGTGGGCATTGTTTGACACTAAAGATAAGTAGACTGTAATCCTAAATAACACATTAAAGGAGGTAATAAGTATTGGGAACTGCTGATTTGTATAAAGTACAGCAGGAGCAAAGCTGATTATCTCAGGAATCACTACCTTTGAATTAAATAGCTAGTACAATATAGAGCTATTTTTCATGTTCTTTAATAGGAAATTTAAAAAACTTGGTAACAGAGTCAATTTAATTATTATATCAGCCTAGAGACAACAAATTAGAGTTTAATACTCTAACTATAGGTCTCATTCATGGACTATGGTCTATAGGGCTCTATATAAGCACAGAGCATATTTTTTTACAGAAGTTTTTAGTTAGTGAAGACCTTGCTTTTGGATAGAAGCTCACTAACTAAAAACTTCTGTAAAAAAATTGCTATGTGCTTATATAGAGCCCTATTCAATTGGCCAAATCACATTTGAATGAGGCCCTAAATATTGATTATTGCTATTATATATTCCTAATTAGTAATTATGCTGATTATCAATGCATAATTAAAATAAGTAGCTCCTACTGGTAGGGCATTACAATGCTCCTTTAAAGGAACACAGCGGTCAGGTAATTTTATATGGTCTTCTGAATAACAAAACTTTATCATTATGGATTTGTTTTTAAAGTAAAAAAAGTAAATAAAATAAACACAGCCTTTACATTTTTAAGTTTTATACAAAAATATTCTTTACTGCAAGCATCCATTTTCTTTTGTCAGTTTACTCTACCTGTTACTTTTGTATTGATGTAACCAAATGAGCTCCCCATTATTGCTGCTGCAAGCTCTGGCAGCTATGAATGCCATACAGATAGAGACTTCCTTTGTAATCAAAGTCTCCTCCCACCCCCAGGAAGTGGATGACTAGAATCCAAAATGGTAGGTCCCACAGGAGCAACATAGAATATTGGTAATATATCATGGCTGTATTATTTTATTTTCATTCTAAAAGCATTTTGTATATTTGAAGTGTAGTTGTTCAAAATAGTATATTTTAAATATATGACAACAGTAGTCCTTTAAGGAAGCGCCCAAACTTAACTCTAAATACATACATAGCATAATGGTTTTATTTCGACTTGATGAAATTAATTTGCTGTTGTTGTGTTTATGAATATTTTTGTACAAAATCACTTTTGAATAAATCCATGCAATTTAGTTTAGTCTTAAACTGATTTTCCACCTTATACAATAAACTGAATCATATTTTGATAAACTTACCAAATACAATCAAATACAAATAGAACTATTGGATGACTTTTATAGCCTGAACATGCAGCTAAATGTCACTAGATGGCAATCATAGCTCAGCATGTTATAATTATTATTATTATAGTTAATTTATAACGCGCCAACATATTCTGTAGCGCTGTACAAATTAATAGGGCCCTGTCTTTGAGCTAAGAATCCACTGTGCATGGTGCATGCCCAAAAGTACTTAGGATAGAAACTCGCAGACTTGCAATCTAAGGTAGCATGTAAGAACTTTGGACAAACTCTCATATTCTCCTACATGTCACACGTATGAAAATAGGACTCACACAAAATTCAAGGACTTCTTTGGGTCCTGTAGGAAGAGGCAATAAAGGTACATCTTGCAGCCCAAGATCTTGTCTCTCTTCTGAGCTACACAGAAGATCATTTTGGAAGCTAGAGGAGATAATGTAAACAGACTTGGTGGTGAAGGTGCTGCTGGTGCAAAGAACCATAGCCAACAACTACAAGCAGGATCATGGGGTAAAGAGGGACTCTTAAATTATTATTGGAGAAGAGAGGATAATTATTTTTATAGAAAGACACAATGGGTTAAATTATGTCATCTAAATATGTTCTTTTTTTATTAGCAATTTGTATTGTCTTAAAGGGGTACCTAAAGTAGAAAGGAGTCCCCAAGTTATTTTGCACCGGGCTATCCAGTCACTAGTTCTGCCACTGAACAGCTGTATGCCCATTTATAGATAACCAAATACATATTTATAGAAAAAACTATAAATATACTTGTCACAACCTGCTTCTTCAATGGGACTTGATAAGGACCTAGTTCAAACCTACTCCAGCAGGACCCTGTAGTTCTTGTCACCTCTGGCACAAAAGATGGCTCGGGATAGAGACAACACCCAAGAATATGTGCAGATTATAATGCAGGCTGGATATCAATGATCTCAGAAGAGGACCACTCCCCACTCAGGATACAAGCACACTGTAAACAGTCTCACACCTTGTTTATGTGAAAACCAGAACTGACACCTTTTATTATGAACTATGGACATATTTATATAGTTTCTCCAGTGGAGAACAACCATTCAGAGAACTGTGCATGTTTTGGTAACCAAGGGGTGCAAACCTACATGTAAATTAAGGTTCCCCAATCAGGACAATGTGCAATCTTAAGTAACTAATAAAGGCATGCCTATCTGTGAGATGGAACATCTAGTAGCCACCAATCAGGCCAAGGTGCATTCTTTGTTTTCTTAGGTATGCACTCCTAAATGTCAAACAGAGCATCTCATGTGTATGTACCTGAGCCACAATTCAATGTGTTCGGTGTACATAGAGTGTGTATCAGCAAATGCAACTGTGTCCTCCCACCATCCTAGATAAAGATTCATGTACGTTGGAACACATGGAGTTCCCATGACTGTAACATGAAACTGTAAATAGTAGTTCTTATTATAGTTGGTAAAGTATAGTTGTTGCTTTTTAATTCTATTCTATAATAAAGTTGAAATTGTTTTTTTACACAATCTTTCTTTCTGTTATATTTCACAGAATGGCAATCATAAATCTGGATATCGTTGCCAATCCATAAATGTCATCTTGAGCCCATTTTATCCAAAACAGATTGATTGTTTTGATAATCATATTGTTCAACTTTGTCAAAAAATCAATTATTATGAAAATGCAATTCCTATATTCAAACTTATTTAATCCTTCATATTATAAACTATTTTCTTTTAACATTACAACCTAAGTGGTTTGATATTGTTTCTGAATGTTAAATATATTCTGGTTGCTACAGGAGTTTTTATACCTGATTTTGCTATTTACGTTTTTTACATTATTACTTATTCATGAATATACTATATCATTGAATGCTAATGCCAATATATTCTGTGAAAATGGTATTTGATATTATCTAAGTTTGAAAAGATTTTGTATATTTCTGACTGATTTTATGTTGCGATCTATTTGAATATAGATTGCTTTCATGAGTTTTGATTTATATTGTTGTTTATCTTGTTTTACTAATTTTCAGTAAATGTTGTTTTGCATAAGGTGTATACTTGTCGATAAATTGATATTGAACCCAATAAAATGTATTAGTACTCACATTGATATATTTTGTCATATACAAATTGCATGATACTCGGCATATATCTTGTCTGACTGACCCGCACAGGGCCTGGGTTTAGTAGTTGTTATAGCTATTAAATATGTTTTTATGTTATGTTGATTACCCTATGTATACTAATTATGTATATTATGTTGCTTCTCTGTGTGTGTTTGACTTATGATGTTAGAACCTGTAAGTTGCATGTTCGGTTCATGGAGAGTTAGCAGATTTAGAATGTAATGATGTGATATGTAATAGTCATGTTGAGAGTCAGTTAGTTATTAAAGTTGCTCTACTGGTTGCTACATAAAAAAGGTGTATGTGTCATTTTTGCCTCTTGTGTTCCTGAGGTCCTGAGCTGGTTCCTGCCCTGGAGAAGCCAGAAGTGCAGAGATTACCAGAACCCAGAGCATCCAGGGTTGCTCCTGTAACAGTAAGCAGGAGGTTTAGGAGTGAACCTGGTCCCCCACACCCCTGGGTCGTGACACAATAACTCCCCACTGTCATTGACACAGTTTACAACTCACTCCAGACTTTAAGCTCCACTGGCCTCTGTGACACTGCACTCATCTGGTTCCAATATTATCTATTATACCTTTCCTTTGGTGTTAGATACTGTATATGGGTTCCAATTCATCACCATTATCACACTGTTGGGGTACCTCAATGCTCTGTTTTGGGTCTCTTGCTTTTCTGAATCTACACTGTCTCCCTTGGCGAAAAACTCTATTGGGTTCCAATATAATCTCTATATTGATGATACCCAATGTATATCTCCTTTCCTGACTTATCTCCCTCCCTTCTAAATCATTTCACTACATGTCTATCCAACATCTCCTCCTGTATGGCCTCTCATAACCTAAAAATAAAATTTTCAAAATCTGAGCTCTTAATAATCCCACCCTCTACAACCATCTCCAGTTCTAGACATCTTATTTACAGTCAGTGATGGAGCGAGTGAATAGAGGGCCCCGGTGCAAATACAACATTTTTGCTCCCCCTCTAGGAGCAGGGGCACCATTTTTTTTGTGTTGACCCCTCACCTGCTGATCCCCACTCCACCCCCTGAGCCCCTATATTTTACCAACTCCTGAAATGCTTCCCTTGTGCCGGTGTGTCTTCTCTCATGGCAGGGAATCCCTAAAGGTGTCTTTTGTGTGTGACATCATTTGGATTTCACTGTTCAGCCTCAAAACGTGCAGGGAAGGGAGGCAGCAGTGCTCTAGCTGGTAAGAAGAGAGGGTTGCAGGTTGGGGGTGAGGGGTGATCAGGAGAAGACACATGAGACAGAGGTGACTTGGGGATCCGGAGGTGCCAGGCTGGTTGGGTGATCAGGAGGGACAGTGGTGGTGGGGTGCTCGGGGGGACAATTTAAGAAAATCAATAAAGAAAAAAAAATGTTGTCAGCTCTGGATCCCACCCGCCCCCGCATTGCACCCACGGTAGTTCTGCCCCTCCTTACAGTCAACAACTGCTCCATCACACCCACCTCACAACTCCACTGCCTTGGATTACTCTGTATTTAGTGTTCTCTGTTCACATCCAGTCAGTTACAAAAACCCTTCCAAATGCATTTGCAGAATATCTCCAAGATCCTTTCTTTTCTAACACAAGAAACAACTTAAATACTGTTATCTCTGCAACTGCAAATTACTTTATTGGCTTCCCATGCCTGCTATAATTAAGCACAAAACCCTCTACAACATCCTACATAATAGATAATATATAATATCATAATTTTCCTCCAAATGCCCCCTCTGCTCTTCTCATAATATATATGTCTCTTATCACCTATCATCACCTCCTCAAACTCTTGTCACTAGGACTTTTTCGGTGCAGCCCCCACCCAGTATGTTGTAATGTTCTACCCTACTCGTCATACTGTCCTATAATCTTCACAGTTTCAATCATGAAAACCACAGGAAAACCTAACTATTCAAAAAAGGAACAAACGTTTTCCCTAAAATCAGAGATTCAAACAATGGATTAATGGATCTTGTTGCCTTGCTGGACAACTGACAAGCATCCCCTTTTCCTTTTTGAGTTTAATACCCTTTAACCACTTAGATTGTGAAGTCTTACAAGCGAAGATCCCTATACACTTTCTGTACTAGTATGTAACATTTGCCATACTTGTTTTATGAACTCACTGCTTTCCTTGTACTTAGTACTGCAGAATATGTTGATGGTTTAAAAATAAAGGATATGATCTTTATATATGTGAGATGTGGACAAACAATGAATAGTACATTAGTGATTCATTTAAATGTCTAAAAAAAAGGTAATAAACGTATTCCCTGCTCAAATTTCTCAGAAATACAATTGATGCACTGCACTCTAGGAAAACTGGACGGGGACATGCACTTTTATTAATCCACTAACCATTTGATACATGGCTCTTTTTAAGCTTATGCTTACTGTATTTCACAGCTTTAAGCACAGCACCGGAATGGATTATGCACAAACTAGGACACCTACCCACATACAGAACTGTTTCACGGTTACTGCCGATCATCAGTGTGGGGTGGGTGCCTGGTTTGTGTGATAGATTTTTGTTAACGTGTGTGATTAACAAGTTACATCTGAGGATGTGCCCCTCTTGCAGAAATATTGCAATATCAGTAAGTCAGTAAATATGATATTCAAGTCCATGCGAGTTCCATTATACAGTATGTATTAACACATTGATTGTGAGGATCAATATAACACGGAAATTAAACAGAAATAAAAGTATTTTATATTGCAGATTTGCAAGCTTAAGAATGTTGTGCTATTCATTTTAATACCTAACATCACTTTCCCTTTCATTATTTGCACAGTAGTGTGTTTATATTTGCATTTACTTTTACCCCCTTGTGGGTCCTCTTTGGTACCCGGGTGATTCCTGGATCCATTTGCGGGTTACAGTGTTGAACTCCAGTGGATTTGTTGCAATTTAATAGCAACATTGGGAACGTAACAGTTACGTGCTTGACAAAACAAAGGATTTGTGGCCGCAGAGTTCAGATTTCGACATCCCGTAGGGTTTTTTCGCCCCTAACCCGCAAGTCGTTTGCAGGTAGCTTTGAGAGGCCAATTTAATAGCCGTAAGTCATGCGGGCTATGTTATAGTCTACGGTTTTCAACGTTGAGGGAATTTAATAGGGCTGATGGTGCGTCTTTTATTCTCCGACTGCAAAACAGACTTCATATCAGTAACTAAGATGTCTCCAAAGCAGGTGATACCAGCTATGACCCAGGTGAAAACTCTAAGGCCCTCATTCAATTGCGATTTGGCCAATTGAATAGTGCTCTAAATAAGCACATAACATATTTTTTTTAAATACGTTTTTAGTTTGTGAAAACCTCGCTTTTAGATAGATGCTTACTAAGTAAAAACTTACTTAAAAAATATGTTATGTGCATATTTACACCCCTATTCAATTGGCCAAAATAGCAATTGAATGAGGCCCTAAGTATTTTGTTTGCCAGGTTCTCAAAGGACAATATCCCATCTGTTACTGGTACATGGGGAGCATAGTAGCAATATCTAAACTTTTAAATATCTAGAGATAACAACAAAACATTTTATTTTAGTTACTGTGATAACCAAAGAAGACATTTAGAAAAACATATTTTTATAAGTAAACCATTAAAACATGACTGGAATAATTTGTTATACTGTTGGAATAATTTGTTATTTTAATATCCTATCAAGAAATATAAGACAACCATAATGTCAGCTTTTTCATTGAACACAAGCAACATTAAAAAGTTGAAATGTATCCAGTCACTGCGATATATTAAGAATAATAAAGTATTGATTAAAAAATGAACAATTAAAATTGTAACTACAGAAACTAGCCCTACTAATGTAATAAGTGATGAGGCATAATGCTAATGTTTCAGTTGGATTACGTAGGGTAATATAATGTTTAGCCTACTTATTTATATTTATTATATCTTTATATGTATTTATTTTTATTTATATTTAAATATAGTTTGGATTTTTTATTTTATTTTTTTAATTTTTTATTATTTCTAATTTTTTATTCTGTTTTTCAACATTTTTCTTTTTTATTATTAATTTAATTTATATGTTTTGCTTTTGAAATCTCATTATTAATAATCTTTTGTTATTATTAACATTAATTCCCAATTTATAACATATATTTATAATATTATATTTTTTTATTTATTTCCCTTTAGTTATTTTCTCATAGTTTACTTTTTTATAATATCCTTTGATTATTATCATCATTACCTGAGTTACAATATATATATTTAATCATTTAAAATACTAAAAATAGTGATTTATTTGTAATTTCAGTCCACCTGATTTTTCACAGAAATTCAATTATTAGATCATTCACCAACTGTTATTATTATACTGCCAAAACTTGCGAAAGTTACACGAGGAAGGTAATAGGTTATGATGTCCTTCTTGTGCATTATTTGAATTTCATATCAATAATGAATATTTAGTAGTCTTTATTTGACTTCTGGTAAATAAAATACAATGTGATCCTGACATTATCAGAACAGGCCTTTTAAACCTCAAAGCCGCCACGCTCATTTCCCTTAACCTACCCTTTGAAGAAGGAGCGCATTGCTGAAACGCCATTAGGCTAAACATTATGAGCCTTGTTCAATTGAGGCAATCGGGAGCTCCAGGCTCGCAAATGTAGCCCGTAACTTAATTTGCTATTCAATTGGCCTCCGTTTGCCAATTGAGTTGCGGGCTCTAAGCTGTGATTTATTGCGATCATTTGCAATTTTAAAATCGCAAGTTGATGTCCCTCCAAGACTTTGATCTTTCACGACCGCAAGACTTCGGAACGCTAAAATCGCAAATCGCTATTCAATTGCTCCGATTCCCCCTCGCTAACCACTCCATGAAGCCTGCAAATGGCAAAAGTTGAACCACAAGTTACTGGAGGTCTCGCAAAGGGCTTAGTGACATGTCCGGAGCACTTTAAAAGCAACTAAAAAAACAATACTGTACTTATATTAAAGCTGTATATTGTTAAATAATACATGTAAGGTAGAATTTACTATATTCTTAAAAGATCAAATACTTGGATGCATAATGAGACAAATGTAGTCATAGACTCACATGCATACTTACAAACTGAAGGCACTCCATTATATGGCTTTCATAAGAACTCAGGCAAGGCTGACTAGTTCTTACAAGCACATTTGTGTCTCTATTACATGGCTTCTGAAAACACAATTCTGCAAGATTCAATGACTCGTGTCCAGAGGTTTTAGCTTATAACTCCCTAGCTCTAACGTTTGCTTGCAGCCTGCCTTATATCTTAGCAGTTTTCATGGAAGCGATATGGAACACACTACACTAGACCTAACATCCTCCAATATCTACTATCTATTTATCTATCTATCTATCTATCTATTTTTCATGACAGGGAAGGGATTAAATAATTAAACCATGTACATGGGTGTTAATAATTCCTCCACCTATGATTCACTGCCTCTTATTAGCCTGGGTTTCCCTGGGATCCCCTTAACACCCACAACACCATATGAGCCTGGGTATATCCCAGGGCCTCCCTTACGCCCTTCACTGGACTTTTGGAATGGGGACCAACTAACTCCTTGGGGGTCAAATGGACTAACGATAACCATCTGTGTCCCTATGGACTCCAATGGCATCTAAAATCACCCACATAACCAAGAAGGTACTGTACTAAAGCAGTCCCTATGGACCCCATGGCAACTAACATTAACCTCTGTAACCATGGGGTCTCTATGGACCCATATGTCACCCTAACTTAACATAGGGACACCCATAGCCCCTAACATCAAACCCCAAAATTGTCATGCTTGACACATATTTTAGCCAAGTCATAAGCACAGAAAAAGAGTATATAAGGCATGGGCCAGTTGAAGAAGTTGGTGGACATCTCCTTGGAGGATCAACTCTGTCCGTTATTTTTTTTTTAATAGGGGGTAGCAAGTGTTTATGGGTCCTGGGTGATACCCGGGCTTATAGGGGTAGCAGGTCATAGGTGGAGGGATTATTATTAAATTTCCTACCCTCCTGCTATCGTGGTAATGGAGGGTATAGCTTTAAATATTGTGAGAGCGGTGACATAATTTAACAGTTCTGGGTAGAGGTTTAGTTGGTGCTGTGGGAGGATGAGTATACACTTAAGGACTCATTGCAAGCTTTCACAGGGCCTTATGAGAACATGTAGGAAGTTCAGTAACTCTTATGGGAGCCAAAATAGCACTTTAGGTAAAATCCCCCATAGCAGCAGGTAACAGTTCATAAGCATGTTTATGCCTAGCCTTGGCCCAGGTATATACTGGCCTAGGTTAATACTGGTATGCGGCTGTGTGAGCAATTCCGGGTATATATATTTCTGTGTGTGTACTCTCTATATATGATAAATGAGTGAAGAAGAAGTTCAAATCAGCAATACTTATTAATAACACATACATTTATCACATAAACTTACAAATTATATACTGTATACATATATATATATATATATATATCACATCTATAGTTGTGAGCATGCGGGCGTTGCTAATGCTTGCGGGCTCGCATAGCGAGCCTGCGACCCTCGCTTTGCGAGGGCCACAGTTGCTGGCATGGAGCGCCAAAGGCGCTCCTTGCCAACAACTGTGGACTTTGCAAAATTTACAAATACGAGACGCGTTACGACCTTGCAAAAATACGACCTTACTATGTCTATGTATTTTTTTATCATAATTAATTAGTTAATAAAATCAAAAATTAATATACTTTACCTATTTGTAATTAATATATGCAGGAAGCATTATGCTGAAGAGCTAACAATCTGTTTTGATGTACCCGCAGCATTCAATGTAGATCTGCACTGTTGGCGAGCTGAGGTTTAAGTGTCAGCAATGTGTGACGTGTGTAGTGTAAATAGGCTGCGTGCGCGAGGGGAAAACGTTTGTTTAGCTGTGTAGTTCCGCATTGTGTAATGTGAATGTTATTAGTTGCAAGTTAGTGTTGTAAAATGGCTATTGTGTATGTGTTGTGCGGGTGTGGAGCATTTTGCGTCCTTCCTAATAGTGTATTTTGTAGCTCGTACGGTTCTGTGTAAAAGTCATATGTGCCTGGCGGTGTTATGCATGCTTAGGGGTTGTGTAGCCTCGTTTTGGGGGTTTTCGGCGGCCATTTTTTCTCTCGTTTAGGGGATTTTCGAGTGGCGAGAGTCTTGAAATTGGACTTAAATTTGCGTGTAACATCACTCCCAGACCTCCTGGCTGTCTCCCCTTGCTGTGTGTGATTTTTTTTTTTTTTTTTGTGTTTTTTGTGTTTTTAGATGTGCTTGGTTCGGCCGTTAAGTTTGTATTTTTTGCGGGCCGTATTTTTTTTTCTAAGTGGCGGTTTCCTTTTGTAAGTGTTAGGGCCGTAATTTTTTTTGTGAACATTTTTTCAAAGTGCTACGGGTCCCGCACTGTGAATTGTGTATTTAAGTTTTTTGTTGATGTGTAGTTCCGCGGGTTGTAGGTATGATGCGCAAGTCGTGTGGGGTCGTAGGCATGAGCGCCTATGGGGCTTATCTTCACCACCGCAGTGAGTGCCTTCGGCGCTCCCTGCCTATGTCAGGCCCGCAGTTTAACGTTGCTGCTAAGAACTATAGATGTGATATATACACACACATATATATATATATATATACACATACACACAAATGTTTTAATTAACATTGCAAATAATGCTTAATAACAGTGTACAGTAATTAGATATTATCCAGTCACAATTGGGGCCCTTCTCCCCAATATCATTTTACAATGCTATAACTCACAGATTCGCGATCTCATTGATTTCTAGGATACACAGTATCTGGCACTATTCTAATATGATTTATGGTTCTTCACATAATCCCATATGTAATCTAAAATGTCACTGTTCTGGCATATCTGTAGCAATATCTTTGTTACAGGTCTATTAGGCTCTGTACATTACACCTGCATTAAGCCCTGATATTACTGGTAAAAAAGCTTCTACACACCTCAAAATATCTCATGTCCTGTGTCACCACATATAAGTAAATAAAATTATTGAACCACAAATTAACCACTAATTAATTAACCTGTACTAAAATCAGATACCTTCAAAATGTAGCCTTATCTGACCCCTGAGGGCTAAGGTTGGCCGCCCAGCCACCTTATCAGTAGTACATTTTAGTTTTAATTGTATCAATTACATTTTAATTTGCCTTTATTATTTTGTTGTAATATCTTTGATTTATAGACTTAGAACCCTATTCTATTAGCCTCTCGCAAATGCCTCATACCCAATATTTTTGCTGCAGTGTTGTTTTGATAAAGGTTTAGATGTATTCTTTTGACTCCAGTTTGCAAATTCCGCCCGCTAGGCTGAACTTCTAAACCCTGCTTTTTTCAGTAGGATTTCAGGGGGCATGATCACATGATCTGACAATATTTAAGCAAGCCCGTAATTTACTTCTTAGACACAGCCAATAGTAAATGAGATTGTCATCATGACGTCAGTAAAACATAGATTTTATACTTAAACATCACTCAGAGACTACAAATTAATTTGTGTTGAGAAGTACCTTTAACGATCTGACTCGCAATCCAGCAGGGGCGGCTAGTGCATTGGGGCAACTGGGCAACCGCCCTCCCAAATTAGAGTACATAAAAGCATATTTTATTCTATAATTTGTTTTATTCTTTCTTCCTTCTATTCTTCCCTCTTTGAATTTCCTCCCCCCAAAAAACATACATTTCATTTAAAAAACAAAACATCATGTAGTGAGGTACCTAAAGGTGGAGGCACTGAGTTACTGGAACAGAATCCTAACCTCTTTGTAAGGCTCTACTTTACGGAAGACAGGCTTAGCTCAGCTCCCTGTGCAGCCTGATTAATAACTGTTGGGGCGTCTGACTGCAGCGTCCAATCATTCCTGCCACTAGAGGCACTGCAGAGCATATCCAGTACTTCATAGAGACCAGCTAGCAGTCTTTGAGGGAGAAGAGAGAGAGGCAGCATGGAGCAAAATGGATGCCAGGAGCTGTGGTGTTTTTATTCTTTGCTTCAATAAATGTAAATATTGAAGGCAGGCTCTTATGTATTTTTTATTCCATAGAATTTGTCACTACATTGTTAGTCTCCTCAGCATCCCAAGCCACTCTCACATTGAAGATATTTGTTAGTTCTGTCTAGGTGTGATTGTTTCTATGTAAATGTATGTATATATTACATGGCATGTGTGTATATGGCATGCTGTGTGTGTATGTGTGTCAATATATGTGTATACTTCATGTTCTGTTTAATGTGTCTCAACATATGCATATACATAGAGTATATGCATATAATGCATACTGTGTATCTGTATATGTGTATAACAGCATTTTGTGTATGTGTGTGTGTATATATACTGCTTGCCTGTTTGTGTGTAAATATATGAATATTTTGTATGTTGTATCTAAATATATTGGTATACTGCAGGCTGTGTGTAATTATATGCATATTTACTGCATACTGTTTTTGTGTGTGAACATATTTGTATATACTGCATGTTGTGTTTGTAAATATGTGTATATACAGTTTGCTTTGTATGCATTTGTGTGTTAATTTATTGCATGCTCTGTGTGTATGCGTGTAAATAAATGTAAATACTCATAACTTGTATTTATTTGTGAAAATGCTTTATCTATGTATTTTGCATGTTGTGTGTCTGTAAATATAACTTCCTGTATGTGTGCACATATATGCATATGATGGTATGTGTGTAAATATATAAGATTTCTGTTTTTATATGCATATAAATATATAAACAATCAGTATACACAGGGGGAGATATACTAGGCATCTGAGAGCCAGGGCACCTACATTTTTTTTATGGCTTATATATATATATATATATATATATATATATATATATATATGTATATAGTTACATAGTAATTAAGGTTGAAAAAAGACTTTCAGTCCATCAAGTTTAACCTTTTAAGATCTCCTCTGATCTGCAATATGCAGATTAGTTATTAATTAATTAGTTGTTAATTAATTGACAATTAATTATTAATTAACTATTTGTTTATTTTTATTATTATTAATTTATCCAGAGGAAGGCAAACAGAAAAAAAAACAAGTGAAACTTAGCCAATCGTCTCAAAGGGAAAAAAAAATTCTTCCTGAGCCCAGATACTGGCGATCGGATTTCTCCCTGGATCAATACTCTCTCTCTAACTATACAGGATAACCCTAAATTCCCTTTTTAATTAGAAATAAATCCAGTCCCCTTTTAAAGTTATCTATTGAATCCGCTGTCACCACCTCCTCTGGTAGAGAATTCCACAGATTAACCACCCTTACTGTGAAGAACCCTTTGTCATAACTCAAGTTGGCCACTAGTTGTGCCTACCAGGAGGCACTGTTATATACCAATCGCCTCCATCTGTATATTGTGTTATGGGGGATAATATGTTAGTGTTATATTGTATATTGTATTGTGGAGTGAGAGCTATGTGTTAATTAGTCAACCCTCCCCCATTGTATAAACTCTCAGTCAGGAGTTGGCCATATGGTCTTCAGTGTAAACAAAGAAGATAGCAGACCAAATAGATTTGCCAGACTGCCAGGCACCGCAGGACAATAGTATAGTATGGGGTTTCCCAACCACCAGCCCAGGGTCATAGTTCAAGAGCCAATACAGGATGTTTCCAGTCTGAGGTCCAGACCAAAATGAACTAGTAGCCACGCCTGGGGAAGGCCCTGGGGGAGGAGACTAATAAGTTCCCACAAATTACTTCTGTGAGAATGGCCAGAGGGGAATGAGGGTTTGACTAAGAGTAGCCACTCCCTCCACTGTGTGTGTGTGAAATGTTTTAAATATCTGGTCCCAAAATAAAAGGTGGTTCATAATTTTCATCAAGACGTGGTGTGTAGATGTATTATTTACCCGGGGACATATGCTTGCAGTAAGATTCATCACACTTACTGTCAATATTGCTCAGTCTAAACCAAGGGCTGAGACATGATGTTCCTGTAATCCAAAAGTCCAGAGTCACCCAAATCCGATCAACAGACCCCAGCCAGAGAGTGGGTCTTGATAACTGGTGGCAGCGGTTGGAGACTCTAGAGGAAAGGACTGAGGATGGAACAGCAGTATGAGGACATGTCCTCAGCAGAACTGAGAAAGGCGCAGAAACTAAAAGGAATTCCCCGGAAGAAAAGGGACCAACCAGCAGATGTGATAGCAGCCTTGAGAAGGTATGATGCAGAACAGCTGGAACAAGAGGAGTTGGGTGAGGGGATAAGCACACTGCCAAGGACCCCAAGATCTCAGCAGGAAGAAGGACAGCCAGATGATATCCTAAAGGAGGCAAGACGCAGGTTCAGTGAAGCCAGGGAGTTTTGCCCCGGGGAGATAACGCTGGAAGAGACAATTAAAGGACTGAACCTAATAAAGCAGCAAATACAGGAAGAACGTACAGGGGTGAGTGTCCAAGCTCAGCAAAGGCTTGGGGTCAACCCTGCAGAGATGCCAGTAAGAGTCAAACTGGCATATCAGAATTTTAAACAGTTCCAGGATGATAAAGACAGCATTGACGGATTTATCCAAGAGTTTGAGCAACATTGTAAGGTACAGGACATACCTCCTGAAGAATGGGCCAAGTTACTATTGACTAAGTTGACTGGAAAGGCCAGCGCAGCCTGTCGGGCCCTTCCTCCACATCTGGCCATGGATTACAACCATTTATGTACAGTGTTACTAGGCAGATATGCCGTAACCCCTGCAACTTTTTTGGCCAGATTCAGAGGCACTACCAAGGGACCAGAGGACACTCATGTTGAGGTAATGTGTAAACTAAGGTGTGCCTGCACTCAGTGGTGGTCTACACAAGGGGCCACCACAGCAGAACAAATTTTGGAGGTAGTGCTAATGGAGCAATTTTTGCAACTTTGCGCACCAGAATTGAGGGATTGGCTGCAGGATCAGAAGCCAGTAGATGGGGACCAGGCAGCTAGCCTGGCCGACCATTTTGTTAGTACCAGAACTAAGAGAGTTCCCCAGATTACCAACTCTAATGGGCATACAGACCGGGGCTCAAGAGACTTGGGGACAACACGACAGGCCCCTATTGCACGCAATGCGCCTAGCCATGTGGCCTGGGCGCAGCCCCAGAACGCATATGGACAGCGGGGTATCAAGTCAGGACCTGTTCCCAGAGCACACCCAGAGTCCGGATTTCCCAATAGAGAGTGCTTCAAGTGCAACCAGCAGGGCCACAAAGCAAGAGATTGTCCTCAGCTTCAGAGGCATCAGAGAGGACAGCCTGCAGTGAATTACCTGGGGGAATGGGATGCTAGAGCAGGACCTCCCAACGCAGCTCCCTGGGAGCCAGAAGCAGAGGGATGGTGCCATGGGATCCACACGGTGAGGAGAGCACAGAAGGACTCCGGGGAACAGCACAGACAACCAGTCTGGGTGCGGGTTCACAGGGCTGTGGGTTACCGTGACTCAGGATCCGCAGTCACTGTAGTTCTACCTAAATGGGTGCGCACCTCAGACTGCATACAGAGGCAAATGTGGGTTATGGTTGCTGGGGGAAAACAATTTCCCATTCCCATGGCTCGCATTCAATTGGACTGGGGCACTGGAAGTAAATCTACAGAGGTAGGAGTTATGGATAACCTGCCTGTGGATGTTTTGCTAGGGAACGATTTGGGTCACATGGTGAGCCAGTATGTACAGCCCTTAACAAGAGCTCAAACCAGAGCCAATGGATGCAGGATGAACCAGGACCAGACGGAATACCCAGAACCCAGGGTAAGTGACTTGCTGGCTACGACATTGACCTTAGGCTGGGCAAAGGGGGAAGAACTTAGAATAGCATTGCAGGAAGATGAAACTTTAGCAGGGGTAAGGGACAGGGCCGCCCGGGGCAAATCAGTAGATGATCTAGACAGTTTTGTATGGGAACAGGGGTTGTTGTACAGAATCAAGGTGCCTGGGAAGGATGAGGTAGAAAGGGAACCACGAAAGCAGTTAGTGGTCCCACAACAGTATAGAGGCAAGGTATTACAAATAGCCCATGAGATTCCTCTGGGAGGGCATTTGGGGCAGAAGAAAACTCTGTGTAGGGTAGTGGAGGTATTTTTTTGGCCAGGATTAAATCAGGATGTAAAAGAGTACTGTCGATCCTGTGATGCGTGCCAAAGGACCCAGCCGTTTAAAAAAAATAGCAGAGCTCCCCTACAGTCACTCCCTGTGATGGAGATACCATTTCAAAGGGTAGCCATAGACATTGTTGGGCCACTAGCTAGGGTTAGCAAGACCGGCAAGAAATGTATTCTCACCATGGTAGATTATGCCACCAGGTATCCTGAGGCGGTGGTTTTATCCAGTATCTCAGCTCCTAAGGTGGCAGGGGCATTAATGACTATCTTTACAAGGACAGGGTTTCCTCAGGAAATTTTGTCTGACCGAGGGCCCCAATTTATGGCCAAAGTGACCGAACAGTTATGGTCCATGTGTGGCATAAGACACATTACAGCTTCCCCCTACCATCCCCAAACCAATGGCCTCTGTGAGCGCTTCAATGGGACACTCAAACACATGATCCGTACTTTTACTGATCAGGAGCCAGACTGGGAACGATTGTTGCCTTGTCTGCTCTTTGCCTACCGAGAGGTACCTCAGGAATCTACAGGATATTCCCCTTTTGAACTTCTATATGGTAGGCCGGTGAGAGGACCCTTGAGCGTGATCAGGGAGACGTGGGAAGGGGAGTATAGTCACCACCCTGTACCAGTGGCTACCTATGTATTAGCTTTCAGGGAAAATATGGCTAGGTTGGCTGGAATTGTGAGGAGCAATATGCGTAAAGCGCAAGAGAGAGATAGGAGATACTACAAGGCAGGAACCAGTGACAGGGAACTGGAGGAGGGGATGGAGGTGCTCATGTTGGAACATCAGCCCCAGGATAAGTTACAGTTTTTGTGGAAGGGACCTTATACAATTAGCAAAAAACTGGGCAACAAGTCATATGTGGTTATGGTAGATCCAGAGAGAGTGGTTACCAGGGTGGCCCACATTCATCGCTTAAAAGCATATGTAAAGCGAGCAGCTCATATGTTAGCCATTTGCAGGGCCACAGAGGATGACCCAGAGGAAGGGCAGATACCAGACATGTTGCAAAAGGCAGAGCAGAAAACGCTAGAAGATGGCCTTCACCAGGCCAAAAACCTAAGCACAGAGCAGCAGGAGCAGCTTTTAGGCAAACTAAAACCCTTTAAACCCTTATTTACTACTGACCCTGGGTGTACCCCCCTAGCAGCTCATGTAGTGGTGACAGGGGAATGTGGCCCATTAAAACAACACCCATACCAAGTCCCTGAAGCTGTTAGGGCAAGCATACAAGCAGAATTACGCAAGATGTTACAACTAGGGGTTATTGAAGAATCCAGTAGTCCATGGGCATCTCCTGTCGTATTGGTACCCAAAAAAGATGGCACAACTCGCTTCTGCGTGGATTATCGTAGGCTGAATGATAAAACAAAAACGGATGCCTACCCTGTTCCACGCATGGACGAGTTGTTGGACCGATTAGGTACTGCCAAGTATTTAACCACGCTGGATCTCTCCAAGGGATATTGGCAGATCCCGTTGGAAGAGTCAGCTAGGGAGAAGTCCGCATTTGTCACCCCCTTTGGACTATACCAATTTAAGGTAATGCCTTTTGGGATGAAAAATGCCCCTTCTACCTTCCAGCGACTGGTAGACAAATTGTTACATGGGCACCAGGAGTATGCTCAGGCTTACTTGGACGATATAGCCATCTTTAGTCAGACCTGGGAGGAGCATATAGAACATATTGCTAGAATTATGCAGGCTATTAAGCAAGCCAAGTTGACCATAAGACCAGATAAGTGCCAGTGGGCAAAGGCAGAGGTGCAGTACTTGGGTCACTGGGTAGGTAGTGGGAAGTTAAGGCCAGAACCAGCCAAAGTAGAGGGTATTGCAGCTTGGCCTATCCCTAAGACTAAAAAGCAGGTACTAGCTTTCTTGGGCATCACTGGGTATTACCGCAAGTTCATTCCTGATTTCAGCACTACAGCCAAGCCACTGACCGATTTAACCAAAAAGAAATTGCCCAGGGAAGTGACATGGACTCCTGCGTGTCAAACTGCCTTCCAGAGCCTCAAGGAAGCTCTGACTTGTTCCCCAGTATTGGCTGCCCCGGACTATAACCGACCCTTTGTGGTCCAGACAGATGCCTCCATGTATGGCATAGGGGCTGTGCTAAGCCAGACAGATGATCAAGGAGTGGAGCATCCTGTTGCGTATTTGAGCAGGAAATTGTTGCAGCCTGAAACGGCCTATGCTACTGTGGAAAAGGAATGTTTGGCCGTAGTTTGGGCTTTGCGCAAACTTCAACATTATTTATATGGACGACCATTCACTGTGACCACCGACCATAACCCCTTGTGCTGGCTGTCTAAGGTAGCCGGAGAAAATGGACGTTTGCTAAGATGGAGCCTGGCACTACAGACATTCAATTTTCAAATACAGCATCGTAGGGGTAAACTCCATCAAAATGCAGATGGATTATCACGCCAACTGGAGCTATGAGTATCAGCGTAGCTGAGAAAATCATGGACCCTTGATGTTCTCAGGCTACACTTGGGGGGGCAGTTGTCATAACTCAAGTTGGCCACTAGTTGTGCCTACCAGGAGGCACTGTTATATACCAATCGCCTCCATCTGTATATTGTGTTATGGGGGATAATATGTTAGTGTTATATTGTATATTGTATTGTGGAGTGAGAGCTATGTGTTAATTAGTCAACCCTCCCCCATTGTATAAACTCTCAGTCAGGAGTTGGCCATATGGTCTTCAGTGTAAACAAAGAAGATAGCAGACCAAATAGATTTGCCAGACTGCCAGGCACCGCAGGACAATAGTATAGTATGGGGTTTCCCAACCACCAGCCCAGGGTCATAGTTCAAGAGCCAATACAGGATGTTTCCAGTCTGAGGTCCAGACCAAAATGAACTAGTAGCCACGCCTGGGGAAGGCCCTGGGGGCGGAGACTAATAAGTTCCCACAAATTACTTCTGTGAGAATGGCCAGAGGGGAATGAGGGTTTGACTAAGAGTAGCCACTCCCTCCACTGTGTGTGTGTGAAATGTTTTAAATATCTGGTCCCAAAATAAAAGGTGGTTCATAATTTTCATCAAGACGTGGTGTGTAGATGTATTATTTACCCGGGGACATATGCTTGCAGTAAGATTCATCACACTTACTGTCAATATTGCTCAGTCTAAACCAAGGGCTGAGACATGATGTTCCTGTAATCCAAAAGTCCAGAGTCACCCAAATCCGATCAACAGACCCCAGCCAGAGAGTGGGTCTTGATACCTTTTTCTTTCTTTAAGCTGGAATCTTTTTACTTCTAACCTCAAGGTATGTCCCCTTGTCAGTTGAAAACCTCTTGGCACAAAAAGCTCCCTTGATTAATCTTTATACTGACCCTGGATGTATTTATATAAGATAATCATATCTCCTCTTGGACGCCTTTTTTCTAGAGAAAATAAGCTTAATTTGGTTAGTCTTTCTTCATAACTTAGCCCCTCCATTCCACTCATTAGTTTTGTTGCCCTCCTCTGTACCTTTTCCAGCTCTAAAATGTCCTTTTTAGGAAGTGGTGACCAAAATTGTACTCCATATTCCAAATGAGGGCGTACTAGGGATTTGTATAGTGGCAGAATTATATTTGCTTCCCTTGCTTCTATACCCTTCTTAATACATGCTAATATTTTATTTGCCTTTGCAGCTACTGCTTGGCTTTGAGCACTGTTACCTAGGTGGTTATCCACTAGTACTCCCAAATCCCTTTCAATATCTGATACCCCTAGATTTGCGCCATTAAGATTATAAATTGCATGGCTGTTTTTCCTTCCCAGATGCATAACTTTATATTTATTCATATTAAATCTCATCTGCCATTTAGATGCCCATTCCTCTAATTTATGTAAATCCCTTTGGAGGGAAAGCACATCACTATCTGATTTAATTACCTTGCACAACTTTGTGTCATCAGCGAAAATGGAGACACCACACTCCAATCCCACCTCTAAGTCATTAATAAATATGTTATAAAGAATGTGGCACTGTATCAAAAGCCTTTGCAAAATCCAAAAAGACTACATCCACTGAGTTGCCTTGATCCAGGTTCCTACTAACCTCCTCATAGAAACTAATTAGATTTGTTTGACATGACCTATCCCTCATAAATCCATGTTGACTCCTACTTATAATCCTGTTCAAATAGACATATTCTTGTATATTATCCCTTATTAACCCTTCTAAAAGCTTTCCCACTACAGAAGTGAGGCTCACTGGTTTATCATTCCCCGGATTTGCTCTTGCTCCCTTTTTAAATATAGGTATCACATCATCTTTTCTCCAGCCTTCTGGTAGAGACCCTGTGTTGAGTGAATCTTGAAAAATTAAATATAATGGTTTGACTATTACAGAACCAAGTTCCCTCAGTACCTGTGGATGTATTCAGGGCTTTATTAACATTTATTTTTTCCAACCTCTTTTGGATTAATTCCTGTGTTATCCAATTATTCGGCAAAGGTAGTGTAGCCCCATTATGTTGTAGTGACCCAACCTCTGGTACCTCCCTTGTGTATACCAAAGAAAGGAACCTATTTAGCTCATCTGCCTTTTCCTGGTCACTAATTTTCAGACAGCCTGTGTCCCATTGTAATGTTCCTATAGCTTCCTTCCTCGCCTTCTTCCTATAAATATACTTAAAAAATATTTTAAAAACTTGTTTTGAGGGGGCGTGGCCTAGCGCAGCACAGGAGCAGACGTGCAGAGCTGAAGATCTGCTGATATGCAGTAAACAGAGTATTTTGGGGCCAGCAGAGAGTCCCTAGGGAGACCTAAGCCACCTCCGAAGACACAGCCTATATTGTATGCCCAAGTTGTGCAAACACACCAGCACAGACAACCCCTAATCTGGGGGCACAAATAGTTAAAGAGCTGCACTACTAAAGAGCATCCAACATCTTCAACTCCAGCACCTGCTCATTGCTAAAGGCTCAAACAGGGTGCAGAGATCTGATACCTAATAGGACAGATCCCCAGGGCCAAGGAAAAGCCCCAATCTATTGTATATGGTGATTTACAGTAATCCAGGGTCAGAAGGAATACCCACTGTGGTTAATTATCTTTATAGCACAGTGCTACCAGAACTTTCTTTTATCAAACATAGTTTGTTGAGAAATTCTCTAAGTGCTGAAAGGTTTGTAGTCGGGCGTCTGGCCCAGATAGAGGTGGCACGCCCAAAGTATCTTGGTCAAAGTTTTGAACATAACAACTTGGCAGAAGCAGCTCATTTAGATTGTCTGAATTGCGCCATCTTGTGGGCAGAATTAAAGTCTGTGAGCTCAGACTTGCAACAATAAAGCCATACCACGCAGTCTACCTACAAAATAAGTACAACCCTATTCAACATTAGGTGCTTTGTGAGAGTATACAAATTCTCTTCCACCAGGAGCAAACCTAACCCACTACATTCTTCATTATACATTGAGGTGGTAAAAGAGCACAAAATTGCACCAGACTTGAGACAACTCAGACATACAGGGGGTGATTGCCTTTAGACATTTATTGGACTAAAAATATTGTATCCCTTGTGTATATCACTTATAGGCTGCAAAAGGCCCATCTGTCCCCAATACACATCAGGCCTGCACCACAGTCTGGGTTGGTTCCCTCACTTCCCTGCTCCACCTGGTGGTGGGTTTTGATGCTGCAACTGACTACTGAAAGCCTTAGCTGCCAGAGTGCATAACCCAGCCCTCTATTAGACATGATACCTGTGAAATTCTCAATCCACTCACCCTTTCCCAAATGGAACAAAAATCTTGAGAAGGACCTGGCCAGGGGGGCCAGGCCCTACAAGGAGAGCTCTTTGAACAGATAATCTTAATATGCTAATGTGAGCTATATAACACCCTAGGGTAAAAGTATACAGCAATTCCCGGAAGACTACTCAACATTTCTATACTGGGAGACCCCTTTTAGCCGATAGCTCATCTATTCATTTTTAATATCATGGGCAAAACAAAGAGAATGGAGGGCACCCGCAGTGTAACGGAACATTTTCCCACAACTGCTAGACGCTCCCCTCCCCCTGAGTCTATGTCAGGAACATCAGATATTTCAGACGCTGGGGGCCTGCAACAAGGCACACTTAAATACACTAATATCTCCCAAGATTCCAAAGTATGGCTTGAATCTATACTCAAAACTCAGCTCTCCCAAGCTGTTAATGTACTTCAATAAGATATCCATGACCTAGGCCAAAGGACACATCTGCTAGAAACAACCATGGATGAGGTTGTGGAAGCACAGGCCCATGATAGAACATACATAGACTCTAATGCTCAGAAAATTGCAGCTCTTGATTTAAAGCTAGAAGGCATGGAAAACAGGTCCCGGAGATATAACGTCAGATTCAGGGGAATTTCGCAAGCTATAACTGACTTTATGCCCTATCTGACATCGGTCATTAAGACCATTATGCCCAATACCCCAGAAACCGAGGTAGTTATTGAAAGGGTGCACAGAGCACTAGGGGCAACAAACAAGGGACAAACTATTATATGCCTCGAGAAGCCTAAATAGAATTCAAGGCCCAGATGGGGCTGTTATACAAGTATATGCAGACCTGGCTCCTTCTACGTTGTCAAAGCGCAGAGAGATGAGACCTGCTTTGGATATTCTTATTCAGCACAAGGTCCCATATAGATGGGGATTTCCATTTAGTCTCCAATTCTCTGCTAAAGAAAATAGATATGTAGCACACGACTTAGAAGAATGCCAATCTTTTCTCTGCTCACTTTCCCTCATATCGGAGAGAGTACAGCTACAACCCTCTGATCCAAGCACCAGAAGCAGACCAGTAAAACAATGGACTAATGTGCCCACCCCTAAAAGGTGTAAGGACACGACTGATCCTCTGGATTTGACAGCAGGCAATTGAAGACTCATTACCAGGACTGCAAAAACTCCATAACGGTCACAGGGGGTGTGATTGGCAAGATGTGAAGTGGGCCTTCATTATGTGGGACTTGGAAAGGGGGGGAGAGATCTGGAGATGGAGTGGGTTGAACTACCTTAACATCCAAGAATTACTTTTACCCTTAAGTATATCCTGTTATAGATGAAACATGGAAGCTGATATACTGTTATTATGCATATTGTTAGGCGAATGTATACTTCTTGTTGTGGGGGGCTAGGACCCCAGGGCTATAGGTCCTTTAAGAATATCTAGAGTTCCGTTAAATAGTGTTATATTGCTTTTGATAGTCTTCCTCATTCTAGGGGTCGTTCAGTAACGGACGAGGATCCTTTACCCCCTAGGCACTTACGTGCGCTAAGTTTACTTGTGAGGATAGGTCAGAATATGGTAAATTGTATTACAATTTATATGTTATTTTTTTATGTTCTATGTCATCAGGTCATTAAAGTGCACTCTCTCTCTTTCATGGTTATAAAATATCAGGCAGAGGGCTTGCTCTCTTCATGGGTCTCCCTAGGATGGTCCCCCTCACCGGTCCTCAGGTCTCCACACATGGCACTTTCTAATTTTCAGGTCGCAGTAAGTTATAATACTTACGGTCCCTTTCCCAATGAATGACTCTGAGTTTGTCCTAGTTACACATAATGTTAAGGGTTTCAATTCCCCGCACAAGAGAGGCAAGGCATTTATCACATATATAGACCAACGCCCATCTGTTATTTTTATGCAGGAAACTCATTTTGTGCGTAACAGGATCCCAACATTTTTTCACAAACATTATCCAACGGTATATGCCACTGGCCAAGATACTCTTACATAAGGACATTCCTTTTATCATAGAAGAGAAAAAAATAGATTCAAATGGTAATTATATTATATTATAAGCCTGATTCACTTTTAGCTAAAAGGCTCAAATCTAAACAATCACAATCTAGGGTTTACCAATTAAAATCCCCTCAGGGGATAATCACATCTAGCCCATCTAAAATACAAAAGATATTCTTTGCAATTTATGAAAAATTGTATGCGTCATCAAAAACTGTAGATTCCCAGGAAAAAAATGGGTTTTTAGGCTCTTTAGATCTTCCACGCCTGAGGGGAATCTGACACATTTAAATAAGGTAATAACCTTAGATGAAGTTCGAAACACCATTCTTGGCTCTAAAGTGGGCCAGGCCCGGGCCCTGATGGGTTCACAAATCTTTATTACGAAAAAATTGTGGACCAATTAGCCCCTCATCTCACTACCCTTTATACGGTATATGGTAATGACGTGGCGCGCTGGCGCGCATGTGACGTCACCGGGACAAGGAGCAGAGCGGAGGCTGGAGCAGAAGCAGGTAAGTGAGGGGGAGGTATTTAGGGGGTTTAGGTTGAGGAGGAGGGGGGTTTAGAATGCGGAGGGGGGTTTAGAATGCGGAGGGGGGGTTCGAATGCGGAGGGGGGTTTAGAATGAGGAGGGAGGTTGAGGAGGGGGGTTGAGGATAGGGGGGTTGAGGATAGGGGGGTTGAGGAGGGAGGATGAGGATGGGGGGTTGAGGATGGGGGGTTGAGGATGGGGTTGAGGAGGGAGGTTGAGGAGGTGGTTGAGGATAGGGCGGTTGAGGAGGGAGGTTGAGGAGGGGGTTGAGGATGGGGGGGTTGAGGAGGGAGGATGAGGAGGGAGGTTGAGGAGGGGGTTGAGGATGAGGAGGGGGGTTTAGGATGAGGAGGGAGGTTGAGGAGGTGGGTTGAGGTTGAGGAGGGGGGTTGAGGTTGAGGAGGGGGGTTGAGGATAGGGGGGTTGAGGAAGGAGGATGAGGATGGGGGGGTGGAGGAGGGGGGTTGAGGGGATTTGAGGATGGGGGGGTTGAGGAGGGAGGTTGAGGTTGAGGAGGGGGGTTGAGGAAGGAGGATGAGGATGGGGGTGGAGGAAGGGGTTGAGGATGAGGAGGGGGGTTGAGGATGATGGGGGGGTTGAGGATGATGGGGGGTTGAGGATGAGGAGGGAGGTTGAGGAGGGGGGTTGAGGTTGAGGAGGGGGGTTGAGGAAGGAGGATGAGGATGGGGGTGGAGGAGGGGGTTGAGGATGGGGGGTTTGAGGAGGGGGTTGAGGAGGGAGGATGAGGAGGGAGGTTGAGGAGGGGGTTGAGGATGAGGAGGGAGGTCAAGGTTGAGGATTTTGCTTCAAAGTTCTTTATTTGAATTTTTTTCCCCTGATATTCCCTTCTTAAAATGAGGTGCGTGTTATACGCCGGTGCGTGTTATATGCCGATAAATACGGTAGTCAAGAGGAAGATATGGAAAATTGGTGCAGGCAGATGATATAGCATTTATTATAGGTATAGCCACTGCCACTGGTATTTCTAACCAGAATTCCATAGTAAAGACGACTTTGCTTTTTACTAAAATGTATGGAAAGCTACAGTTCTGGGCAAATGATGTTTGTACTTGATTAAGAATGCTATATTGTACACTTGATATTCTGTTTTACGTCTGTCTCTAATAATAAAAAAAAATTTGAAAAATATATATATATATATTTTAGGGTTAGTCTTACTCTCTTTTGCAATTAATTTTTTATTTTTTATTTTAGCCAGTCTCATAGCCCTTTTGCAAGCCTTGTTGATTTCCTAGTACTCACTTAAAGCAGTCTCTGTCCCCTCTTGTTTTTTATAATTTAAATGCCTGTTTTTTACTCCGTATCTTGATCTTTAAATCATTGTTATGCCACATTGGATGTGATTTACTCCTTTTACTTTTATTCCCACTTGGCATATGGTGATAAGTATGCATATTTAGTAAGGATTTAAATGTTGTCCATTTATGTTCAGTATTTTTACCTATCAGTTCTCTGTCCCAGTCTATACTTTGTATTGCTGCCCTTAGACCATTAAAATCTGCCCATTTAAAATTAAGAGTTTGTGTTGGCCCTTAAAGTTTTGTTTTTTAATTCAATCTCAAATGAGACTGTGTTGTGATCACTGTTTCGCAAGGGTTCCCTATTTCAACATTTGATACTATATCAATATTTTAGCCTCATTTCTAGTAGGCTCTTGTATAGCCTGGGCCATTTAAAGATCCCTGAGTGTACTCAAGAACCTGCTCCCCTTAGCTGAACTGCTCTTCTCATTTATCCAGTTTATTTCAGGGTAATTAAAATCTCCCATTATTATAACTTGCCCATGCTTAGCTGCAGTTCCAATCTGTAACAATAATTGCATTTCCTCACTTTCAGCTATATTTGGGGTTTATAGCATACTCCTACCAATATTCTTTTGGAATTTGCTGCTCCTCTATTTAACTCTAGCCACAAACATTCAACATCATCGCTAGTTCCACCATAAATATCTTCTCTGACTATAGGCTTAAATTCAGGCTTAACAAACAGACAAATCCCTCCTCCTTTTTTACCATTGTCCCTATCTTTCCTATTTAGGTTATAACCATCCAGATTAACAATCCAGTCATGAGATTCATCCCACCTTGTTTCGGTAATGCCTATTAAATCCCATTTTTCATGAATTGCTAATAATTCTAACTCTCTAATTTTTCCTGGCATGCTTCTGGCATTAGCAAGCTTACATCTTATATTATGAGTTTGTAGTTTAGTGGTGCCTGCCACTATACTTGAGTTACTTAGTAATACCTCCCTATTGACTATACTACCCCTCCCCCCATCTCCTCTTCTATGAGTTGTTAATTCATCCCTTATACCCTCTACACTTTCTACACCATTACTTATATCTAGTCTCTCCTCTCCCCCACCTACTAGTTTAAAAACTCATCCAGCCTTCCTACCATACTATCCCCTAGCACAAAAGCTCTGTCATCATTAAGGTGCAATCCATCCCTGCTGTAGTGATTGTAGGGAAGTGAGAAGTCAGCCCAGTACTCTAAAAACCCAAACCCCTCCTTAGTGCACCACATCTTTAGCCACGCATTAACCTCCCTAAGCTCCTTCTGCCTCCCTGGGCTAGCACGTGGCACTGGTAGTATCTCAGAAAATACTACCTTGGAGGTCCTTACCTTCAGCTTATTACCTAGTTCTCTAAAATCATTCTTTAGGACACTCCATCTTCCACTAACTTTGTCATTGCTACCAATATGTACCAAGACCACAGGTTCATTTCCAGCCTCTCACAATAATTTGTCTACCCGATCCACAACATGCCGAACCCGAGACAGCAAACTGTTCAATTGCTGGGATCTGGGTGACAAAAAACCCTGTCTACCTTCCTAATAATAGAGTCCCCTACCACCAAAACCTGTCTGTTGCTCAACCTATTCTGCCCTCCCACTCCTCCAGTAGAACTGTTCTCCCGGCTGTTAGAGGGAACAACTCTATCTGGAATTGCCATTCCTGAATGGACATCCCCAATAGTTTCACTCAATCTGACAAATCTGTTGGTGTTTGCCAACTTAGAACTGGCCTGCCTTCTACTGTTCCCCCTGATTCCCCTTCTAACTGTAACCCAGCTACTTTCCTGGAAATCATCACTAGCCCCAACTCCACCCTCGATGCTAGGCCTAGCTAAACTGTGCTCAGCGAGCAACTCCCTTTCCAGTGGAGCAATATCACTAAGTGCTGCAATTCTCCTCTTTAGTTCTGCAAATTGAGCTTCCAGAGAGGCAACATGCTCACACCTCTCACAGAGGTATGGACCATGGATCATCTGTTCCAGTATTGCATACATATGACAGGATGTACAATGAGTGAGGTTGCCACTGGACGGACTCATAATTATTATTATGGTCTACAAAAATTCAGTGGGAAAAATAAAGAATATAAAATAATATATTTGTTTGTTTGTTTTTCTTCCCCCTTTGCACTATAAATCTGACCCCCCTTTTCTTTGAACTCCCTCCTTTTATTTAAACTCCGACACTTTTACTAGAATTGCACTTATACTAGAAGTGTTCGCAAGCTCACAAGTTTGCCCCCTTTCTCCTGTTTATATTAACTTCTGCCTACTCACCTGGGCACAATTAGTGCACTCTGCAATTTATCAGTCTTTACTTGCAAAAAGTAAAATCCACTTGCCAATATATATATCCTATAGTACCTGTAGAAGAAAATATATATTTACTCTCTTATATGATTTTATCTAGCTGTGCGTTTAATTGTGTAAATGATGATGATGAGTTATGTCAAAAACGTAATTTTAACCCCACTATTACATTTCCAAAATAACAGGCAAAATATACATAAATATATGGACAGAACACTGAGACCAGCACCTCCCTGTGACTGTGTACTCGTGACATGGCTGCAGCAGTTTGGTCTGTGATCAGAGGTAAGCTTGATTTAATTACATTACGTTTGATTGTAAGGTCTATTTAGAGATACGTTTGATTGTAAGGACTATTTTTGGATAGACTAGAGAGGGAGAGAGGGGAGAGGGAGGGAGATGGATAGGGAGAGAGGGATAGATAGAGAGAGGGAGATATGATAGATAGAGAGAGGGATAGAGAGATAGAGAGAGGGAAAGATGAATAGATAGAGAGGGATAGATATAGGGAGAGAGAGAAAAAGGGATAGATGGAGAGATGGATTGATAAAAAGAGGGGGAGAGAGAGGAATAGATAGAGGGGCAAAGTGAAAGATAGATAGGGAGAGGCATAGAGAGACAGATCGAGGGAGAAAAGGAGGGGTAGATAGATAGATAGATAGATAGATAGATAGATAGATAGATAGATAGATAGATAGGAGGGAGGGAAATATGGATAGCTAGAGAGGGAAGGTATAGATAATGGGAGAAAGAGATTGAGAGAGAGTGATAGATACATAGATAGAGAGGGAGAGCTAGAGAGAGAGAGAGGTATAGATAGAGGGATAGTTAGGTAGAGAGATGAGCTCATCTGAGAACGAAAAATACCTCAGTGGGTTTTTTATATATGTCTGGTTACCTACTCAGAGAGCAGCCTCTTCTAACTCACTTGGGCCCTTCACAGGGAGAAATATCCTTTAGTATATCAGTCTGGTCTCACTCAGAAGAGTGATCCAGTCCCAAAATACCAGGCAATTCTCCCTGAACAGGAGAAACAGCCAACTCCAGACGCATGTTGGCCTCTATGGGCCTCTTCAGTGATGTGTAGCTAAATTACCTAAGGCACAGTGAGCAAGGAGTCCACATCTTGTTCCCCTTATCACCCATAAGGTGAGAAAATTTAAACAAAAAGAGTACAGGAAGAACACAAGTGAGCTTAAAGAGGTTGCTCTCTGAGTACGTAGCCAGAGTCATAGAAAAAACCCACTGAGGTATTTTTCGTTTTCAGATGAGCACCTTTACTCTTTTTGCACACATTTTCCTCACCTTATGGGGGATAGGGGATCCAGGCGTGGACTCCTTGCTCAATGTGCCTTAGGGAGTTCAGCTGCAACTTACTGACAAGGCCTGTTAAGGGTAGAATTGCCTGGTATTTCGGGGCAGGGTCACTTTTGAAAGATGAGCACCTCTAATATTTTTGCATAGATAGATAGATAGACTCACCTGTGCACAGAAATGAAATCCTCAAATCCAGCCCTGGGTGCGGCCCTCCAGGACCGAGTTTGGCGACCCCTGCCTTAAACCATTGTACCTTGAACCATCCATCTCTACACCGAAGGCCACAAATATCAAATGGTGCAAAGGAAATGCATTTTACACACTCCTATTAAATGAGGACATTTATGGAAAATTACACACTGCAGGAAGCTAGATGTTCTTAAAAGGTATATCTAAGTTTACCTGTTTGTACAATTTTCAGAAACACACGTTACACTGATTCATTCTATACACATACATTTTTTATTTATTTAAAAATAAAATTTGTTTTCCACATCCCCAGAGCTGCTTACATAGGCACAGTATACCTACCAATAGAATCACTGCTTTTGGGTACAGCTTTTAACCCTATATTAACCTTTACACCAACAGCAGCAGTGTCTGGCTCCTCCTACTTCCTCCATGGGACTAGATATCCCATGATTCCTTGCTACACAAACTGCCATCACAAACTGAAACAATGATGTAGCTGCCTGTGATTGGTCAAAACGAGTTATGCTAATTTAAGCATGGATTTTATAAATTACTGATTCTCCTCGCCAAAGGCGCTCATTGCCAGGCCCATGATGAGCGCCGAAGGTCGTAGGCCTTTGGCACACATCGTGAGGCCTGCAAGACTTCGAAAAAGGCTGGCAATGAGCACCAATGGCTCTCATTACCAGGCACACGATGAGTGTGAGGCACGTAACACTTTGAAACAAATACAACTTTAACGGCCACCATTTTTTTCAAGCCCGTAATTCAGAAGCCGTCGGAAGCACGCCAATAGACACCAATTACTTAAAAAATGTACTTACAACTTCACACACAAAACAGGGGAAGAGTCAGGGAGCCTGTGAGTGAGGTTGCAAGCTAATTTGAGGTGTATTTGAGCCAACCGCGCTCATCGCGAGGCACGCAAGAGCAGGGAGAGAGAGGAGAAAGACACTGGGGAGGGGGGACAAGGTGGAAAGAGACACAGGGGTGAGAGAGGGGGGAAAAGAGACACAGGGGAGGGATATAAGGGAAAAAAACAGGGCAGGGTGAGGGGGTAGGGAGAGTGGCGAAACAGACACTGGGGTCAGAGAGTTGGGAAAGGCTTGCAATGAGCGCTGAAGGCGGTCAGCGTCAGGCAAGGTAGTGGTGGGCTGGACGACGTCTGCAATGATCAATTATTGCAGGGTTCGAGATGAGCTCCAAAGGTGCTCATCGCGAGGTCCGTAAAGTAGAGGGGGGGAGAGGCTCGCAATGAGCTCCGAAGTGCTCATTGCAAGGCATGAAAGTGGCGGGTTGGCCAAGGCCTGCAATGACAGGCAATGACAGGCAAGTCGCTAGTTTTATTATATTCTTTAATATTTTTGATAACTTAATGGCAGACAGGTTAGCAAATTGACCAATAAAAAATTAGAATGAAGCAGAAAATTATCTTACATGAGCTAGAAATATATAAACAATAAGGTACAGTATATCAAGCTTTCTAAGGTTTTGAATAATTCTAATTTAAAAGAAACTCGCCTTCTGTAAAACATGCATCACATTCACATTCACTCTTATAGATATATTTCTATTTAGTATTACAGTTGATTTCCACTCCCACAGGGATGCTGGCGTACAGTAGACACCCCAAACCTCCCAATCAGAGTAGAGCATTTGGTACAGATTTTAACCCTTTTGTTGCTGCCTAGCACATACGCAGTCGATTAGCCTAGCCAATAACATTTAACAGGGGCGGTGACACTGCAGGAACGCTGGATTGGCAGGCTTCAGATCTGCTTGGTTTCTCACTCCGCCACCATGTCTGCCTCCTCCTCCCTCCAACAGTGCCAGAAGCTTTGCCGATTCTCATGATTGTAGGAGCCAAAGAAAATCTGAGGGGGGGATACCGCATATAGTATAAAAATACCACACAACTGTTTCTCTACACATAAACGAACCTATCGAAAAATCTTGGAGGGGGGGGGGGTTTGTCCCCTATGTCCACCTCCGCTTCCTACACCCATGCCGATTCTGCAGCCTAAGTTTTTACTGACAGCTGGAAGAGGAGAGGAAAGAGCAGAAAGTGATGCAGTACAGCTTCTAAATAGTACTAATAAGTCAGTGAGACAGCTACTGTATCATGAAGAAAGGCGAAGGCGCTCATCGTGAAGCCCGTACGTGACTGGCTTGACGGGGCTGCAAAGAGCGCCAAAGGCACTCTTTGCGAGTCCCATACGTGACAAGCTTGAGGGGGGGTGAGGCTCCAAACTGCTTACGACTTACACGCTTAAAAAAAATTACAAAGTTTTCAAGCCCGTAACTCGGAAGCCTTCGGAAGACCGCCCAAAGATACCAATTCATTAAAAAAATAACTTACAACCTCACACACAGCACAGGCAGGATGCAGGGAGCCTGTTAGTGAGGTTGTAAGCTAATTTGATATTTCATTGGCATTTTTTGGGAGGTCTGCTACCATTTTGGATTCTTGGTATGCTAACTGACAACTCTGTTCTTCCACTAAAGACAAGTAGACTGTAATCCTAAATAACACATTCAAACATATAATAAGTATTGGGAACTGCTGATTTGTATAAAACACAGCAAGAGCAAAGCTGATTATCTCAGGAATTATTCCCTTTGAATCCAATAGCTAGTACAATGTAGCTAGTACAATAAGAACTTATAAATTTTTATATTTTATACCAAAATATTCTTTACTGCAGGCATCCGTTTTTTCTTGTTAGTTTACGCTTACTGTTACTTTTGTATTGATGTAACCAAATGAGTTCACTATTACTGCTGCTCTGGCAGCTGTGGATGCCTTACACTCATTGTGTAGATAGAGACTTCCTTTAAAAGCTTCCTTCCACCCCAGGAAGTGGATGACTAGAATCCAAAATGGTAGGTCCCACAGGAGCAACATAGAATATAGGCAATATATCATGGCTGTATTATTTTATTTATCAATTCTAATTCTTCATATTTGAAGTGTAGTTGTTCAAAATAGTATATCACATATAATAGTTGTCAAACTACAAGACGTCGTCACGCTTTGCGAGCTTGCAAAGCGAGCTTGCAAGAACTGCATCCCTCGCTAAGCGAGGGGCCGCATTTGCGGAAGGTGAAGTCTCCCATGTCGTATGTGTTTGTCCACAAATGCGGTCACTCGCGAAGCGAGGGTCCGCATTTGCGAAAGGTGAAGTCTCCAATGTCGTATGTACGCATGACTTAGAAAAAAAACCCACGTCGGAACCATTGTAACAAAGACCCACACGCACTAAAAATACGACCATAACGGCCGAACCGAGCGCACCTAAAAACAGTCAAAACACACCAAATATTTACAAAGACTACATAAAAAGCTTAGGGGGACACCCAGGACCTCTGAAAGTGAAGTTACACCTCCATTTAAGTCCAAATTCCCGAGTTCGGACACACGAAAATCACCGAAGGGAGAGAAAAAATGGGCACCGAAAAAAACTAAAACGAGGCTCACAGCCCAGCCACGTACAACTTACCCAAGAAGGGATCCGAGATAAGCTCGAAAACCCGCATTAACCCCACAGGATCCGCGATAAGCTCGGAGCCCTGCATTAACCCCACATTAACCATCGCAGTGGGGGTCCCGATTGCAGGCGATCGGGGCCCCTTGCTGCAATGAAAATTCAAAATTCACGAGTTAGAGGTCCCTTGTAATACTATCACCCTGTCAATCATGGGGGTCAATACAGACCCCCATAAACCCCTCATTAACCCTGTCACTCATGGGGGTCAACATAGACCCCCATAAGCCCCTCATTAACCCTGTCACTCATGGGGGTCAACATAGACCCCCATAAGCCTTTCATTAACTCTGTCACTCATGGGGGTAAATACAGACCCCCATAAACCCTTCATTAACCCTGTCACTCATGGGGGTCAATATAGACCCCCATAATCCCTTCATTAACCCTGTCACTCATGGGGGTCAATACAGACCCCCATAAGCCCTTCATTAAGCCTGTCACTCATGGGGGTCAAAACAGACCCCCATAAACCGTTCATTAAGCCTGTCACTCATGGGGGTCAATACAGACCCCCATAAGCCAACATTAATACACATACATAAACACAAAATAAACATAATCTACATTGTACTTACCTCCCCGCGATGTCTCCGGCCTCCTCCGGATCCTCTTCTGCCACGCTCTGTATAATATAAAAAATATATATATACTTACATCCGCACTCACGGACATCCCTGACGCTAATGAGGCTCCCGGAGACTTTTCCGGAAGAAAATAGGCAATGGAGCCTTCTGATTGGTTGAAAACGCTGTCTATCAAATTCACCCAATCAGGAGGCGCCATTGTGTGAACCAATCAGAAAGGGATACACCCTAAAATCTCTCTCGGATTGGATAATGCACGTGTCAATCTTTACTTAAACCAATCACAAGGCGCAGATGCCTTCAGCCAATCACAATGGAATACACCCCCACAGGGTGATTGGTTGGAGCATCTGCGCATTCTGATTGGTTGCACTGACAATAGCCAATCACAATGGAATACATCCCCACGTACTGATTGGTGAAGGATTTGCGCATTCTCATTGGCTATTGTTAATATCAATCAATATTACAGCCAATGGGAAGGCTCAGATGTCTTCACCAATCAGTACGTGGGGGTATATTCCATTGTGATTGGCTGATAATAAAGATTGACAGGTGTGTTATCCAATCAGCGTGTTATTTTGGGGTGTATACTTTTTTCATTGGTTCACAATTGGGGTCTTCTCATTGGCTGAATTTGATAGACAGCCTTTTCAGCCAATCGGAAGCCGCCATTGCCAAATTTATTCTGGAACACTCCGTAGGAAGCTCATTAGCGGCGGAGACATTTTTTTACGCGCGGATGCTTCCGGAGCAGAACACCAGGAGGCCGGAGACATCGCGGGGAGGTAAGTATAATGCAGATTGTGTTTATTTCACTTTGTTTTAGGTTTATGTATGTTTACTAATGTAATGTTTTTTTAACAGGAGCAGCGCCGGAGAAGACGCAAAGATGAAGGACGGAACATGGAGGACGTGACATGCTGGGACGTGACATGCTGGAACCGGACATGCTGGAAAGGTGAGTATAATATTTAGAATATTTAGAAAGTTTACAATGTTTAGTTATTTCATGTAAACGTGTTGTATTAATTTTTTTTAATCTTTTTTACTGTAGGTTGGTGATCTGAAGAAACATCTCAAAGGTAAGTGGTCTTAATTATTTTATTGTAGCTTAGAATTAGGGTAGCTATATATAGATAGCATGCATTGTATATTAGATAGATAGGGGGATGTATTATTAGATAGTATTGTATATTAGATAGTTAAATGTATATTACATTACATTGTGAGATGTATATTACATTACATAGTGGGATGTATATTACATTATTGCATAGTGGGATGTATATTACATAGTGGGATGTATATTACATAGTGGTGTATTGTATTGTATTAATTGTATTGTATTGTATTTAATTGTATTGTATTTTATTTAATTGTATTGTATTATATGTATTTCCTTTTCAGGTGTGTAATTTTTTTTTTTTAAATGTAGTGGAGGTTGTTGTAATGTATTTTTTTATTTTCTCTAATGTTCCTTTTTTTATTTTTTCTGACTTAGATTTTTTTTTGTTTTGTAATGTACATTTTTTATTTTTGGTTGTTTTAGTTTTTTTTATTTTATGTAATGTAGATTTCTGCTTTTTTATGAATTTAGTTAGTTGAGGCACACAGTACACTCACATTGTGTAACAAACAGCATTTCAACACTTTCTTTTATTGACCGTCATTTTTTGATGGGCAAGTCGCTAGTTTTAAATATATAACCACAGCGGTCCTTTAAGAAACTTCACTCTAAACACATTGGGCCTCATTCAATTGAGAAATTGTAAGTTAATGGAGCCCGTAATGTAGGCTGTAAACTAATTTGCTATTCATATGGCGTCTTTTTGCGAGCCGCAAACGATCTACGGGTTAGATGCTCAAAATCCCTGCGGTTGTTACAACCGTAACTTACACCCCATCTAAGCCTTTGATCTTTCAAGCCTGCAAGAGATACAATTGCAAAAATCGTAAATCGCTATTCAATTGCTACAATTCCCCAAGGCTACACCCAAAACATTACGGACTCAAAATAGGAATCGAAAGGGCTCTAAAAGCCCTTATGTATACTGTCCCTAAAATTCTCCAACCAACCCCCCCCCCACGCTCCTACAATAAACCCCCATGCAGCATTTGAAAATGTAAATCCTCCGCCGCAGGTCTTTAAAGGGCCCACGGCACACAAATAGTTAACCCGTATACTATAAGTTCCCCACGACACCTAACATTAACTCCCTATGCTGCAGGGTCCCTACACTAGACCCCCATGAGCCTTTAATTAGCCCCATCAGTCTATATGAACCCTTATGGGACAATAATTAACCCTGACATTAACACTGGAGGTGCCATGAGGATCCTCCAAGACCCCCATGATACTAAGTCTAAGCACTATCCTACCCTACACTATTATCCCCCTCCCAATTAATTCATCTAAATTAACCCCCTCTACCTAATTAACCACTCTCTGAGTAATTATCTCCCCCTCTGAGTAATTAACCCTATTTAACCGTCACTATACATAATTAACCCTATCACCAACCACTTAACCCTATCTAGACGCAGTTATCTCTATCTAGTCCTATTTAACACTAACTGTACCCAATTAACCCTTATCATATTAACCCCTATCCTATCCTATTAGCCCCTATCCTATTAACCACTATCCCACCCAATTAAACTCTATCCTATTAACCCCTATGCTATTAATGCCTATCCTATTAACCACCCCCTCTACACTATCCTATTAACCCCCCTCTACCCTACAATATCCTATTAACCCCTACACTACCTACCTAACCCCCTGATAACCCCTGAATAAAATCCCTAACATCCCACTAAGTACAAAAAATGAAAAAACACCCACATTACAGAAAATAAACAACCCCACTAAGTTAAAAAAAAAATAACAAACTACTAATTAAATAAAAATAAAAAAGGATTACAGAAGAAAAAAGACACATAAAATAAAAAAAGAATACATAAAGTAAGAAACACTATAAAAATAAAAATAAATAATTACAACCTGTAAAAACGAAAGGGTTAATTAGTCTACTGACCTGGCCAAAATGCCCCTGCAGGAGTGTTCACCGATGCCCTGGTCTTCACTCTTCTCGGCCAGGAAAGGTGCCTCCAACAAAATTTAGACGTTCTAAAAAAAAATACTACTACTAACAGAGCTTCTTCATTGAGGAGCTCCCCTCCATAAATGGTGGTGTCAGCGCATTCTCTGGTATGAGAAAAAGCCTTTGTGCGTTCTGATTAGCTGAAATTGCTGTCAATCAGATTTCAGCCAATCAGAATGGGATACACTCCTGTACCCATTCTGATTGGCTGAAAGCATTTGAGCATTCTGATTAGCTGAAACAGCTGTCAATCAGATTTTAACCAATCAAAATGGGATACACCACTGTATCCCATTCTGATTGGCTGAAATCATTTGAGTGTTCTACATGGTTGAATTAGCTGTTAATCAGATTTCAGCCAATCAAAATGGGACACACCCTTGTACCCCATTCTGATGGTGGCATTGACATGATTAAATTCAGTTTAGTCATAAGCTGAATTTCCACCTTATAGAAAAGAACTGAATCATATTTTGATAAACTTACCAAATAGAAGTGAATTCTAAAAGAACTCTTGGGTTACTTTTACAGACAAACGTCACTAGATGGCAATCTTTGCTCAGCATGTAAGAACTTTGGACAAACTCTCATATCCTCCTACATGTCACACATATTTAAGTAGGACTCACACAGAGATTCACAAATCTTTGAACTGTTTTTGAGGACTTTTGTGTGTCTGGTAGGGAGGGGTGTCTGGTAGGCAGAGATGCATATTATAGAAGAGGAAAAGATAATTATTTTTATTATATCACCTAAATATATATATATTTTTTAGCAAACCCCAGGGGCACCTACAGTAGACAGGAGCCCCAAACTTATTTTGCACTGGCATCTACAATCACTTGCTCCACCACTAAACAGATTAGCATCCTACACTTGCGGTATGCTCTTTTATGGATAACCAAATACATATTTATAGAAAAAAACAATAAATATATTCTCACACTGAGTGATGACAACCCATTTAAGCATGCTCAATTGGTAGATCTGTATAATGACATGGTCTTGTAATGTTCTTGCATTGTAATACCTTTTTTTGTTATCTACCAAATTGGCATGCTCATGCGGTTTATTACCCCCACTGTGAGAAATAATTAATCACATGAGATCATCTGTATAGGAGAGTGTGAAGATTTGTTCATGGGATTTATCCTTAAAATACAGAACTGCTAAGCTCAGTTATTCAGTGCTTCAACTAAAAGTCTTAATAATGACCATTTGCAAATATATATTTTTTATGTTTACTTTAATTATCGATGTAACTGAGATTTTTGCTGTATCACTCCAATTGTATTAGCTTCTAGTAACTTGCCCGTCATAAATAATGGTATCATAGATTGTTATCTTGAATTGGCTGTGCTCTCTCTCTGTGCATACTCTCTCGGTACTCTTGCTTTATCTCTCCATGTGCTCTCTATCTCTCTATGCGCTCTCTCTTTCTCTCTGTGTGCTTTTACTCTCTCTCCCTGCATGATCTCTCTCTCTGACTGTTCGCTCTCTCTATATGTGCACTCTCTCCCTTTCTGGACGCTCTCTCCCTCCCTGTGCACTCTCTTGCAGTGCACTCTTGCTCTCTCCCTGTGCGCTCTCTCTCTCTCTGTGTTCTCTCACTCTCTTTGTGCACTTTCTATCTATCTGTGCTCCTTCTTTCTGGGCACTCTCTCTCTGTGTGCTTTCTCTCTCTGTTCAATCTCTCTCTCTCTGTTCTCTCCTTCTCCCTGCGCTCTCTGTGTGTGTGCTCTCTTTTTCCCTGTGCTCTGTCTCCCTGTGTGTTCTCTCCCTGTGCACTCTCTCTCTGTCTCTCTCCTTGTATGCTCTGCCTGTGCACTTTCCCTGCGCATGCTCTCTGTCTCTCTCCCTGTATGCTCTGCCTGTGCACTCTTCCTGTGCACGCGCTCTCTCTTTCCCTATACGCTCTGCATGTGCCCTCTCACTGTGAGCTTTCTCTCCTCCTCCTTTCCTGGCCGAGAAGAGTGAAGACCAGGGCATCGCAGACCTACCGGTTTATCCTCTTCTGGTTTTCTGTCTCCCTGCGCCTACGAGACAGAAAATCAGAAGTGGATAAACCGGTAAGCCTGCAGGGATCCGGAGTGGGGAAGTCTGAGGGGATCCGGGGGTCAAGGCTGAGGGCATCTGGGGGGGGAGACTTAGAGGATCCGGGGGGAGGCGCTACAGGCAGGAACCAGCTACGGGGATGGTGGTGAGGTAAAATTATACGGGTCCTAGGGGCCTCGCGTTGAGCGTGCGAGCCCTGCAATGAAGTACCACGAGCCCGTGCCTCAACAGCTCGCCTCTCTTCATGAGGCTCGCCGTTGCAGCCCTACAGGCCACAATCAAGCTTGCAAAGCGTGACTGACATAGCAAACATTACACACACTGACAACTATATATGTGATACATAAAATGCACCTGACCAATCAGCAGTTTATGCTACCACAATATGTCACCAATCCAGCTGTCTTGACCCAGGACGAGGGGACTAGAGTTTACCCCAAAACCTCCTGCTTTCAGCTTACAGGACACCCCTGAGTGGTGAGGATTTCTCTTTTGTCAGCGTCTAGCATGCTAATTCAGGAACATCAGTCACGGAGAATCAGAATACCAGGCTTACAATCTCAGCCCAGTCACTGACAACTGGAACTTAATCCCTTTAATTGGGATAGCACATAATACAAGAAATAGACATACACCATTGATTAGTATACCAGAGAGGCTCTCTTTATTCTTCTTACATAGATATTTTAAACAGCACAAAAGATTCACCTCCGCACAGCTCCCCTCTCCTAAATTCCTCCATCTGAGATATAACTGATCTGTCATGTTTCTGTAGTCAATAGGTTAGAGGGGGGGTCATGTTTCCAGATTCCAGGGTCTAGTCAGGTATCAACTTTATATTCACAGCTGGGGCCCAGAGACCAAAGGGTCTGGTATCTCTCCCACATCTGATCTGTCCTGCTCCTATCTAGCTCTGTTTCGGCCCACTAAAAGTTTTTCTTCTCAATGTGTAACCCATAGTCCTCCCTCTTTGACAGGAACACATTCCAGGAGAGCAATTTAACTGAGTCACATCATATAATAATATATACTAGGGCCTACTTCTCTGCGCAAATACCTTCTTTAGACTTTATACAATGACCCAAATCACCACTACTAAATTAGATCTCTATTGTAAATATTATAACATTACTAGATACATTGGTACTTTCTAAAGGGGCTTGGCATAACAGTGTAATTTCTTAGTATGTTCTGACCACAACCTGAACACTAAATATTATGCAAACAATTCTTAGTAGGCCAGAATACTCACTCTTTGGGGATCCGGGGTGCTGGAGGTCTAACATTTTACAGGTTATTATGGTCAAAAAAAATAGTCCATGATAGAACAAAATAGTCCATGAGTTCAGGAGGTTTTGACCATACAGTTTTGAGCAATACAGGGCCCTTGCTTGTGGTATTTTGGGCAGTCCCTAAAGTCAGTCATACATATCCTGATTACTTCCAGCACTCTCTCCTGTGCTTTGACACAGAAGATCCACCAACTCTATACTAGTGTCAGTATTTCACTCTGCCCTCCAAAAAGATTTCTCTCCCTCCTTTGTACATCTTCCCAGTTTCACACATTTTTTTTAGCCAGGTAAAATTCACACCTTTCTTACAGCAACATTATTGTCTTCTATTGCATCATCTATCCCTCTCAACTTTCACTTCCTTTCTGATCCATTCCAATCCTTATCTATTATCTTGCACAGGTTTCTGCCTCTCCGACTCCCTTTAGATTGTAAGTTTGCAAGTCTGCTTTGGGAAAAAACACAATGTACATAGGATTTAATGTTAAAAGGTAGGGCTCTCCATTTTTTCCATGTGTTTAATATTGTATTTTTGTTTGTAATTAACCCTGTATAGTGCTATGGGATTTGTTGGAATATTTGTCCCTAATCAAATAGGAAGGAGAGTCATAAAGTAGGACAAAATCCCTATTAACCATAAAGTACTCTGTTTGAATTAACTGTAAATATACCAATAAAACAACATTTATTGAAACACTAAAAAATAAAAAGTAGTGGGGGAATTTAAAGCTAATTTTCTCAATCTCATAAATGTGATATATTTGTAAGCAGTAATATGTACAGACAAAAGACCATTTACCATTTACTATTTAAATTGCCAATGTGTAACCGTATCAAGTATTGTCTTTGCAGTGACACATTTCAACAGTTTACATTTTTTGGAATGCTTCACAACTTATGTATCCACAATCATTCTGTATCTCATGACACAGTCATAAGTTAACAACAGGGAGTTAAAAGAAGAAATAATAAATACAACTTTAATGGTTTTAAGGATCACAACGCCAGTTAAAATTAAAATGTTTAAAAAACCCAGGATTGGACACACAGTTTAAAAGAAACACAATCTTTGGAATAGGATTACCTCCTTATTAGTGTATATAAATCCTTTTTACATATTGCATATTGGTGGGGTAAATCTATTCCACTATACAGTATTGTGAAAATAATTCTTCAGTTTTTTTCTGTGCCTTTGGAACCTTAAATGTCCTATATCAATCCCCCTAATTAACTTCTCTGTATTGAAAACAACAGAAAAGCTCATAAAGGGATAAGGAGCTAATATAGTAATATAAACATTTAATGGTCAGCTCTGTTGTCCATATTGCTGGAATAAATGCTCCTTCCCTTAGGATTTTCCTTCTTAGAGTCAGTTTAGTGGAGTGGGTGCAGTCAGCCCCTGGAAGCAGGCACAAATGAATACTCATATCATAATAGTTATACTCTTAAAATGAATTTGTGGAATAAATATCCTGCATAGGCTGAATACAAGTCAGTATCCCCCACTCACACAGACCATTCATTAATATTGGGAAAGGACAGGTTAGGATGCACAGTCTTTCAAACACTCAAACACTGCATGTTAAACAGACGACTACGCGATCCAACGTAAGGACGCACGCAGCGTCGTCCCCCGACGCGTTTCCACGTCACTAGACGTCTTTCTCAAAGGCAAATCGTGAAAGGACGAAGGATCCGCCTATTTAACTAGTACCCATTACCATGGATACCTAATATGTGGCATATGAGTCCAGAAGAGTATCGGAAGTGACAGGATAATATATACATGTCACTGCGTAATATCTCAATATAGAGAGGCAAGATTAGCCTAAAACAAATTATAAAAACAATATTTTGGCTTTAGAGGAAAAAAGGAAATATATATAATGCTTATAGTGTGAAGTATTAGTATACATCTATAAAGTGCATTCTTGTGCAAACTGAGACGATTTATGTAGAGAGCAGTAGTCACTGGGAAATTCCCATAGATGACAATTGTATATGACTAATGAAGTCTACTCCACTTTAATGAGGTATAGGATGGAAAAAACATAATGATATATATGTGGGCACAAGTAGAAAGGGAATAATCCATAGATAAAAGACTGTAAGAGAGTACATATATATAAGGCAAAAAATGGCCTTAAGTGTAAGGTATATTAAATACAAGAGACAAACACCAAAGTGCTGAAATGTTAGTAATAGTGTAAGGCTAAAGTCAGATATAGGACAAAAAAGAAGAAAATAAATAAAGCTGACTCTATTATAAGTGTGCTAATTCCTAAGATCAAGGAATGTATTGAGTATATATATAATAATCAATCATGTTAGTGCTAAGTGAGTTGAAAAAAATATATATATATTTTCAATTAGTGAAAATGTTTAAGAGATAAAAGAGAACAAGGGAAAGTCTCCACCACCACCTACAGAAAATACACAGCAACTAACACTTTGCTTAGTTGGGATAGCCAGCACTTTGCATCTGTGAAAAGGGGTATCCCTAGAGGCCAATACCTGAGAATTAGAAGGAACTGCAGCACAGATGATGAATTTAGGATAGAAGCAAACAAACTTCAAAAAGATTCCTAGAAAGGGGTTACTCCAATAAATGCTTAAAGACAGCATTTAAGTATGCATTAAGCTGCAATAGAACAGTGCTCTTGAATGGCCAGCATTCCCAAAGAAAAACAATAGAAAAAGGCCAGCAAGATGCTCAGCTTCGTTGCATTATGATCTTTGGTTATGACTCAGATACATTTCATAATATCCTTTCAAAATACTGGTACCTACTTAAAAGTGATGAAGACCTAGAAAGTATTATCTCATTGAAAGCATCTGTCACTTATCGTAGGGGAAGGAATCTTAAAGATATGTTGGTCCATGGCTATTTCAAAGATCAAACTTCTCAAACTACTTGGCTTAGACCCCTGGTAGGATGTTTTAAATGTGGTAATTGCAAATTTTGCAAATACATCAAACCTACTAAAATCTTTCAACATCCAGAAAATCGGGACGGAATACAGACTTAAAGAATTTGTAAATTGTTGTTCCACAAATTTGATCTATGTGGCAACATGTATTTGTGGGAAAATTTACGTAGGTAAAACGAGGCGGCAAATACGTAGGAGAATAGGAGAACATGTTTACTCCATTAAAAATGACCTTGATACACCCATTGCAAGTCATGTTAGATATTATCACAGAGGCATTAGTGAAGTCTTGTCATTTACTATCCTTGAGAGAGTACATATGGGCCCTAGAAAAGGAGATCTGGAGAGAAAAATGCTTCAACAGGGGGTTGGATCTATAGACTTAAAGCCCTAGCCCCTAAAGGGCTAAATGAGGGATTTACTTTTACACCCTTTATTTAGAAATTAGATTGAAGATGTTCCTATGGGGCTGTAGAGACAACATTTAGTCTCCAGTATGGGCCTTACTTTCAACCAAGTAGCTGAGTGTACAATATATTATATGCAATAGCTTTTTATTATTTTGTATGCTTTTTGACAGAACTTCTCGTCTCAGCACTCTTGATTTATCTTTTTTAATAAAAGGTTTCATTATTATAAACCTTTTATCTCTTAAACATTTTCACTAATTGAAAATATATTTTTTTTTTTCAACTCACTTAGCACTAACATGATTGATTATTATATATATACTCAATAAATTCCTTGATCTTAGGAATTAGCACACTTATAATAGAGTCAGCTTTATTTATTTTCTTCTTTTTTGTCCTATATCTGACTTTAGCCTTACGCTATTACTAACATTTCAGCACTTTGGTGTTTGTCTCTTGTATTTAATATACCTTACACTTAAGGCCATTTTTAGCCTTATATATATGTACTCTCTTACAGTCTTTAATCTATGGATTATTCCCTTTCTACTTGTGCCCACATAGATATCATTATGTTTTTTCCATCCTATACCTCGTTAAAGTGGAGTAGACTTCATTAGTCATATACAATTGTCATCTATGGGAATTTCCCAGTGACCAATTCTCACTACTGCTCTCTACATAAATCATCTCAGTTTGCACAAGAATGCACGTTATAGATGTATATTATTACTTCGCACTATAAGCATTATATATATTTCCTTTTTTCCTCTAAAGCCAAAATATTGTTTTTATAATTCATTTTTGGCTAATCTTGCCTCTCTATATTGAGATATTACGCAGTGACATGTATATACTATCTTGTCACTTCCCATACTCTCCTGGACTCATATGCCACATATTAGGTATCCATGGTAACGGGTCCTAGTTAAATAGGCGGATCCTTCGTCCTTTCACGCTTTGCCTTTGGTAAAGACGTCTAGTGACGCGAAACTCGTCAGGCGTCCTTACGTTGGAGGGCGTAGTCGTCTGTTTACCATGCAGTGTTTGAGTGTTTGAAAGACTGTGCATCCTAACCTGTCCTTACCCAATATTAATGAATGGTCTGTGTGAGTGGGGGATACTGACTTGTATTCAGCCTATGCAGGATATTTATTTCAAAAGTTCATTGTAAGAGTATAACTATTATGATACGAGTATTCATTTGTGCCTGCTTCCAGGGGCTGACTGCTCCCACTCCACTATACTGACTCTAAGAAGGAAAATCATAAGGGAAGGAGCATTTATTCCAGCAATATGGACAACAGAGCTGACCATTAACAGCCTTATTAAATTGTGATTCAGCAAATTGAAAAGGGCTCTATTTAAGCAAACAGCATTTTTTTTACAGAAGTTTCTAGTTAGTGAACTTCTATCCAAAAGCAAGGTCTTTACTAACTAAAAACTTCTGTAAAAAAAATATGCTGTGTGCTTAAATACAGCCCTTTTAAATTTACAGAATCGCAATTTAATAAGGCTGTAAATGTTTATATTACTATATTAGCTCCTTATCCCTTTATGAGCTTTTCTTTTTTTTTTTCATACAGAGAAATTAATTAAGGGGATTGATATAGGACATTCAAGGTTCCAAAAGCACAGAAAAAACTGAATAATTATTTTCACAATACTGTATGGTGGAATAGATTTACCACACCAATGTGCAATATGTAAAAAGGATTTATTCACACTAATAAGGAGGTAATCCTATTCCAAAGATTGTGTTTCTTTTAAACTGTGTGTCCAATCCTGGATTTTTTAAACAATTTAATTTTAATCAGCGTTGTGATCCTTAAAACCATTAAAGTTGTATTTATTATTTTTTCTTTAAACTCCCTGTTGTTAACTTATGACTTCAATATAGGTGGTAGACACCTGGGGATACCAGCAATCCTTTATATCCTGTTGATCTCATGACATAGTAATTAACTTAATATTGAGCTCTAAATGATACACATTGTTGGGGTCACAGTTAGCATGTAATCCAGAAGCAACCTTACACATTGAGAAGGCTGACTATTTAAAAATAGTAATGAATCTATCTGTGCATAACACTTAATTAAAGTTCAATGAGAGCAGAGAACCAGTCTGAACAATGCATTTGTAGAGCCATAAATATATTAGTGACAAATTCTTCCCTAAAATGAAGGCTTGCCATCTTGTTTAAAATGATGAGGGGCATCCATCAAGCTGGCTCCCATACTGTGCTTCCTACATTATTCTAGCTAGCTACCAAAACTTCTTCCAGTTAACTATTCAGTCTAACACTCAGGGAAAGATTCTTCAATAAATTCAACATACAGTTCCTTATGAAGAACTTACCAGAAGTCTGAATAAAAGCTAAAACAACCCAACACACGTTTCACCGCCCCAAACAAATGGATTCCTCAAAGGGATATGTTGGCATGGTCCAAATAATAATAATTATTATGCATACTGTTAACATGGGACACAAGTGATCTTTCACGTTTATAATTTGTCATTTTTAAGTGTACATTTTTTATTTTATGTTTATTTGAAGGATGTCATAAATAATCAAAAAAATAAATTAATGCTAAAAAGAAGAAAACAAAATGGAAAAACGCTGGACAGACAAGTAAAGTTCCATTTAAAGACAAGCTTCTGTAGCAACTTTTTTATATTAAAGATACTAATGTTTTGGTGGAATGTATTACTGAAGGGACAACAATATTGAAGAAGAGCAAAACAACAATGCAACTGACAATACTGCTAATTATTTGTACATATATTTTACAATATAATGTTATAAAGAGAGAAGAAAGGCAGTGCACATTGGTCTGCTTAGAGAGAAGAAAATCTTGCTTGAAGTAAAATCTGATAACTTAATGGAGCTACATGGGATACACCCATAGATATTAAAGGGGCTTAGGGTGTGCTTACAATATAATTAACAGGATTAATGACCCAGTCATGTTTGACAGTAATAAAAATGATTGAAGAACTACAATTTCAGTTCAACTAAAAAGGCAATGCAAGTAAGTCTGACTGGGTAAGGTAACAGAAATACTGAAATAAAGGTAATTTTTAAAGTAGCTAATATGTATCATGTAAAAAACAGGAGGTCAAAATGAAAAAAAAACCTTAGGTGAAAATAATGTTTAATTTAAGTCTGTGTACATTCATGTGACATTAAATAAGACATTATCATCTCATTATATACCTATTTAAAGTCACCTTACATATGCAGTAATAAGTAGAAAAGTAGAACTGAAGACATACAGTATTCTATTCTTGATTTGATAGTGTGCAAAATGTGTCAAAATACAGGCTTTCATGTTTAACTATTGTATTCATATACATATTGTGTTTGTTACTACAAGCATTACAAAGGAGTTGAAGGGACAGTGGATTCTCTATTATCTACATAGTCCTGTGATTATAGAACTCAATGGAAGAGTGAGCCAGTGCTCCTAAATTTTGTACTTCTAGTTCATAAATATTTTATCAAAGCAATATGTATCTGTATGAAGGACTTTCGTCCAAGTTCAAAAAAGGAGCCTGTCTGTCTCCTATAAAATCTTCCTGGCCCTGAAGTGACGATATTTTTGTCCATTCATGGTTGTTATTTTGTTACATACTCCATATTTTGTTACGTTTTTAACAGACTACAGGGGTCCTTTACAAGACCACTGAAGTTCAAGAAAATCTGCAATTGTGTTTCAAGCACAAACTATCAACATTAGAAGCCATGTAAACTATGAACACAACAAAACATTTTTTGAGAGAAAAATCAGATTTTTTAAAGATTTTTTAGTAGAAGTATAGAAGGTCCCAAGCAGTGTTACTTAATCTATCAGTTGAGAAAGATGAGAAGGATTTGTGTGATAATTGGATAATTTAACACCTAACCTCTTCTCCCACACATACCCAGAAACTGGCAGCTTGCATCAATACATGCAAGCCCTGCTCTCTAGAACCTGCTGTCTATCACAGGTTTCAGCAAACTGTTGTTTTATTAAATTGCAATTCAGCCAATTGAATAGGGCTCTATTTAAGCACATAGCATATTTTTTACAGAAGTTTTTAGTTAGTGAAGACCTTGCTTTTGGATAGAATTTCACTAACTAAAAAACTTCTGTAAAGAAAATATGCTGTGTGATTATATAGAGCCCTATTCAATTGGCCGAATCACATTTTTGGAAGGCTCTTTTTATGCTTGCATCGTCAATGTCGTCAATGTCTCTAGGATCCAGCAGAAGCACTTACAATGTTTATTTGTCTAATTAAAAACTAACTTAATTACTTTTTTCTATTTATCTTTCTTTAATTAAGGGTAAATAAATAAACAATTATCCGACCACCTCAGGAAGGTTGGCTGTTGCTGGTCTAGGAATTTGCCTATAATCTTCTCAATTTAATTCCTCTCAATGTAGATTTTTTTCATCTTGTCCTATATTCCAAGCCCACCAGTTGAGAGCTCTATAACAATATGTAACTGTAGTAACATTATCTTCCTACATTCATATTACACAGATGTACTGTGCTTGTATAGATGACATGTCTGAATTGGTCGTTGTCACACAGTCCCATTATCTAGAGCAGACCTACTTGACTGATTCCATTTTTTCTATTTGGGCTATTATGCATATCATGCAGCAAACAGTATTGTCTGCTTTCTAATGTCCGTGTGGTTCTGCCATTGTGCTTGCAGTTATCAGCTGCCCGACTAAACCACAAAGGCCTGACAAAGAGACACACAGGCAGGTGCACAGAAATGTACTTCAGGGACTTGGGACTAATAAAAACGAAACGGAAGTCTCATATTGACAGTATGTATTTTTGAAGAATTTATATAAATAATAATGAAAAAATATACAAATTTTACTTTACGAAATCAAACATAGAGGTACCAACCCAGTATTCTTAAATCAAAGCGGGAAGAATAGTCAAAGTATTGCAGTATAAAGTGATACCTTTTTATTGGACAAATGTTTTATTTAGAGCGGCAAGTTTTCGAGAGATACACCTCGCTTTAACAAGTCAGAAGCATTGACTTGAAAACGTGAGGTGTACCTCTTAAAAGGTCGTAACTCTAAAAAAACTTTGTCCAATAAAAAAGGTATCACTGTATAATGCAATATTATCGTTGAGTCCATCAGTTGTGTCCGACTCTCTGTGTCTATATGGACGCAACACGCCAGGCGCATCTGTCTGTCGTTCTGGTTGTGCTTATCCATATGGTTTTCTTGGCACAAAGACTCAAGTGGGTCGCCAGTTTCTTCTCCAGGGGACCACAATTTGTCTGACCTCATTGCTATGACCTTCCCATCTTGGGTGACCCTACATGGTATCGCTCACAGCTTCATTGAAGCTTCATTGAACAAACCATGACAAGGTAGTGATCCAGAAGGGGAATACTCAGATTATTTACCTAGATTACTGTACATTCACAGCTACTCCTCTCTTCATGACATACTCAAAGAATACATACTAATTGAAAACAAAATGTATCAAATATTTATTCTCGACTAGTAAACAACCCTATATTTATCCCAAAAGCTTTAAGTAAGGGCCAACACATTATAATAAGGTACAGTTCAATATTTTCGATCATGCATTTGAAATGTCTTCTTTTTAAACATTAGTGGCCTATAATAATAAACTTGGCTTAAATTGATTCAGGTGTTTGGCTATTTTCTCTGCATTTGGTAGGTAGAATATTTTCTGCATCCACAAGCTTATGTATTTATTACCAGTGACTCACTGTGAGCCCTAGACAACACTGTTACAGGAAATTTGTGTCATCTCGCAAGTAAATTTTATGGCAGATCAAATGCATTGCAATTAACTATTTCTGTGTTGCGTTAGTTAACATTCTTAGCTTAACGGACCACTGTAGTTTTATAAAGGATTCTCTAAAGAATAGTTAGATAGGGTCTTTAAAAAAATTAACTTTTACTTTGCATTTAAGCAATTATTATTATTTTTAATTATGCCCCCATGTTATATAAATGCCAGATCTCTCCACTCCCTGAATGAAGTATTGTGTCTGGAGTGGAGCCACCCAGGGGGAGAGTTATCTAAACTGGCATACCACAATTAACAGGATAAAAAGTAACCTGTAGGTTTGGAAGGGGTGGGAACTCTCCCTCACCCTATGAATACCTCCCACCCTAATCCAACCCCCAGCTGGTGTCAATCAACGGTCATGCTGGGCCTCTGTGCTGGTCATGCTGCATCTGCCTCCTGGTGAAACCTGTCTCAACTCCCCTGTCTGTTCTCCTGTCTCTGGGAATCCATCCCCAACTCCCCCATCCTAGCCTTTACTCTTTCTCTCTGATGCTCACACTGCACACTTGGCAGCCTCGCTCCTCCTGTGGCCATTGGCGGCCTCGCTTCTCCTGCGGCACTTGCGGCCTCGCTCCTCCTGCGGCCCTTGGCGGCTTCGCTCCTCCTGCGGCCTTTGCCAGCCTCTGGGCGGCCTCGCTACTCCTGTGGCCTTTGCCAGCCTCTTGGCGGCCTCGCTCCTCCTGCGGCCTTTGCCAACCTCTTGGCGGCCTCACTCCTCCTGCGGCCCTTGCAAGCCTCTTGGCGGCCTAGCTCCTCCTGCGGCCTAACTCCTCCTGTTGCTCTAGACGGCCTCGCTCCTCCTGCCAGCCTCTTGGCGGCCTCGCTCCTCCTGCCAGCCTCTTGGCGGCCTCGCTCCTCCAGCCAGCCTCTTGGCGGCCTCGCTCCTCCTGACAGCCTCTTGGCGGCCTCGCTCCTCTTGGTGGCCTCGCTCCTCCTGCTGCTCCTGGCTGCCTCAGTGATGTTCCTGGCAGCTACTCTCGCTCTACTGCTCACTTTATTCAGAGGGTGGAGAGATCCAGAGCTTATACAGGCTGGGGGGATCAATGAAAAATAGTAAGTGCTTAAATACACAGTAACAGTTTTTTTTTCTTCTTATCAAGCCTTTGCTGACTATTCTTTAGAGACCCCTTCATAGTACCACAAAAGTACTCCTTTAATATGTTTTTATTTTTAATGCAAAAACATTATTTACTTGTAATTTGTATACAAACTGAGAAACACATAAAATGCTGCATGGGTCCCGGAGAAATAAATATTAGTGTGTGTACTAGAGACCCACGTGAAACATTCTTCACATACGTCTTGAAATATCCCAATGGTTAAAATATAAAACTTGAGTAAATATTTTCCATTTGGGTTTAAAATTATTATCTTACATTATATAAGTTACTAAATATGTCACCAACATTTACGCTATACATTATGCCAAATCAGTTAACACTGTTTTGCAAGCTTTCTTTAATAGAGGAATCCACCTTTCATTGTTCATTAATTTCCTGAGAACGGGACCAGGAGGGTATGTGAGTTCTGAAGGATTTGTTAAATAACTGGATCTGATTGAAATTAACACCATAACCTTCCTCCTCTCACAAGTCCAGAAGCAGAAAGTTGGCATCAATGCACATCTTTCTAGAAATGTAAATGCCCCTTTCACACCCACAACGTACACCAAAATATCATGGATTCTTCCGGGGTCCAGCAGAATCAGATTTATGATTTTTTCCTTAACTATGTTCTTAGTCAGATTCAGTGTATTTATACATATACAGTATATTTTTCATAGTACAGAGGTCCTTTATATAATTTACTAGCTACTTGTCCGTCAAATAACAGGAATACAATGTTAAGGCTGGGAATGCTGTACATTCGGTTCTCATCACGAGCCCCGCGCTGAGCGCCTTTGGCACTCACTGCGAGCCTCTCCAACCGTCTACTGTATGGGCCTCGCGATGAGCGCCTTCCCCAGCCACAACTTTTGTGCTTCTTGTAGGACCAGACGCAAGACCAGCACAATCTCAGTAAGGTATGCTTAGGGGTGTTAGCTTTGGGTTAGTGGTCTTTGGGTGTGGTTAGGGTAGGGGTGTAAGGGTTAGCGTAGGGGTCTGAGGGTTAGGGTTAGGGTATGGGTGTAAGGGTTAGGACACAGTTGTTAGGGTTAGGGTAGGGAGTTCATTTGGGGAGGCTGATGAATATAAATGACAGGATTCCCATATGGGGAGACAGATGAAAATTAATGATAGGATTACATAGTGGGGAGGGAGATAAAGAAGAATTATAGGGGTGCTGTGTTGCAAATGAATCTGACAAAGCTGACTGACAGAGGGGCTAAGTTGTGGTGCAGAAAAGGCAAAATTATAGGGAAGCTAAGTTGGGAGGACACTAAAGCAAACTGATTAGGTTTCTTATATAGGGAGGTGCTCTGATTGGGGTGTTCAGAGGAGGGTCCATATAAACCTGTACAAAGTGTGTGTGAGATGCGGTGCACACACAGAGCTTTCTGTAGCCCCTCAGATCCTCTGTTCACTTCTCTTTTTCTGAGGAAATGCCTAGAAATGGGATTCTGAGCCTGTTTTTGTTTCACTTAACTCGTTGGCGTGCATGCTTCGGCAAGTATTGGGCGTGCGCCCGAAAGCCGGGGTGCCGTGTGTGACGAGATCAGTCGCGTCACTGCGAATTGGAGAAGTCTGGTTGCACACATTCTGCCGTTTGACTACGGCCCATGTTGACTTCCTCCTACAAAGACATAGAAGCCATACTCCATTTTGTCAGAAAGGACTGTGATCTAACTTTTGAACCACTGGACCACTTTGTATCATTTTGACACATGTTTGTATTTGGAGTATGCTGATTCTGAAAATGTATGTTTTATGTGAATGTGATGCATACTTTTAAAGTTATGAAAAATGTGTAGAAATGTGTTACAGATTCTGACCATCCCCCATTAGGTAAACACAGGGTGTCGCCAGGACTTGAACAAAGGGCCAGTGTATGGGGTTTCCTCAGGGGCATAGACAAGGAGCAAACAGGAAGTTTCCATGAGGACAGTCTGGGTGAGAATGAGCATAGTAGCCATGCTTGGGGGGTGGCCCATGGGAGGAGTCTCATGGTTCCTACCCTGTCTGATTGGCCATAGGTAATTAGGGGTTGACCAAAGGTAGTCACTGCCCCTACGGTGTATGTGGAAATGGTTTTTATATATGTCTTGGTTTTTAATAAAGAAGTGAGTTCACTGCTTGACCCTCAACCACAGAGCGTGTGTCTCGTGCTTGGGGGAATGGGTGTCCTGCAGTAGCTGTCCCTATAGCACTGGACGGGCGGATCGGCTAAAAAGGCCTGGGCGCCCCCTTCTATGTCCGGGGGTACCGTTACACCGTGTATAAGTGTTTAAGTTAATTTGAGGCATATTTGTGTTTTTTTTGCTGGACTTCCGGGTTCCGTGGTTCAGCCCTTAAAGTTGTATCTTGCAGCCCCGTAACTGCCTTTGGCACTCATTGCAGCCTAAGTTGTGTGGCCCTCGCAATGAGCGCCTGTGGTGCTCATCGCGGGGCCTGCATATGCAGTCCTGCAACTGCGGGCCTGGCTTTGCGGGCTGCAATATTTAACATTGCGTGACCAACGGCCCGCATATATCCACAACTATTATATGTAATAACATAAATTATAGTACCCCTTTAATTACAGTTCAGTGAAAATATATTGGTACAGATTTATGCTTTACTACATTCAAAGGGTTAATAGAACCAACTTTTTTTAAATGCAGGAACCCAATGACATCATCAACTGCCACACTATTTGTTATGTCACACAGTTGTAATTTAAACTGGAGACATACATCAGGCAGCTGTGGTAAAGGAAGGCAGCATGGATCCCATGTGCATCCTGACCTAAGGATCTAATTCTAAAGTGATCTATGTAAAGAAGAATGGTGTGGTTTGAAACATTAGAAAATGGAAAAACAAGAGATGAGTAATGAAGAAATGACATCACTCTTACAGCTGGAAATGCCTCTGGCTGTAAAGCATATATTAGAGAAGATCGACGAAGCACAGCTCAGGCGAGCAAAGGAGGTGAGAGAGAAATGACTGACACTAATCAGGTTACCGCCCTAAACAGGATTGACAAAATAATGTGTGTTTAAAAAAAACTAATATATCCTGGAGAACTGTCACTCATGGTCACTCTTTTTTCACTTGCTTCTCGGGATAATCTATGACATACTGTTGGATGGTTTGCTTACTTAGTGTAGATGTCTGAATAATACTTCCAATGTTGTGTGGTGTCTATTGCATCCATATTATTCCTCCTCATGGTCAAGAGAGGACCAGATCGTCCATGACTGTTGTCAAGTGCCCATATCAGTACAGTTTACATCAGTGGTCTAATTCTGCTTAGGTCTACAGGGCCTAATCCTAGTATACACATTTAAGGAGGTAACAGGCTGCCTCAAATTACTAGTGCAGCGCCATGGAATAGTGTTTATATGTACATAAATGTCTAAATGTAAAGACACACCTACATAGGACATGGGGATGGGCCTAGGGCAATCAATAACCAAATAATCTCCTGGTTTACATGCCAACCAGTGGCACTGTCCATTGGCCCATTTAAATGTGAGCACCTCATGCTGTACTTCTGATACCCCTTGTTATATACCGACCCTAACATTATTACTACTCAAACATACAATGAAGGATAAGGTATATAAGCAGTCGAATGTCTTTTGAAAATATATTGCCACAGGCTTGGCATAGGAAGAAATTCCCTAACATGTACCAGATAAATACCACTGTAATATTTCCAAGTTTAGCATTGTAATTATTGGATTTACTGCAATTGCTGAACAACAGCACATAGCGCTGGCTGACTTAGTTCTAGGATCTATGTAAGAAGTACGTTTTGTCCTGCTAGTCTGATGATGAAGCAGAACTGCTTTGGGATTAGTGTAAACATGAACCCCTTTGTCTTAGCTGTCAGCTGATCTGTCATCCTCACATAACCTTTATGTTATCATTTCTTTTCAACTCTAAAAATAAAAAAAAAGGATTTTTTTAAAATCTGTTTTAGAAGTTTACAGAAAATCTATAAACAGTTTATTCTTATAATTAAACATGAGTGCTTAAGATAATTATTTATTCTTGTTAGAAATAGCAGGGGCAGGGTGTTTGTCCACCACTGTTACAACTCCTGCTATTGTAATCAGCAGGAAGTAAATAATTATATTTATAGAAAATAAATAGTACATTTGTAAGCCCACTTGAAAGTCTAAACATATGTTTAAAAAATAGTTTTTCTCACTCAGGTATCTCACTGTATTGCACTCTGGGAGACACGAAAATGAGGATATAATGGCCCCTATTCAACTGCAAGCCCGCAGACTGCGTTATACTGGCCATATGTCTGTGGGCTTGATATTTGCTACAACTAGAGATCGACTTAATTGAACAATGTAAACCCTGGTTTCATATGTAAGCAATTCAGAGCCAATGGTAAATGAGGCCGTCATCATGACATCAATCAAACGTCATCATGACATCAATTTGCATGGCAAATTCAAATTTACTGATTTATACAGACCACCATGAGCCTCTAATTAACCCCATTAGTATCATAAGGGTCTATATAGGCCCTTATGGGACAATAATTGACCTTAACATTAATACTATAAGTGCCATGAGGGTCCTCCAGGACCCTCATGACGCTAAGTTTAAGCACTACCCTACACTATACTATTATCCCCCCCAATAAACTAATAAATCTAAATTAACTCCCCTCTAACTAATTAACCCCTCTTTAAGTAATGAACCTAATTTATCCCTGACTATACTGAATTAACCTTAATCACTAGCCACTTTACGCCCGCGGCAGGCTTTAATTATAATTGTAGCACAGGTCCTTTAAGAACCTTTAAGGACCCACAAGGTGGAACATTTTATTTTGACAAACTGCGGGGTCCCAGTCAGGACCCTCGCAGCAAGGGTTAATGTAGGGACCCTACGGCAGGGTTAATGCTAGGTGCCGCAGAGTACTTGTAGTAATCCCGCGGCAGGGGTTAACTATTTGTGTGCTGCAGGCGCTTCAAGGACCCGCGGCGGAGGATTTAACTTTTCAAATGCCGCAGAATTAATGTAGGGACCCTGCAGAATGGGGGTTTATTTTATGGAGCGGGGGAGGGGTTTAGGAGTAGAGGGGAAGTTTAGGGGCAGCATACGTAGGGGGTTTAAAAGCCCTTGGGAGTCCTATCTTGAACCCGTATTATTTTGGGCAACATTTGCAGTTTGCGGGATTAAAGACAATTGCATTCTTGGGGAATTGTAGCAATTGAATAGCGATTTGCTATTGTAACTTTTGCGGGCTTGATAGATCAAAGGCTTAGATGGGTTGTAAGTTATGATTTTAACAACCGCAGGGATTTTCAGCCTGTAACCCGTAGATCGTTTGCGGCTAGCAAAAATTGAACTGCAAATTAGATTATGGGCTCCATTACGGGCTCCAGTAACTTACAATAGCTCAATTGAATAGGGACCAATGTATCTTATTCTTAAATCCAAAACATAATTTTATACACGGCTCCATGTTATCCCACTTAATATCTGCAGAACTTTACTGATTAGACTTTAGTGTGGCATTAAGCCTACATTTTCCACCATATGTGACAAAGCAAGGATTGTTTGTCTTGGGATCTTTTCCTTTAAAATTTACCAGACATCTCTCATGATAAATATTGCAGACTCCAAAGTTCAATGTTTATTATAGTCCCTATACTTGTCCTTTATTATAGTCCATATACAGACTACAATGCCAAAATGAAAGCAATCAGATTTTTGCTCAACAACAAGAAAAAAATAACTCATGTGAGAACTCACTTAAACTCACTGTAAAACTATAGTCTGGGAGCTTGTGCATCACTGACCTCTAACAATGTTTTCTACCACTAAGTGTTTTCACTGTTTGTGTTCTAGGTCAGCCTCTACCGTATTAGCTTGGTTCTTCCCATCAACACAAGGTGAATGAGGAACCCCCAACACAAAACAGGCTCATATAGTCACATGTCCAACTAAGGCCCTCATTCAATTGCAATTTGGCCAATTGAAGAAAGCTCTAAATAAGCGCATAACATATATTTTTTAAGACATTTTTAGTTAGTAAATATCTATCCAAAAGCAAGGTCTTCACTAACTAAAAACTTATTTAAAAAATATATGCTATGTGCTTATTTAGAGCCCTATTCAATTGGCCAAATCGCAATTGAATGAGGCCCTAAGGCAGTACTGCTCTCCTGTTACTACACCCTATAGACTATGAGCCTCGTTCAATTCCGAGTTGCCCAATTGAATAGGGCTCTATATAAGCACATACAAAAAAATGTAAACAAACTTTTTAGTTACTGAAACTATATCCAAAACAAAGGTTTTCAATAACTAAAAACTTCTGTCAAAAAAATATCTTATGTGCTTATATAGAGCCCTATTCAATTGACAAATTTCTAATTGAATGAGGACCTAGGTATCCAGAACAGAAATAAAGAACAACCCTGTTTCTATAAAACTTGCATCTTCCTGGAGCTATCCTTTCTCAGTTGGATATAAATTGTGCAAGATTTGTGGGTCGTTTAGCGCCCTTCTAACGAATAACCACATTCTGTCTCATATCCCTATCTCCAGATTAGACCTATGGGAATGAGAGGCTTCAGATGGCAGAGTGTACTACCTAGACAGCCCATCTGCATTACCATGTCTACTGCCAGATCTGTGTTCAACTGAAAAATTGAATTGTTGCAAACTAAGGAACCATTTAGTAACTCTAAGGTTCATCTCTTTATTTTGAGCAAAGGAACATGGCCAGTGACCTGCCTGAAACATATAATATAGTAAGGTATTTTAGGCCCATTTTATAGAAAAAAAGATTATTTCCAACATAACATAATTATTTTCTCTTAGGACAAGCTTTCGATTAAGGAAAAGAATATGACGTTCCACACTCTAACATTACTGTGAAAGGACTACCCCCAGGCCAACCTAAGACACACCATGAAGTCTTTAGTGAAGTCTGCTGCCACTAAAAGAAAGGGCCTTTTTTAATTGACCATTGCGAACATGAAATTTCAAGACTTTATCCATTAGTCTTTGAAACATGGCTGGGGCCTATGTTTCAAAAATGCAAATCTGTGTACTGGAAGAGACCATGTGGAATATTAAAGGCTGTCTTTTCTTTAGCTCTTCTGTTAATGGAACTTGCCAGAAGCCCTTTGTTAAATCTAAGGTGATAAAACACTGTGCCTTACCTGAATTGTCAAACAATTAATCAACGCTAGACATAGGATATGCACCAAATTTTCCAAACCGCATTTAATTTCTGAAAATTATTGCAAATATTTTTCTTTGCTTTTATTTTATTTGCTTTTTTCTAAGGTAAAGCTTTGTGTATGTTTACCTCAGATGACCAACCTCTGAGGGAAGTTGAGTTCTTTGTTAGTACCAAGCCCTCTCTATCCTTCCAATGTTTCAATAAATTGAAGTGGCAGCTCTTCTCGGCTTTCCTTCTACCTGGTTGTCTTACCCTGTATTTAACTTCCCCTACACTTTCAAGGACCTCATAGGGACTATACCAAATGGCAACAAACCTATTGTTGACGAACGGGCGAGAAAATAACTGTAACCAGGTTGAAACACTCAATGAGTCCAGCATTATGGTTATAGTTCTTGTGCTCTTCTCAGATGTACCTTCACTACAGGCCAAATAGATAATGTGTTCTACAAGACTACAATGAGATGTGACTTCCTTTTCCCATGTTTCCTGGACTATATCAAGTAACCCCTAGAGTGTACCATATATACTAACTGAAAAACCTGTGAAATATATACCTGTCTGATTACAAACATAAGATAAGGGAGTAGGAAATCCCAGTTCTTCCCAACTGCATAATTTACATATAGTAAAATTATATTAAAGACCTTATTAAACCATTCCACCAAACCATTTGTTTGGGTTGATAAACAGAGGTTAATGAGCACAACTGTTTCATTAACAAGGACATGAACAGTTTTCTTTGGTGAGTCAACATTTCCTTTGAGATACTCACCCTACTCAACACAAGATTTAATTATTTTGCTATGGTCTTAGAGGGTATATTGTACATTGGTATTGCTTCTGGATAACCTGTGGCATAATCCAAGACTTCCAGTATATATTGGTGACCCCTAGAGGACTTAATTAGTGGTCCGACTGAGTCTTTAGCAGTTTGTTCAAATGGGACATAAGTTATAGGAAGTGGAACCAGTGGACTCCGAAAAGCCTTAAATTGAGTTGTACAGTAGAATTCCAGATTAGAAAATAGTACCTTTCTATATCAACCAATATCCCGGGCAGTAGAAACTCTTAAGGATCCTTTCTTATATTTTTTGGCTCCTCAGTGACAAAGGTTCAGACAGTATTTCTGAAAGCTCTGGGGACCAGTGATTACTTAATTATGTCTTCTAATTTATTTTCATACACAATATATTAGAATATTGTTTACTTCAAAGTAAAGTAAGTACCTGTTCTGGTTCCGCAGCTATCCTATTTGATATTGAATATTCTCTCTTGCCTCAATTTTTGGTGTTCAGCTTGGTTCTTCCCATCAACATGAGCTGCATGAAGGAGCCACTACACTAAACAGCACTTAGGTTTGTATAGCCTTAATAACCTTCATGTGGACACGGTGGCACGTCATTCGAGCGCAGCTGAATAGCGCACCCTCATCAGGACACAGAGAACTAGATGGTATAGTTAAGGGTTGCATGATATAGGTGTCAGTCCAGGCAGAAGTGTTTAATCTGGCACCCGACCTTCAAACATGAGTAACAGACCCTGCTTGCCTTGCAGAGCATCATCAGAGCGCAATTCTTGGCACCCTGACGATGGCACGCTATTCAGCTGCGCGCAAGGGTTGGACAGCCTGTGGACACACCTCATGAGCCCCACTGAATAAGATAAATCACAGGCCCTCCCTGCTCTCCTGTTATTTCAACCCAGGGACCTTAAGTATCTTTTACCAAAAAGGAACAAAGAACAAAACTGTTTCTATAAAAGATTAATTTCACTGGACCTGTTTCTTATGCAGCATACAGTAGTGAGTATTTCATTATTTTATTTAATAGAGAAAGAAATAGCTTCTTTCAGCAATAATCAAAAATGATCTGCGTAACAAATCTAGCTAATTGCTTGTATATCCTGACCAACCCGGGGGCAGCTAATCTGCTCCAAGGTAAAAACAAAAGAAAGCAGGCTTTCGGTATACAGTCCTTGGTAGAACAATACTTTTTTGCTCTACTCCAAAGTTCCAAATGGTTGGAGAACGGGCCCACCATTTTCTCAAGATGCTTCACCCCAAGGACATTTTATTAGCAGACTCCCACCTATATTTGTACTAATTTGTCCTAATATATATATATATATATATATATATATATATATATATATATACACATGGCCCTGACTAAAGTGTTGAGGCCTGTATACAATAACTTGCAAAAGTATTCACCCCCTTGGCATTTTTCATGTTTTGTTGCCTCACAGCCTGGAATTAACATGGATTGTTTGAGCATTTGCATCATTTAATTTACAGAACATGCACATGACTTTGAAGATGTTTTTTTTTTATTGTGAAGCAAACAACAAATAGGACAAAATAACAGGAAAGGGTAAATGTGCATAACTATTCACCCCCCTAAATTCAATACATTGTAGAGCCACCTTTTGCGGCAATCATAGCTCCAAGTCGCTTTGGATAAGTCTTTATGAGCTTGCCACATCTTACCACTGGGATTTTTGCCCATTCCTCCTTGCAAAACTGCTCCAGCTCCTTCAAGTTGGATGGTTTGCTCTTGTGAACAGCAATCTTGAAGTCTGACCACAGATTTTCTATTGGATTGAGGTCTGGGCTTTGACTAGGCCATTCCAAGGCATTAACAAGTTTCCCCTTAAACCACTCAAGTGTTGCTTTAGAAGTGTGTTTGGGGTCATTGTCCTGCTGGAAGGTGAACCTCCGTCCTAGCCTCAAAACACGCACAGAGTGGTACAGGTTTTGCTCAAGAATATCCTTGTAATTAGCACCACCCAACTTTCCCTCAACTCTGACCAGTTTCCAAGTCCAGGCTGCTGAAAAATGTCCCCACTGCATGATGCTGCCACCACCATGTTTTCACTGGGAAGGTGTTCTTTGGGTGATGTGATGTGTTGTGTTTGCGCCACACATAGCGTTTTCTTTGATGGCCGAAAAGTTAAATTTTAGTCTCATCAAACCAGAGCACCTACCTCCATACATTTTGGGAGTCTCCCACATGCCTTTTTGCAAACTCAAAACGTACCATTTTGCTTTTTGCTGAAAGAATTGGCTTTCTTCTGGCCACTCTGCCATAAAGACCAACTCTATGGAGCGTACGGCTTATTGTCGTCCTATGTACAGATACTCCAGTCTCTTCTGTGGAACTCTGCAGCTCCTTCAGGGTTACCTTAGGTTTCTGTTCTGCCTCTCTGATTAATGCCCTCCTTACCCGGTCCGTGAGTTTTGGTGGGCGGACGTCTCTTGGCAGGTTTGCCATTGTGCCATGTTCTTTCCATTTGGTTATGATAGATTTGATGGTGGTCCTGGGGATTATCAAAGATTTTGATATTTTTTTATAACCTAAACCTGACTTGTACTTTTCAACAACATTGTCACTTGTTTGGAGAGTTCCTTTGTCTTCATGGCAGTGTTTGGTTAGTGGTGCCTCTTGGTGTTGCAGCCTCTGGGGCCTATCAAAAAAGGTGTGTATATGTAATGACAGATCATGTGACACTTAGACTGCACACAGGTAGACATAATTTCACTAATTATGTGACTTCTGAAGGTAATTGGTTGCACCAGAGCTTTTTGGATTTCATAACAACGGGGGTGAATACATACGCACATGCCAATTTTCTGTTTTCTATTTCTAAAAAATAGTTTTATGTATATATTTTTCTCATTTCACTTCACCAACTTAGACTAATGTGTTCTGATCCATCACATAAAATTCAGATTAACCAAACATTGAACTTAAGGTTGTAATGTAACACAATAGTTAAAAAGTCAAGGGGGTGAATACTTGTGCAAGGCAGTGTGGGTCGGAGGGGCTTAGGGTATTTAACCTCATCCCTACCAGGCCTCGGCCCAAGGTCTTCAAACCCATGCTCCATTCCCCTCTTTTTTTTAAAGCACACCACGTATTTTACCATAAACACTATCATATCATATATTCTATAGCATATTATACTTTTATCTTTTTTTTAATAACATTACACTACCTTGTCATTATAATAATCCACGGCGTAACAATAACTATACAATATTATAATGATAAACAACAATATCATAATATATATATATATATATATATATATATATATATTCACCATTCAATTTCTTATTGATAAACCATACAATAATATTTAATAATTCATACCATAATGATAAACCATATTATTGTTGCAAGGAGGGACCAGCTGGAGGGATCAGTGAATGAATCCCACAGGTTAGGTCCTTTCCTCTGTGGGTTTCTGTGAATAAGTGTTAGGGTTTCCCCTGGAAAGCTTGCTTCAGAATCTATGGAGAGCAGTAATACAGTTCTGGAATGTAAATGCAGGATTAATGGGTAAAAAAGTTCTTCGTTCACCTCTCAGAAATAGAGCTGAATGCCCCATTGTTTTAGTTTCACAATAGGACTCTTAGACTAGGGCCCATTGGGGAAGACTGGACTAGTCTCCTTTGAAGAAGAAAGGGAAGCAGGTACCATAGTACTTTATTACAGGCCTCACCCACATGAGGGCTGTCGTCATAATCATAATAACCATATCATCTTGATATATCATACCAAAATGCATCTCTACATAATGTTACAATATATATTTTGCACTGTGGCAACAAATTCAACTGCTCTGCCACTAACCACTAATGTTGCCTGTTCTTATCAAAGGCAGTTCAGGTAAAGGTAGTATATGCATTCCTGTGCAAACCTGCTGGAGGTTTGTCTATGATAGAGCAAATATAAACACACCTAATCTCAGCAAGCTATATGTACAATATCTCTGTCATGACTTATTTTTAGACCAGTTTATTACTTTTTATATATGCAAAAAATACAGTATCTTATAGTAGATTTTTTAACAGTGGTCAAACATTGCAGATTTTTAAAACTCAGTGGCGCGTTACTTATTCATATATACTTTTATTTATAAATGCTTTCATTTTTAGATTATTATTGTATGAGCCAAAGTGTATACACCTGTAAAACTGAGAAAAAAACAAGCAAAAAACTACACTATAATTAAAATTCAGCAATATCTAGTCCATGCTATATAGAACAGATATTTCTGACATGAGGTGCATCCAAAAATATATACATGTTTGAATTCTGTTTCATTACAGCTTTTCTTTACTCTTAATTTACATTAATTAATTGAGATGGGGTAAATTACATATCCCATTCTGGATCGTTGCCTTGTCGTGGTGAAGGGACTTGTGTACCTCAATGAAGCTGTTAGCTATAACCATGTAGGGTCACCCAAGATGGGCAGGTCATAGCAGAGAAGTCAGATAAATTGCAGCCCACTGGAGAAGGAACTGACAACCTACTCCAGTGTCTTTGCTAACAAAACCATATGGATAAGCACAATCAGAAACACAGACAGATATGCCTTGGTGATGCTGTCCATTTGGTCACTGAGAGTGGGACACGACTGAAGGACTGAACAACAAGAACAAGAGCAAATTACATATAATTTACATGTTACCTCTAAAACATTGTGAATTTATTTTGACAGTTAAAAAGTATTGTTAGGTTTTCTGATTTTGCTCTCATTGCCTGTATTTCAATTAATTTTAATATTAAAAAATCAGTGCATATACAGAGTGTGTTTCATATCATACCATTTAATGGCCAAAACACTTCTATTAGCTACTACTTGTATCCACCCTTATAAGGGTGTGTGTTTCATATATTGAAAGCAGGAGCAGAGGTATGATAGTGAACAGTGTGTTGTGATTCCACATAATAGGTTCCACATAATAGGTTTTGTAAATGTTAATGCCCACCAACCCCCACCAGTAGCTGCTGGGGAGGATAGAGTTACATATAATTATTTATTCCACCCTGAGCCATGGCAGGGTGTGGGAAAGAGAGGAGCCAATAATGCCCCTCATTTTTATAAGTTGTGTGTGCTTGCCTGGTAACTCATTTTTTAGGTATGAAATCATAAAGTTAGTCTATAAAATGGATATTGGTAGTTTCTGATATTTAACAAAACTATTACAGTTTTAGAGTCAACATGCAAACTCCTCATTATGTCCCCTTTACTTACACTAACACTGTAATATTTAAAAAATAGGAACTATTTATTTTAATTTTGACTTAGATGTTAATACAATTCAAATTTAATAATTTAAGATAGGATTATTAAAAAATGTTATCTTTCAAACGTTAGAATATCTGCCTCCAGATGAATATTTTTCTCCACCTTGATAATGTAATTAAGGAGGAAAGTGGATTTTTATTGCTAAGATATCGCTCTAATCAGAGCATAAAAGAGAATAGAGAAACACTGATAGGAGGACACCAGAGCGCCAAGCCTCCAACCAGTGGAGGTTATTGTGCCAGTGGTAGACATTATGTCAGAAAATTTAGAAACCTGCTAGACAAAGCCACCTCCCCAATTTGACCTTATAGTGGGTGGATACTAGCAGCAGCCGAGTTCGATCTTTGACACTAAGTTTAAGACTGAGTATTGCTTTGTTTTAAAACAATGAATATTCATTTATGTAACGGAACCCATCACTGTTTTACCCTGTTTATGGTTGTTTATTTCTTATGGTTAAATATGATCCTACTGTAATACTATATTTATGTTGGTTTATGCTCTGCAGAATATTAGCCCAGACTATTGCAGACCTTGGCATAATAGATAATCCTATTACAGAGACTCCTCATAAGATAAGGAAGTCTATTGTATAAAGTGTTTTCATTCTCAGACATAAGAACAAAGAAGGATGATCTAATCAATGTCTGATTGTATCAAAGTTGCCAGGTAGCCTCAGGGAGGTGTGACCCACCTATTGTCCCTCTATGTGTATTGTGTGGTCAACTATGGGGGATGTATATTGCCTGTGGGAAGAGATGTGTATATATATCTCGGCACAACAAAATAAAGAGAGTATTCATTTGACTCCCAATTGAGTGTCGTCCAATATGGGAGGTTGGGAATGGTGAGACTGTAGTGCTTCTTGGGTATTTTACCGTATACCAGCGGAGATATTGGATTCATGTTCCAACTCCGTTACATTTGGTGGCAAGTGGAGGAATTGTTCCCACGGTCAGAAGGACGGCTACAGGAGACACCATTCCGTGGAGTACAAATTGAGGGCAACGCTAGTATCCGTACAGCGCCCCTGGCTACAGCAGGATGGAACCGGCTAGTTTTCGGACAGCGTTCCATGATGAGGATGAGGAGGCGGCCGCGGACTACAGGGATGCAGACAGAAAGGAACTCATGGAGGGAGACCGGGCAGCGACTACAGTACCTCTTACGGACAGCACACAGACTGAGTTTGGAAGAGAACTCCAAAGCAGACTGGCCTTTTTCCCAGGTACGCTTCCCATAAGAACCTTGGAATGGTTAATGACGGATGTCCACCAATACATAATGGAAAAGCAGCGGGCACGGGAGCAGTCCATCTTGGGAGCTGCTAACACACCTCCCACCATTAACCCCCCCCCCAGCACTGCGTCCGGGTGGTGGGAACTACCAAACCCCTCCACGGTACATCAGGTGCCACACGTGTAACCAGCAGGGCCACATGCAGAGAGACTGTCCCAGAAAAAGAAACCGCTCCACGTGGAATACTCCAACTAATTCCCCTTCCCAGCGACAGAGTGTACCCCAGGGAGCTGAAGGTGTCGTCCTTCCTCCCCAGCGGCAGTGTGTACCCCAGGGGGCCGAAGGTGTCATCCTTCCCCCCCCCCCAGCAGCAGTGTGTATCCCAGGGAGCAGAAGGTGTCGTCCTTCCCCCCCAGCGGCAGTGTGTATCCCAGGGAGCAGAAGGTGCCATCCGTCCCCCCCAGCGGCAGTGTGTACCCCAGGGAGCAGTATGTGCCGTCCTTCCTCCCCAGCGGCAGTGTGTACCCCAGGGAGCAGAAGGTGTCGTCCTTCCCCCCCCCAGCGGCAGTGTGAACCCCAGGGAGCTGAAGGTGTCGCCCTCTCCCCCGAGCGACAGCTTACCCTAACAAGGGGAGACACCAATCTCCCAAACGGCGCAGATGGGACCATGGTCTCTGTGCCTGACCTACCGGGATGCTGGACAGCCTGTCCAGATCCCCAACTACCTTCACTGGGACAACCGGAGGAGGGGGTAAGTACAAATTCCCCTACTCAGCTAACTCCTAATGTGGCCCCAGGGTTAACAGAGGAAATGTTAACCCCCACTGACCCCCACCTTTCCCTAGCTACTGAGCCAGAATATATCCCAAGTACCCCAGCAGAAGAGCTGACAGCGGGGCAGAGTGCAGTCGGCCTCTACCCTCCCTTTGCCCCTTGTACAGAGCAGAATGTCCTACAGGTTATACCAGCAGAAGAGCTGGCATCAGGGCAGAGTGCCGCTGGCCTCTGCCCCTCAATTCCCCTCAGCGGGTTGCCCCATCACCACAGCGAAATATCCAGGTGCCTGGTTAGACTTCCCCCCCAAAGGGGAGATGGGTGACGAAGTGCCTTTTGCCACTTTGTCCTGGAGAGGACGTATTTTTGCGAGCCCCGCAGCCCATCTACGTGCATAGGGTCTACCAACTTAATTTAACTTACTAAGATAAATATTGAAAGAAATATATATACTAAGTATGTATTAAGTAGTTTAAGGAGTTTTGAAATATGCCCATATTTTGTTAGTTTTTGTTGTCTGTGTTGCTTTAACTGATTATATTTATATAGTTATGAATACATTATGAAGAAGCTATTCTTTTTTGCAGGAGATATGGCATCGACTGGGATCTATCCTAAACAATGTGAGCAGGGTATTAGAGCGCAGCAAGGTGATAGCAGAATTTGAAGCAGAGATGATGACTGAGGAAACTTTAAAGTGCCATGAGCAAGAAAAGATAAAAAGACCTTTACTGTTAGAGAAGATGAGTAATGCCCTTCAATCATCAACAACCACTCAGCGTGATCTGCAGCAAGTTCTTGGATGGTTATCTAATTTAAGTATGTTAGGTTTAGGTAACTCTTTTCGGCAATGTGGAGAATACTGTGTATTGTGCTTTTTTTGGTCCACAAACACAAATGGCCAACATAATTAAAATGTTTATATAAAGAAAATAGCTTGAATTAATTACTTAACTATTTAATTAATTCATTTATATTATATTCTAATTGTGTGTATCTCCACGTATAGCCATTTATTTAAGCAGACGACTACCATATTTAATAAACTGCATCATATTAAAGGATCACTGCCGTTCACTTATGTACCAAACTAGCAATAGTAGCAGCTGTGTAAGCCCTGGGTATAAAACATTTTTGGGAAATGTACATTTTTTAAGCCTGTGTTTTTGAGTATAGGAATCCATTTTGTGTCTGTTATATCACATCCTGAGAGCTGGATTATAGATGTGTGTTTTTGTAATTATAAGTGGAGGGAGGAGTGGGGGAGAAGCGAAAGGGCATGAGAACAGAGCATTAGTTTGATAACAGAATAAGATTTAATTTGACACCACATTCCTTCCCCAAACTCTACAAAAGCAGATACCTTGTATCATTCAATGCAACTGCTACTCTCATACACACAACTTCAAACAATGTATTATAGATCCATCCAGGTTCCAACAGAGGCATCAACATTTATTTTTACTAATGCAAAACTAGTTGTATTTAGTTAAAGTTAAACATATATCTTTTTCATTGTTCTTTAATCTCTACCATGTATCGTATATTCTGTCCTTTCGTGCACTCCTTTACAGGTTCAATGGGGCAATTATGGAGTGAAGATGTCATTGTCCAGGTGAGCATGTACAGGAGGTGTATGCTGGGAATTTAAAGGACTGCTGTAGTCCTATATTTGCAATATACTTTTTAAAAGAACTACACTTTATCATGTCCAAATTATTCTCAGAAAGCAAAATATTACAACCTTTAAATTGTTAACTATCATACTCAATTATTGCAGTATTATACTGATACAGGTGTAGGAAATAGTGAATGCACATGAGCTGTTAGCTGCTAAAGCTGAATTGTGACAATAACTATTGTTTCAGTACAAGAATAAGTGTATAAGTTAGGCCCTCCAATTCAACTCACACCCATTTTCTTCATGTCCTATAGGCAGATTTAGGTTAACTGCACGATTTCATATTATATACTCTACTACATAGTAATTATTTATTATACATTGTGACAGATAATACAAGGGGTTTGTGTGAGCCAAAGACATTTCAAAGCTCCCTTTCCCTGTGCAGTTGATTAGATGCAGCTGGAGCGATCTGACTTAAGACTGTTACTGCAATTTGGGTGGGGTTTGCAGTTGATTAGATGCAGCTGGAGCTATCTAACTTAAGACTGTTACTGCAATTTGGGTGGGGTTTGATCTGTAGCTGGCAGTCTCTGAGATGCTGTGTTTAGGCTCTACAGCCTGTGTGAGGCGGTTAAAAGTACTATGTGCACAGTTTGCTTGGAGCTGAGGAAAACACACACAGAGGAGTGTGGGCAGAGTTTAAAATGGTGAAAGAGAAACACAGCGAGGTGTTGCTTGGAAAAGACACAGACAGAGATACAGTAGCGGCTTGGAGCTGATGACAATACAGGCCAGTGAATTTGTACAAACTATTTATTGCTCTACCCAGGTTGTCTATAAGACTAAGGGTAGTGCTGGGCCTGATAGTTTCCTTGATTTATTTGGTATATTATTTTGTAACACCGGCTAATTTTATAGTACATTTGGAAAAAGCCTCTTATATTTGAGTTCCTCCATGAAAGTGCCAGAAACTCGGGCTCAAACCCAGTAGAGACCAGTAACTTGTCACGTATGGTATTAGAAGTGGGTTTAAGATGGAGGAACTTGTAAAAACCCTGGTACGGGCCACTGCTCATCAGTGAGAAACTACAGAGCAATGGCTGAGACAAGCAGCAGAAGACAGAGCTCATATGAAACAAGCTTTGATAGCACAAGACAACAGGTCCAATCAAATGCAGTACAATGAAGGAAAAGGAACACAAATGAAAGCTGAGCTGAATCAAAAAGGTTTTTTCGGAAACAAAACTCAAAAGGCTCCTAAGATGGGTGTTAGCCTATGTGTGAAGTCTGCCCCTTCTGAAATTAAGAAGAGCATGGCTGTGGCACTTCTGTGCTGAGTTTGAACCTGAAGCCATTGAACGGCTGGATACATTCCAGCAAAACCAACATTCTGAACGTAGGTAGTCATCAAGAGTGGAAAGAACTGCCCGGGAAGCCACTGTCCCATAGTGAAGGTAAAGATGATGAATATGATGATGTGTATGAAGTGACTGAGAAACTGCAGAATGATCTTGAACAGATGTGACCCAACAGGCACAAAGTTGGCAATATCCGGGAAAGTCGGAATCAGTTAAGAGGTGGAGAACCTGCAGAAAGAGCTGAAGAAGGGAGCCTGACAATCTCCAAATGTGTGAGTTACACAGATTGGCCGTAGAGAGTCAGCTCCTATCTGAGCCAGACACCAATCCCTATCTGGTTATGTTAAAGGAGCAACTGAGTGATGTGGAAGTGTTGGCAAGGGGGAAAAAAGCTAAACTTCATCGGATGGATGGTGTCCTCAGCAGTGTGAGTCAGGAGCTGGCAGAGCTGAAAGTAGAGAAAGAGAGCCGAGATGCAAAAGAACAAATCAAGGTGCAGAAGTTCCACAGTGCCTTAGTGAATCAGGAGGCAACATAAGTTGCAGAAGAAACCCTCTGACCAAGAGGTTCTAGTCCAAACCTTCACCAATAGTCTCACATTGATGAGTGCCTGGGTCTCTCCAGAAATGGTCAGCAAGCAGAAGGCTACCGCAATTTCTCAAATGAGAATGGACATTCAGTTACTGAATATGTTACAGATGGCTCATGAGGAAAGCTGTAGGAATATGGCTCTGCCTGAGGACACTTCTGAGAACAAGACATCTTCTCAAGACTAACAGCAGCAGCTGGACATCTGGCATAAAGAGAAGCTGAATCTACAAGATGGAATCTAGTCACTATGGAGTGCCTTAATGCAGATGGTACAGAATAAGAAGCAGGATGTGCATGGTACTGGAGAAGACTGGAGGGGTGAACTGTTACAAAGTGTGCTAAGGTTACTGGAAAGTAAACGGCTCTATCTACACCTGGAACTAAAGTCACATCTCCACTACCATGGATTTGGAGACCAGAGATGCCTTCTGAAAATAATGGAGAGGGTAGTGAAAGAGTAGGAAGAGCAGATGCTTCAGAGACTTACAAATCAAGACCATCTCTCAGAAATATTCTGCAATACTGAGATGTGATCCTAGATAGGCTAGGACACTGCACATCCAGCCCTACAGAGTCTGTGTCTGCATACACTACAGTTGGCATACCCCTACCAGTGCAGATGAGAAAGGAAGCACTCACAGAGATGCCAGTTAACATGGTACAGCACATACATTGTCCTGCATACTTGGCCTCAAGGTGTTGGTCGCTCAACTCCATAGTGTCAAGCTGGGGAGGGGGATGTGCGACAGAGTTACAAAACTCTTTTTCCCTAGGGGTGTAAAAGAGTTTGCCTCCCTGAGCAATTGATGAGAGGCAGCTGGGGAAATCTAAATGAAGACTGCTACTGGAATTTGGGTGGGTTTTTGTATTTTTCTGTTTATTAAATGTATATGTTTGTAAATAAAAATGAGATTGTTTTTGTATGTGTGTATATAGATATATATATATATATATATATATATATATATATCACATATATAGTTGTGAGCATGCGAGTTGTTGCTAACGCTTGCGGGCTCGCGTAGCGACCCCGCGGCCCTCGCAAAGCAAGGGCCTCAGTTGTTGGCAAGGAGCGCCGAAGGCGCTCCTTGCCAGCAACTGCGACCCTCGAAAAATTTACGTTGTTACGCAAGGAAAATACGAGATACGCTATGACCTCGCAAAAATCGGCCGCAACACGCGTGCATGAAAACATGAAAAATACAACAAATACACACAACAAATACATAAAAAGCTTACTTACAGGAAGAGGGAGCATCCAGGACCTCGAATACTAAAGTTACACCTCAATTTAACTCAGATTAAAAAAGTTTAGACACTAAAAAATTCTCAAGTGGGAGAAAAAATCGCCACCGAAAAAAACGAGAACGAGGCTACAGCAGTCTAAAGACGCAAAACACCACCAAACACCTATGTATTTGCCGAAAAACCCCTACAAGATTAAAAAACAAGGACGCAACCCGTGCGACCCCAAAAACATTACAAACACAATAAATACAAACAACAAACACATACAAAGGTTACTCACAGCAAGGTGGGGGGGCACCCAGGACCTCTTCAAGTGAAGTTCCACCTCCATTTAAGCACAAATTTCAAAGTTTAGAGAAAAAATGCCCTACTGTGGGAAGCCACATGTTTTAATGCACTTCCTTTTCATCATTTCCTTCCTGTGCATACAGAGTAAGTGTTTAGCAATATAGTAATTTCTGATTTTAGTAATTTCTGACAGTTGGAAATCAAGGGTAACACCCTCCAAACCAAGACTAAATAAGCCTCAAATTCAAAAGGATTTGTTTTGGCCAATTAGGTTAGCTGAAACTCTTGAATTACCTCTGGGTTGCTGTCTATGGTGCAAAGCAGCCTGGGAAATGTAGTGTATAACTGATATGTGGCAGGAAGCTGCAAGGAGATGGCTGAGCAAGCAAGAGCAGGTAAATAGTTGGTTTATATTGCTCCCCGGATGCCGCATCCTGGTTGGGGGGATCAGATGCTTGTTTAGACACTCCCTGGATGTGTCAACATATTAATTTTATGGTATTTTTAGATATGAATAAAAACAAAATGTTTTATGAGATGTGCTGCATACATACTGTATAGGCTGTTTTTTACCTATAGAGTGCAAAAATGTATTACTCCAGCTCACTTAAATGTGTAACAGCACTACCTTCACTCTTACTAAGTAAACCAGAGTTATTTGCTAATCTGTTGATTCCTTGTACAGAGATATACAGATTTATAAACATCACTTAAAATATGGCATTCATTTTACTTAGAATCATTTTATCCCACTTTAAGTTTACCTATTTTCCATCTCCTGTCCTTATCTTTGTAAAACACATGCAACCCGTTCACAGGAAGTGAAGTGTGAACACCCAGGAGACAGGACTCAGCTCTGATTGGGGAAGCACTGACACTCAATAGAAATCAGTGCTGAGTTAATATATACAGTAAGCTAAAAGAGAGACAGGAGCGTTCAACACCATGGTTTGGCAAAAATAAAACCAATATAAATACTATGTAAACACTCACAACTTCTGGCCCCTTTTGTTGGACTAAACAACAAAAAAATTGCTTTTAGGTATCGGAAATGAAATTCCCTAATACAGAGTCAAGATATCCCACTAAGTGGAATTAGGTGTTGCAAAAGTCGCAATCCCTCATCACCTAAAAAGACTCTGTACTTTTAAAACTTAACTTTTTTTTATTAGTATGTTAAAAATTTGAGAACTTTAATTTCTAAACCACACAAAAGAATAAGAAAACAATAAGCACTAATGATGAAGTGGCAATGATGTTGGGCCTCCATTCACAGTTACACAGTGGCCTCCATTCAATTTTCAAGCCTGCAGACTTACGGCCTGTATGAAGGCAACTGCGGGCTTCAAAATTGAATGGAGGCCATTGTTTTTAATACATGTAATAGAAATCTCATTATTTCACAAAGCCTCTCAGCATCTCAAATAACTTGGTCAAGGCAATGATTGGCCAAAGTGTAGTTCTTCAAAAGACTATACTGTACATGAAGTCTTTTAGGCAGGCCCAAACATTCCTAGCTAACCAAATATTTCTGTAGCTTACAACATGCAAAGTTGTTGTTTTACTGGAAAACATATTTGATGGTGCATATTAATGACCAAAATTAGCAAGTTTATAGAGAAGCAGTTTTTTATTAACTTCACTAAGAGATGTGCTTCACAGAAGCCCCACTATCAGACAGTCCTTATACTGTTGCTCAGTTCTACTGAAAATTAAGGTTTTCTCTTCTCGTGGCTTACAGAGCTGCTAGTATTGTTTCGTTGCCCAAACTACGGTAATGTTAGTATTAAAAAAAAATATAGGTAATCATTGCCTCTGTCTGTATTAAAAAACATGACAACTCTTACCAAACACTCTCCTAGATTTGGCAGAGGCTGTAATGTCTACTGTGCACATGTGTACACATTTTGAAAACATTTTAAGAATTTGTTCCTAATCCAATCATAGATAGGACCATTTTGCTCCCATTTTATATATAAAATCAAATCTTCACTTTTCAGAGGAGAGATTCCAGGAAGAGGTACCACCCACTGAATGCAGCCAGAGGAATCTTGACATATGGATCACAAATAAGGAATTACAAGTGAGCAAGTGGCTGGACTTTCTTCAGCAATGCCTAACAAAAGTAACTGATGTTTTCTCCCTTATATGTCGAGAGGAGCCAACCTCCACTACACCGCAGAAGAAGAAAAGAACTCAAGGTATTTATTTTCTTTTGTAAATGATTCTCCTCATCAAACTCCTTATCTTCTTTCTTTCCAAATGTTCACTGTCTTCTTCTTTTACTCTGTTCTCCACTTAATTTCTCTCTTCCTTTCTCATACTCTTTATCCTCTCCTCCTTTCTTCATTACACCACTCTAACCTTTCCCTTTTTTGTAATCTTTTCCCCATTATTATGTTCCATATATTTTTATTCTTTCATAGATAGTAGATATAGGATGAAGCAATATACAAGAGCAGTGCATATTGTTTGTTAAAGGGCCAGTGTAAGCACTTTTATGTTAAATCTATTTTTAGTTCACTATTAATTAACATTATATATACATGTGCAAACAGCAAAGCAAATGTTTAGCAGAACAATATAATTTAAAAACACAGTTTATTAATGGTCGTTGCTGTACCCCTCCTCAACACTCTCGTCCTGAGCACTACTGAAAGGAACTGAAACATCTCATCTAAGTCTGTTACTCTGGCTCAATATATTTGTGACTTATTAATTATTATGCACTTTTCACTTTTAAATGAATATGTATGTAAATAAATAAATACATTAGTTAAACTAAAAAGTGGAAGGTATGGCATTACAACCATTAACCTACCAATGAAAACAAAAAACTTTGAGACAGCAGATTTATCACTATACCAACATACTATGGCTAGGAAGAGAGAATAAAAAGCAAACACATATCACCTGCTTGGATCTGGCCTCTGCAGCTCACAAATACACAGTCTCTGTAATACTGCATATGCAGTGTCTCATACTAACAAATCAGTAACCATCTCTCTGCAATAGAGATGTCGCAAACAGTTCGCCCGCGGACAATTCGCTGCGATTTTGGCATGTTCGCGTTCACAGCGGACATCGAAGACATGCCCTTTTGGGTTCGCCCCCTATTCTTTATCATTGAGGAAACTTTGACCCTGCACCTCACAGTCAGCAGACACATTCCAGCCAATCAGCAGCATACACTCCCTTCCAGAGCCTTCCATCTGAAGGACAGCATACATTTTAGAATCATTCTGAAGCTGCATTCGTTGTGAGAGGACAAATAGTGTAGCTGCTGGAGATTTAATAGGGAAATAGATAGCCAGACTGTGTATTTAGCTTCCACTACAGACCTGAAGGACTCATCTGATATCTGCTGCAAGGACAGCAACCCAAAAAGCCCTTTTTAGGGCTAGAACATAATTTATTTTATTTTATAATTTTTTTCTGTGTAATCTAATTGCATATGCCTGCCTGCCAGCGTGTGTGTGTGACAGGCTAACACCTAACAGCTTATACAGGGAGTGCAGAATTATTAGGCAAGTTGTATTTTTGAGGATTGATTTTATTATTGAACAACAACCATGTTCTCAATGAACCCAAAAAAACTCATTAATATCAAAGCTGATTATTTTTGGAAGTAGTTTTTAGTTTTCTTTTTAGTTTTAGCTATTTTAGGGGGATATCTGTGTGTGCAGGTGACTATTACTGTGCATAATTATTAGGCAACTTAACAAAAAACAAATATATACCCATTTCAATTATTTATTTTTACCAGTGAAACCAATATAACATCTCAAAATTCACAAATATACATTTCTGACATTCAAAAACAAAACAAAAACAAATCAGTGACCAATATAGCCACCTTTCTTTGCAAGGACACTCAAAAGCCTGCCATCCATGGATTCTGTCAGTGTTTTGATCTGTTCACCATCAACATTGCGTGCAGCAGCAACCACAGCCTCCCAGACACTGTTCAGAGAGGTGTACTGTTTTTCCTCCTTGTAAATCTCACATTTGATGATGGACCACAGGTTCTCAATGGGGTTCAGATCAGGTGAACAAGGAGGCCATGTCATTAGATTTTCTTCTTTTATACCCTTTCTTGCCAGCCACGCTGTGGAGTACTTGGACGCGTGTGATTGAGCATTGTCCTGCATGAAAATCATGTTTTTCTTGAAGGATGCAGACTTCTTCCTGTACCACTGCTTGAAGAAGGTGTCTTCCAGGAACTGGCAGTAGGACTGGGAGTTGAGCTTGACTCTATCCTCAACCCGAAAAGGTCCCACAAGCTCATCTTTGATGATACCAGCCCAAACCAGTACTCCACCTCCACCTTGCTGGTGTCTGAGTCGGACTGGAGCTCTCTGCCCTTTACCAATCCAGCCACGGGCCCATCCATCTGGCCCATCAAGACTCACTCTCATTTCATTAGTCCATAAAACCTTAGAAAAATCAGTCTTGAGATATTTCTTGGCCCAGTCTTGACGTTTCAGCTTGTGTGTCTTGTTCAGTGGTGGTCGTCTTTCAGCCTTTCTTACCTTGGCCATGTCTCTGAGTATTGCACACCTTGTGCTTTTGGGCACTCCAGTGATGGCAAGTGGCATCGTGGCAGCTGCACGCTTGACTTTTCTCAGTTCATGGGCAGTTATTTTGCACCTTGGTTTTTCCACACGCTTCTTGCGACCCTGTTGACTATTTTGAATGAAACGCTTGATTGTTTGATGATCACGCTTCAGAAGCTTTGCAATTTTAAGAGTGCTGCATCCCTCTGCAAGATATCTCACTATTTTTGACTTTTCTGAGCCTGTCAAGTCCTTCTTTTGACCCATTTTGCCAAAGGAAAGGAAGTTGCCTAATAATTATGCACACCTGATATAGGGTGTTGATGTCATTAGACCAGACCCCTTCTCATGCACAGAGATGCACATCACCTAATATGCTTAATTGGTAGTAGGCTTTCGAGCCTATACAGCTTGGAGTAAGACAACATGCATAAAGAGGATGATGTGGTCAAAATACTCATTTGCCTAATAATTCTGCACTCCCTGTATTGTGCTCAGTGAAATAAAACAACACTTTTTTGTCTGTAATAGATTGAATAGCAATTGCCTGCCTACAGGCGTGTGTGTGAATTGCATCTATTGCATCTACTCTGCCAACTTTTGCCAGTGCACAGTGACACTCATATCTGGTGCAACCGTAGTGTACAGTGACATAAAACAACACTTTTTTGACTGTAATCGATTGAATATCAGTTGCCTGCCTACAGGCGTGTGTGTGAAGCCTATTGCATCTACTCTGCCAACTTTTGCCAGTGCACAGTGACACTCATATCTGGTGCAACCGTAGTGTACAGTGACATAAAACAACACTTTTTTGACTGTAATAGATTGAATAGCAATTGCCTGCCTACAGGCGTGTGTGTGAAGCCTATTGCATCTACACTGCCAACTTTTGCCAGTGCACAGTGACACTCATATCTGGTGCAACCGTAGTGTACAGAGACATAAAACAACACTTTTTTGACTGTAATCGATTGAATATCAGTTGCCTGCCTACAAGCTTGTGTGTGAAGCCTATTGCATCTACTCTGCCAACTTTTGCCAGTGCACAGTGACACTCATATCTGGTGCAACCGTAGTGTACAGTGACATAAAACAACACTTTCTTGACTGTAATAGATTGAATAGCAATTGCCTGCCTACAGGCGTGTGTGTGAAGCCTATTGCATCTACTCTGCCAACTTTTGCAAGTGCACAGTGATACGTCATATCTGGTGCAACCGTAGTGTACAGTGACATCAAACAACACTTTTTTGACTGTAATCGATTGAATATCAGTTGCCTGCCTACAGGCGTGTGTGTGAAGCCTATTGCATCTACTCCGACAACTTTTGCCAGTGCACAATGACACTCATATCTGGTGCAACCGTAGTGTACAGTGACATAAAACAACACTTTTTTTGACTGTAATCGATTGAATATCAGTTGCCTGCCTACAGGCGTGTGTGTGTGGCCTACAGCGCCTACTCTGCCAACTTTTGCCAGTGCACAGTGACACTCATATCTGGTGCAACCTACTGTACAGTGAAATAAAAGAACCCTTTTTTTTTTCTGTAATCGATTGAATATCAGTTGCCTGCCTACAGGCGTGTGTGTGAGGCCTACAGCGCCTACTCTGTCAACTTTTGCCAGTGCACAGTGACACTCATATCTGGTGTCACAGTAGCTTGCACGCATAGTACCACTAATCGGAAAAAAAATGACAGGCAGAGGCAGGCCACCCCGCAGGGGCCGTCGTGGTCGTGGTGCTGTGATTCCCTTTGGCCCTAAAATAATGCCCAGTTTTCAGAAGCAACGTACCCTGAACTTGAAAAGTTCTGAGGACATGGTTGACTGGCTAACACAGGACACCCAATCTTCTACAGCTTCTGCTCGGAACCTAGACGCACCATCCTCCTCCATCTTAGCTTCGGGCACCTCTCCAGTTACCACTCGCCCGCCTGCCGCCACCACCAACACTAGCACCACAGCCGCTTCACTTGATCCGTCAGCAGAGTTATTTACACATCCGTTGGAAGAAATGAGTGATGCGCAAACATTAGTGCCAGAGGATGTAGATAACAGGAATATGTCCCAGTCAGGCAGCATTACACACATGGACGTACGGTCTGATGATGATGATGTTGTACCCGGTGCTGCTTCCTTTGTTGAGTTGTCAGATACAAGTGAAGCGGTTGTTGATGACGATGAGTCCGTGGATGTCACGTGGGTGCCCGCTATAAGAGAAGAAGAACAGGAGGAAAGTTCAGATGGGGAGACAGAGAGGAGGAGGAGACGAGTTGGAAGCAGGGGGAGGTCGTCGCAAGTAGCTAGTGGCACAGTCAGACAGCATGCATCGGCACCCAGGGTCAGCCAGACAGCACGCCAGTCAACGCATGCTGTTGCCACCACCAGAATGCCGTCATTGCAGAGCTCAGCAGTGTGGAAACTTTTTTGTGTGTCTGCCTGTGACCACAGCGATGCCATTTGCAACCTGTGCGAAAAGAAACTGAGTCGGGGAAGTCCAACACCCACCTAGGTACAACTTCTTTGCGAAGGCACATGATGTCACATCACAAACGCCTATGGGATCAACACATGAGTACAAGCAGCACACAAAGTCAAAGCCGCCATCCTCCTCCTGGTCCAGCATCTTCAGCCACGTCAACCACTGCTGCCCTGCTTGCCCCCTCTCAACCATCCGCCACTCTGTGTCTCGCCCTGAGCAGTCCCTGCTCATCTGCCCACAGTCAGGTGTCTGTCAAGGACATGTTTGAGCGTAAGAAGCCAATGTCACAAAGTCACCCCCTTGCCCGGCAACTAACAGCTGGCTTGTCTGAACTCTTAGCTCGCCAGCTTTTACCATACAAGCTGGTGGAGTCTGAGGCGTTCAAAAAAATTGTAGCTTTTGGGACACCGCAGTGGAAGGTACCCGGCCGAAATTTCTTTGCACAAAAGGCAATCCCCAACCTGTACTCGATTGTGCAAAAGGAAGTAATGGCATCTCTGGCACACAGTGTTGGGGCAAGGGTCCATCTGACCACTGATACCTGGTCTGCAAAGCATGGTCAGGGCAGGTATATCACCTACACTGCGCATTGGGTAAACCTGGTGACGGCTGCCAAGCATGGAATACGTGGCTCTGCAGAGGAGTTGGTGACACCGCCACTACTTGCAGGCAGGCCTGCTGCCACCTCCTCTTCTCCTCCTACTCCATCCTCTTCCATAACCTCCTTAGCTGAGTCCTCTTCTGCTGCTGCTATGTCTTGTTCCACATCAACGGCACCCCCCCAGCTCCACAGGTACTATTCCACATCCCGGATACGGCAGTGTCCCGCCGTCTTGGGGTTGACTTCCCTGAAAGCAGAGATTCACACCGGACCAGCACTCCTGTCCGCCCTGAACGCACAGGTGGATCAGTGGCTGACTCTGCACCAACTGGAGATCGGCAAAGTGGTTTGTGACAACGGAAGAAATTTGTTAGCGGCATTGAATTTGGGCAAGTTGACACATGTGCCGACGCTTTGTGCATAAGCACCCAGGCTTACAGGACGTCCCGAAGCAGGCCAGGAAGGTGTGTGGCCATTTCAGGCGTTCCTACACAGCCATGGCGCACTTTACAGATATCCAGCGGTGAAACAACATGCCAGTGAGGCGCTTGATTTTAGACAGCGCGACACGTTGGAATTCAACACTCCTAATGTTCGACCGCCTGCTCCAACAAGAAAAGGCAGTTAATGAGTAATTGTATGACTGGGGTGCTAGGACAGCCTCTGCGGAGCTGGGGATTTTTTTGCCACATTACTGGACGCTGATGCGCAATGCCTGTAGGCTTATGCGTCCTTTTGAGGATGTGACAAACCTGGTCAGTCGCACCGAGAGCACCATCAGCGACATCATACCATTTGTTTTCTTCCTGGAGCGTGCCCTGCTAAGAGTGCTGGATCAGGACGTAGATAAGCGTGTAGAGGAAGAGGAAGAGTTGTGGTCACCATCACCACCAGAAACAGCCTTATCAGCATCGCTTGCTGGACCTGCGGCAACGCTGGAAGAGGATTGTGAGGAAGAGGAGACAGAGGAGGAATGTGGCATTGAGGAGGAGGAGGAAGACCAACCACAACAGGCATCCCAGGGTGCTCGTTGTCACCTATCTGGTACCCGTGGTGTTGTACGTGGCTGGGGGGAAGAACATACCTTCATTGAGATCACTGAGGACGAGGAAGGGTACATGACTAGCTCGGCATCCAACCTTGTGCAAATGGGGTCTTTCATGCTGTCGTGCCTGTTGAGGGACCCTCGTATTAAAAGGATGAAGGAGAACGACCTGTACTGGGTGTCCACGCTACTAGACCCCCGGTATAAGCAGAAAGTGCCTGAAATGTTACCGAATTTCCACATGTCAGAAAGGATGCAGCACTTCCAAAATAAATTAAAAAGTATGCTTTACACCGCGTTTAAGGGTGATGTCACAGCACAAAGGCAATCTAACAGCGGAAGAGGTGAACATAATCCTCCTCCTCCCACGACCACGCCGGCAAGGAGAGGACGCTTTACAGACGTGTTGTTGATGGAGGACATGCAGAGCTTTTTAAGTCCTATGCATCGCCACAGCCCTTCGGGGTCCATCCTCAGAGAACGACTAGACCGTCGACACTATGAGGAGCGATGAACCCCTTGACTACTGGGTGTGCACGCTTGCCCTGTGGCCTGAGCTATCCCAATTTGCCATAGAACTTCTGTCCTGCCCCGCTTCAAGTGTCCTGTCAGAAAGGACCTTCAGTGCAGCAGGAGGTTTTGTCACTGAGAAGAGAAGTCGCCTAGGTCAAAAAAGTCTAGATTACCTCACCTTTATTAAGATGAATGAGGGATGGATCCCGAAGGGACTGACAGTAGGCGATACATTTGATTAAAAAAGGCCTGATAGATGAGCTGCCTTGAGATAATAATGGTCCACACGCTGCTGTATTTTATCCCTGAATGCCGGATGACTTGCGTGACTTATCCGCCACCAACTAGGGTTCAAGACGCAATGTTTTAGGGCACTTTCTGCCTGGCAAACTAACATCAATTTTTCTGGTCGCTGCAACAATACCTAATTTTTGCATTTACATTCTTTTATTGTCAGAAGGCGTACAGCATGTAATGAAAAATAAAGCATTTTTGAACAGTCTTGCATAACAGTTGTGCAAAAATACATATTTACAATAAAGACATTTTGTGAAAGTTAGCTGGCTATTCCTTCTTATTTAATTAATAATAATAATTGTTCTTATTTTTTACTGTGATTGCAATTTAAGAGATACATAAAACATGGTAAAACAGACAATAGTAAAGAGTATATCTGCAGGAAACACCAAAGTTCTATTAGCTATCATCCCTCCAGCAGTATTAACTTATTATTTACAATATCTAACCTGGGCAATCACCCTTGGGTTACCCTAGGGCAGGCTTCAGTAAGCGACCTCTCCTTTCCTGGGATGATTTTGCCGCTGGTTGCTTCTGAAGGGTCTCCAGGGCTCCCCCACTCCGGTCCTTCCCCCAGTGTCGCTTCAACCAGTAACAAATGTTTTATATTTGTAAAGCGACCCAATGATCTCCCTTGATAGAGGTTTATCTTTACAAATTTTGGAGAACCAATTTAAGACCGGTGTCCCCTGTTGCTGGGTCAGGGAGTGTGTAAAATGCCTCAGCCTACAGTAATTGTAATGTTCTGACAGCGGTAGCTCATGCTTGTCCCTCAGTTCCTCATAGGTGAGCATCTGGCCCTTTACTAACCAGTCTCCCAGTCTATGTAGTTTCCTTGACCTCCACCAGTGTTGCTATTTTGTGTTGTTTTGGTTTGTTGTTTCCTGGCAAGTAACGGGCCAGGTTTATTGGCTTTATTGAATCCGATAGGAATAAATAGTACAACTGAACACACCACTCCTATCTGGTGGCACCTTAGATTGCATGCGCAGTGCCCCAAATTTGAAGTGGGAGGACCGACCAAGCATCTTTTTCCATCTCCCGCTTCCAAAAATCCATGCCATATACACATCCCCTGATAGGTGACGTAACAGGTATCAAACTGATAGAAATAAATAGTACAACTGAACACACCACTCCTATCTGGTGGCACATTACATTGCACGTGCAGTGCCCCAAATTCGAAGTCGGAGGTCCGACCAAGCATCTTTTTCCATCTTCCGCTTCCAAAAATCAATGCCATATACACGTCCCCTGATAGGAGACGTAACAGGTATCAAACTGATAGGAATAAATAGTACAACTGAACACACCACTCCTATCTGGTGGCACATTACATTGCACGTGCAGTGCCCCAAATTCGAAGTCGGAGGTCCGACCAAGCATCTTTTTCCATCTTCCGCTTCCAAAAATCAATGCCATATACACTTCCCCTAATAGTGAACGTAACAGGGATTAAACCGATAGGAATAGTACTACTTAACAGTACACACCTTATAATAATGCAGACAGAGGCAACGCAGAGAGAGAAGTCTGAAGAAGAGGAGTCAGAGGAGGAAGGTGGCTTTGAGGAGGTGGAAGACCAAACACAGCAGGCATCCCAGGGGGCTTGTTGTCACCTTTCTGGGACCCTTGGCTGGGTGGAGGAAGAGACCTTCAATGACATCAGTGAGGACAAGGAACGGGACATGGCTAGCTTGGTATCCAACCTTGTGCAAATGGGGAGTTTGCGGTTGTGCAAAGGGACTGTTTGCGGTTGTTTGCGGTGCATTAAACGGGGAGATTGATCTGTTACTGTGAAGCGGGTGTAACCCTTACACTACCTGATCGATACAACATCATACCTGATGTTTTAAAGAATGTTACTCCAAACAATTTAGGAATGTTAGGTAATTTATGCCCTTTATGGCTTAAAACCAGACTCTGCATCAACTATGTAATTTTCCGTGGGAGTTTTGCCATGGATCCCCCTCCGGCATGCCACAGTCCAGGTGTTAGTCCCCTTGAAACAACTTTCCCATCACTATTGTGGCCAGAAAGAGTCCCTGTGGGTTTTGAAATTCGCCTGCCCATTGAAGTCTATGGCGATTCGCCGGGTTCGCCCGTTCGCAAACATTTGATGGAAGTTCACGTCTGCTGTTCGCGAACCAAAAATTTGATGTTCGCGACATCACTACTCTGCAATACTGAGATGTGCTTCCTGATAGACTAGGACACTACACTGCACATCCAGCCCTACAGACTCTGTGTCTGGATACACTGCTGTGGGCAGACCGCTACAAGGAATATTTATTTGGTTTTGGCAGAGTTTAAAGCAATTCTTAATAAAATAAAGTTCAGAAAAGTGAATAGATACACAGGTATATTATATACTTAGTAAAATCCAATATCCCTCCATATCCCTTTAGAGTATATAAAAGTAGTAAAGCAGTAATTACAGATAGCTAGACCTTTTAATATATTACATAATTATTCAGTTCTTTATTAATTGTCTGCCTTTCCTATGTTCTGAATACCACAAAGTAGTTGAATATTTTGCAAGTTAGCACACACAAAAGTAACTAACACTTTTCAAATCCTTTTAAAAAACTTTCTATACTTTTTATTTTTTTTTATTAATCATGACATCATTCTCAAATAATAAAAAACTTTTTTGATCAAACATCAATGATACAAACAATGGGCCCTATTAAATTCCAGCCTCGTAAATAAGAGGCTTCTACTTAAGCCCTACGTACTGCAAAGTTTCTCTAACTTACAATGCTATTAAATTAGCCCTGCTGCGAGCAACGTATGAGCTACGCAGCAGGGCCGTACGTATCTACACTGCGTAAATGTACATGAGGAGTGACAGCCTGCGAGATGATATCGCAGGCTCCCACTCCTCATCAATTGCTGCGGGGGTCCTAAAAGGCAGTCCCCCACATAAGCCCTGCCGTGGGGGTACTCCGAATACCCCCCCCCGGCACCTAAAATTAACCCCCCCTCAATGCGGGGGTCCCCGTCGGGACCCCCGAAGTGTCCTCACATGAACACCTTGCTGCAGGGGTCCATAGGAACCCCCGCAGCCCCCACACATTAACCCCTTGCAGCGGGGGTCCCCGATCTGCATAGATCAGGCCCTCCGCTGCATTTAAAACTTTTAAATTCCCCGCCGCGGCTCCTTAAAGGGGCCGCGGCACACTATTACCCAATCCCGGCCGCGGGACTTAAAATTAACCCCCCTCTATGCTGGGGGTCCCCATCGGGACCCCCGAAGTGTCCCCACATAAACCCATTGCAGGGGGGGGCCCCGATCTGCATAGATCAGGCCCCCCGCTGCATTTCAAACTTTTAAATTCCCCGCCGCGGCTCCTTAAAGGGACCGCGGCACACTATTACCCAATCCCGGCCGCGGGACTTAAAATTAACCCCCCTCTATGCTGGGGCTCCCCATCGGGACCCCCGAAGTGTCCCCATATAAACCCCCTGCAGCTGGGGGCCCCGATCGGCACCGATCATGACCCTGCTGCAATTCAATTTTAAATTTCCCGCCTCGCGGGTCCTCACAGGACCGTAAAGGTCCTGAAAGGACTCGCACTAAAAATATTAACCCCAGGCAACTATAATTACCCCATTAACTCATGATGGTCAATCCAGACCACCATAAGGCCTAAATTAACCCATTAACTCATGATGGTCAATCCAGACCACCATAAGGCCTAAATTAACCCATTAACTCATGATGGTCAATCCAGACCACCATAAGGCCTAAATTAACCCATTAACTCATGATGGTCAATCCAGACCACCATAAGGCCTAAATTAACCCATTAACTCATGATGGTCAATCCAGACCACCATAAGGCCTAAATTAACCCATTAACTCATGATGGTCAATCCAGACCACCATAAGGCCTAAATTAACCCATTAACTCATGATGGTCAATACAGACCACCATAAGGCTCTATTTAACCCCATCAGTCCCATAAGGGTATATTATTACCATTATGGGCCTGTTATAACCCAACATTAACCACATAAGTGCCATGATGGTCCTCAAGGACCATCATGACACTAACTACAAACACTACACTATAACCCCCAATAAACCATTTAATCTAAACTAACCCCCCTCTACACTAATCTATTAACACTTACACTACCTACCTACACTACCTACCCCCTAATAAACCTCCCCAACACTCTAATTACAAAAAACAAAAAACCTACAGCACAGAAAACAAAAAACCTACAGTACAAAAAACAAAAAAACCTACAGTACAGAAAAAAAAAAACAATTACAACCCCACCCCCCACTACAGAAAATAAAAAAATTACACACCTGAAAAGGAAAGACAGATAAACACAATACAATACATACATATAATACATTACATACATTACATACAATACATGACATTACATACATTACATATAATATATTACATATAATATATTACATATAATACATTACATACATTACATACAATACATGACATTACATATAATATATTACATATAATATATTACATATAATACATTACATACATTACATACAATACATGACATTACATACATTACATATAATATATTACATATAATATATTACATATAATATATTACATATAGTCCTAATCAAATACCCCCTATCTATCTAACATACAATCTATTTAATTTAAAATAAATCCTAACTATATCAAATACATCCCCCTATCTATCTAATATACAAAAAATCCTAACTACATACACAGACCCTTATTCTAAAATAAAATAAAATAATTACAATCCTAACTACATACACAGACCCTAATTCTAAGCTAAAATCAATAAATTAAGACCACTTATCTTTAAGATGTTGCTTCAGATCACTAACCTATGGGTCAAACAAAAAGAAAAATTAGTACAAAACATTAACATCAAATAAATAAACATTATATACATTCTACATATTCAACTCACCTTTACAGCATGTCCCGTCACTGTTTAGCTCTTCCGGCGCGGCCCTGTTAAAAAAAAAAACACAATACATGAATACAATATATAAACAATAAATAAAATACACAAATAGACATCTAAATATACATTTAACTTACCTCCCCGCGATGTCCCCGGCCTTCTCTCCTTCAGCCCCGGCTGGGCCGCGGAACCATCCGCGCTCTAAAAAAAAAAAAGAAAAAAACTAACGGAGGTCTGCACTGGCAGACCTCCCCGACGCTAATGAACCTCCCGGAGTCGTTTCCGGGAGGAAATCGGCATTGTGTCGGCTTGTGATTGGCTGAAAAAGCTGTCAGCCAATCAAAAGTCGTCAATGTAGGAGCCAATCAGGATGCGCAGATGTCTTCTACCAATCACTCCGTGGGGGTGTATCCCATAGTGATTGGCTGAAGGCATCTGAGCGTTGTGATTGGTTCCCAGAAAGATAGACAAGTGTTTTAGCCAGTCAGGGTGGGATATTGGGGTGTATCCCATCCTGATTGGCTCACACATTGACGACTTTTGATTGGCTGAAATTGATAGACAGCTTTTTCAGCCAATCACAAGCCGCCAATGCCAATTTCCTCCCGGAAACGACTCCGGGAGGTTCATTAGCGTCGGGGAGGTCTGCCAGTGCAGACCTCCGTTAGTTTTTTTTCTTTTTTTTTTTTAGAGCGCGGATGGTTCCGCGGCCCAGCCGGGGCTGAAGGAGAGAAGGCCGGGGACATCGCGGGGAGGTAAGTTAAATGTATATTTAGATGTTTATTTGTGTATTTTATTTATTGTTTATATATTGTATTCATGTATTGTGTTTTTTTTTTAACAGGACCGCGCCGGAAGAGCTAAACAGTGACTGGACATGCTGTAAAGGTGAGTTGAATATTTAGAATGTATAGAATGTTTATTTATTTGATGTTAATGTTTTGTACTAATTTTTATTTTTTGTTTGACCCATAGGTTAGTGATCTGAAGCAACATCTTAAAGGTAAGTGGTCTTAATTTATTGATTTTAGCTTAGAATTAGGGTCTGTGTATGTAGTTAGGACTGTAATTATTTTATTTTAGTTTAGAATAAGGGTCTGTGTATGTAGTTAGGATTTTTTGTATATTAGATAGATAGGGGGATGTATTTGATATAGTTAGGATTTATTTTAAATTAAATAGATTGTATGTTAGATAGATAGGGGGTATTTGATTAGGACTATATGTAATATATTATATGTAATATATTATATGTAATATATTATATGTAATGTCATGTATTGTATGTAATGTATGTAATGTATTATATGTAATATATTATATGTAATATATTATATGTAATGTATGTAATGTCATGTATTGTAGGTAATGTATGTAATGTATTATATGTAATATATTATATGTAATATATTATATGTAATGTCATGTATTGTATGTAATGTATGTAATGTATTATATGTAATATATTATATGTAATATATTATATGTAATGTCTTGTATTGTATGTAATGTATGTAATGTATTATATGTATGTATTGTATTGTGTTTATCTGTCTTTCCTTTTCAGGTGTGTAATTTTTTTATTTTATGTAGTGGGGGGTGGGGTTGTAATGTATTTTTTTGTTTTCTGTAGTGGGGGGTGGGGTTGTAATTTTTTTTTTTTTCTGTACTGTAGGTTTTTTGTTTTTTGTAATTAGAGTGTTGGGGAGGTTTATTAGGGGGTAGGTAGTGTAGGTAGGTAGTGTAAGTGTTAATAGATTAGTGTAGAGGGGGGTTAGTTTAGATTAAATGGTTTATTGGGGGTTATAGTGTAGTGTTTGTAGTTAGTGTCATGATGGTCCTTGAGGACCATCATGGCACTTATGTGGTTAATGTTGGGTTGTAACAGGCCCATAATGGTAATAATATACCCTTATGGGACTGATGGGGTTAAATAGAGCCTTATGGTGGTCTGGATTGACCATCATGAGTTAATGGGTTAATTTAGGCCTTATGGTGGTCTGTATTGACCATCATGAGTTAATGGGTTAATTTAGGCCTTATGGTGGTCTGGATTGACCATCATGAGTTAATGGGTTAATTTAGGCCTTATGGTGGTCTGGATTGACCATCATGAGTTAATGGGTTAATTTAGGCCTTATGGTGGTCTGGATTGACCATCATGAGTTAATGGGTTAATTTAGGCCTTATGGTGGTCTGGATTGACCATCATGAGTTAATGGGTTAATTTAGGCCTTATGGTGTTCTGGATTGACCATCATGAGTTAATGGGTTAATTTAGGCCTTATGGTGGTCTGTATTGACCATCATGGGTTAATGGGTTAATTTAGGCCTTATGGTGGTCTGTATTGACCATCATGAGTTAATGGGGTAATTATAGTTGCCTGGGGTTAATATTTTTAGTGCGAGTCCTTTCAGGACCTTTACGGTCCTTTGAGGACCCGCGAGGCGGGAAATTTAAAATTGAATTGCAGCAGGGTCACGATCGGTGCCGATCGGGGCCCCCCGCTGCAGGGGGTTTATATGGGGACACTTCAGGGGTCCCGATGGGGACCCCCAGTATAAAGGGGGGTTAATTTTAAGTGCCGCGGCCGGGATTGGGTAATAGTGTGCCGTGGTCCCTTTAAGGAGCCGCGGCGGGGAATTTAAAAGTTTGAAATGCAGCGGGGGGCCTGATCTATGCAGATCGGGGCCCCCCCCCTGCAATGGGTTTATGTGGGGACACTTCGGGGGTCCCGATGGGGACCCCCAGCATAGAGGGGGGTTAATTTTAAGTGCCGCGGCCGGGATTGGGTAATAGTGTGCCGCGGTCCCTTTAAGGAGCCGCGGCGGGGAATTTAAAAGTTTGAAATGCAGCGGGGGGCCTGATCTATGCAGATCGGGGACCCCCGCTGCAAGGGGTTAATGTGGGGGTGCTGCAGGGGTCCTGATAGAGACCCCTGCAGCATGGGGATGTGTATAGGGTGCAGGGGGGAGCCTCACACTGCTGTCTCGGGCTGTTCCGAGGCAGCACGTAGAGGCTTTCGGATCCCTTGCGTGGACTTTTTGTCCACGTAGGGATTCTTACGATATGCGAGACTCGTGCATAGATTTAAGGCTACGTAGCTCTCTCGGAGCCTATTCTCTGCCATTTTCTCGCAGTCATATCGTAAAGCAGGCTGCGAGAGATTCGGTTCTCGCAAACAGCAGGAAAACTGCCTGAGAGAACTACGAGGGAGAATTTAATAGGGCCCAATATTTCCACTCCTTTTTTAACTTTTCAATCAGTTAATTGCTATTGTATCCATACATCAACTAATCAGACAAGGAGCCCTATTAAATTCCAAGCCTGCAGTGGCCGTCGTACAGCCCGTATGTCTGTGGGCTTTGCTGGAGTTACACAGAGAGATTAAATTAGAAAAGCCTACAAGGAAATGTCCGGAATCCAAATCTGTAAACCATGCTGCGGCATGTAGCAAATTATTCAAACCCGTAGTTAAAGGTTTAGATGGAGCCAATAGTAAAAGAGCCGTCATCATTACATCACTAAAATATGGAGGTTAAATTTCAATCACTTACGGTTTTGAAGTCCGAGTTGTGACCCGCATTCCAGAAATAATGCAATATGAAAATAATCAATAAATGTAATATTCTAGTCCACGCGAGTTCTATTATATGTATTAACATGTAAGCGGGTTGCTTTACATAGCAAATTTAATAGCTGTAAGTCTTGCAGGCTAATTTACGGGCTATTGTTTTACACGTGGAGGAAATTTAATAGGGCTGTTAAGGTACTAAGTAAAACATTATATAGAAATCCTTACTTGATTCAGAAAGCTGTGATGGATGGAATTAAATCTTCCAAGTGAAGAAATGGAAGAGGGCTATGAAAAGTATTTCCCTCTTCCATTTCTCTACAGACCCCCATGGTATACTAAACTATAACCATGGGGGTAATAACCCTAACTTCTACAATAACAGACCCCCATAAAACATAATACTACCCTCTAAAAACTAATTACAAAAAAATAACATTAAATAAAAAGATACAGAAAAAAAATATACCAAAAAAAATGTTTTAAAGAAAAACTGAAAAAAGACTGCAAAACCCTGACAAACCTCCAGCAATGATTCTTGACACCCTTGCACATCATGTTGATTGAAGACCCCATGCTATTTTGCTTGATTGAAGCCATTATTCCTGATCTAACCAAGAAGAGAATAGATTCTTCAATCAATCAACATGGAAGTGCCTGCTTTTCCAGGGCTGAAGAATGGGGACCAGGTTGTCAAAAATCATTGCATAGGTGTCCTTGTATTTTACTTTTTTTATTTTATTGTTTCATGTTTTCTTTTTGTTTTGTATTTTGTTTTTATTTTCTGTGGGGTTTTTGTTATTATTATTTTTTATGGGGTAGTGTTAGGGATGGGTGTACTTGTCATACCACAATGGGGATAAGGTTCATGGGGGTCCATAAGGACCCTAGAGGTAGAAGTTAGGGTGTCATTTGGACCCCCATGTTATAGGGGTTAAATGTAGATGCCATGAGGGCTATAGGGATCCCTATATAATAATTTAGAATACCATGGGGGTCCATAGGGAAAGAGAGGCGATGGCCCCAGGTTTTGAGGGGGAATCCCATGCATTAGTTTTATTATTATTTAAGCCCCTCCCTGTCATGGGAAGGAGTTTATTTAGATAGGGATATGGGAGGATGTCAGCTAGTTTAGTTTGGAGGTACCATCCCATAGCATTGCTGTGGAGACTGCTGAGATCCTGCTGAGATCCAGCACATCTTACAGATAGAAAGCTACATCCAAACCCCATCCCCCTGGGTGCAAGTCTGTAAGATTGACATGATACTCTTTTCCAGGAGCCAGAGAATAGCTCAGCTAATTTACTTTTTAAAACTCCTGTATCTATAAGTAAGTCTTATGGGTGCCATGGAATAGAGCCCAAGGCAAGTTGGATACATCCCAAGCCTCCAGCTCATTACAAGTCTAAGCCTCGAAGACAAGCTTCAATCAACAGAAAGATGTTTAGAAAAATATCTATAACTAGAACAAGACTGCATAGATTTAAAAAAATGTTAACATGAATTCTATAGCTCTCTATCATGGTGCAGTGCATTATCTACTAATTTCATGGCCCTATAAGAAAGCCTTTTTGACTGCTGGTGCTTCATCCTGCAGTTGCTCTAACTTTTGTTTCTAAAGCTAATGAAGAAGCTTCTATCCCTAATAATAGATAAGCATATTATGATTTAGATGTTTTATAAAATCCACTGATTTTACTTCAGATGCAGTAGTAAGCCTTTCCAGGAGATCCGTAGCCCTGATAGTCTTAGCCAGAAGGGCACGGTGACTTATATCCTGGTCTTCAGACTCAACTTCTATGATAGGTTTATGGAGTATTTCAGTTGATGATGTTAACCTCTGTGGCAAGTGTCTGGTGTGTGTCATGACAGATATGGGGTTCCCCTGCACCCCACGAGTAACTATCACCCTCCACCCAAACATGCACATCACTTCTCCCACCCTCTCGTACCACACCCAAAACCTTTACATTTTATGTTTGCAAGTTTTCAATCTTGCATCGTTCTTTGGGGAAGGAACTATGGACTTTCAAAGACAGGGCCCTCTATCCTTTTCAATCTTTTAATATTGCTATTGTTCTTGTTGCCTTGAACAAAACCCTGTATAGCGCTACAAAATATGTTGGTGAGTTACAAATAAACAATAATAATAATAATGAGCTTTCTGTTACTACTAATAAATGCTCTGCCAACTGTAGATGCCGGATTAACATTGAGTAGATAGAAACTTCCTGTTCTATTAATGTCTGATCCCACTTAAGGAAGATGGTTACCAGAATCCAAAATGGTAGATCCCATAGCAGCATAATTGCAAATAAAAGGTAATATGTTATGGGCAGTATTGTTTTATTTTCCATTCTAAAACAATTTTGAATTTTATCAAGGGTTGTTCTTTAAAAGGGTTTTAAAAGCATATAACATAATTGTAAATGTCATGCAGGAATAAAGGTTGAACAAGTTATACAATACAACAGTAGACAGCTTAACAGGAAGATTTCCTGGCTTAAAGTGTGCTGTCTTCTGTCTTAAGTCCTATAACTTGTAAACATTTTAATCTATTAAATGTTTCTCAATGTCACTTGTGGTTTTACGGGATGACATTTTAGATGTCTAGTCTTTGTGGGGTTTAGTGTTCAATCTCCTGTGAGATATTATTTGTGAATTAATCACTGTAAAGTAGCACTGAAGTTCAGTTTCTTTTTTTTACTGGAATATGTTTCTTTCAGCTTCTCCTAAAAATGGCCTGGAAAAACGATGGCGAGAAAGAAAATTAGGATCTAAAATGTTAGTAAGAATCAAGGATATGCCAACTCTAAGCACAGAAAAAATGCTTGAAGATGAAGCAACAGCTATTTCTAACACAGCAGAATTGCTTAAGATTCTAGACAGTTTTACTGCATCTCCAATGTGTAACCAAGTGCAAAGAACCTTATTGGAGTACATCATTAAAATGTGTGGCAATTTAGCCAAAGCCTTTGAATTACGTTCTAATGAGTTCCATAGACTGAAAAATAATAAGAAAACAATAGTAGCAGATCTAAATAAACTGAAGGTTAAATTTGACGGCCTTATACTTGAATTAGCAAGTATTCAAGAGAAAAATTCAACTTTGGAAATTCAAATGCAAAATACAGAAGCCAAATACAGCTCTGTTCTTGCTGAAAACTTACAGCTCGAAGCAAATCTGAAGATGTTCTCTGAGGACACTACAGTACAAGAGACGAGAGGTAAGCTGTCTGATAAGGAACTCTACGCTGCCAGCCAGACTCAGATTCCAGAAAGTAGACAACATTTAGCAGACAAGGAAGTATTACTTAACACTCCTACAGAAATCTCAAGTGAACAGCAGAAAGGTGATCATGTTATGCTACCCTGGATTCACAGTGATTCTATTGTGGAAGAGAGTGATGCCCAAATTAGTGTGGGTGCTGGAACAGAACTGGACAATATTAAAAGTGATACCAACATGGAGGATGAGAGTAGCATGATATGCCATAAAGAGGAGTTTGGAGCAGGAGAATATACGACACGTATGCCAGAAGTTATTAAAAGAATCGGATATGAAAGTGGTAATGCAGTGCATTCCTATATTGCAGAAGTCCATGACCAAGAGCAAACTACAAAACTTGATCCAGATGGCAATATTCATTTTTCTGAGAACATACCAATATGCATTAGTCTAGATTCTGAAAAAGTATTAATGGAATCAAAGGCAACATCAACAAGAGAGGATGTAGCAGAAAACAGTTTCATTACCAAAACAGAGGAAGATCTTAGCCCCATTGTACAAGAAATTGATGAAGAGAATCGAAAGGAAGCATTGGCACTTGAGGCATTCCAGCAGGCCATACACTATCTCCTGGAACAGAAATTAGCATTTTTAGATAAACCTTTTGATAAAACACAGGAAATTATTAAATGGAATGAAGATGTCATGCAGTTCAACCCATCCATTCAAAAACTTTTCAAAATAACTGTGAAAACAATTGAGGAAAAATTGAGGAAAATTAAAAAAAATACAGAAAGTCAGCATCTTCTGAAAATAGAAAATCTAGGACAAAAACTACCAAAGGAGAAAAATAATGTAACATGTTATCCAGTGAAAGATTTGGAAAAATCAAAGTCCCAGTCTCTTACAGAAAATATTGAAATAAAAAAATACAATACAAATCCCAAAAATCGGAAACTTCCAAGAAGGCGTTCTGAGGGTGCAGTAGCTTTTGATCAGCCGAAAAAACCTGGGCTGCCCAGAAAAGGGATATCTTCAAAAAGGCTGCCCCAGGGATTGACACCTATTAGCTTGTCGAAAAAACAAAAACCCTTTACCAATGAAACTTTTCCCAGAAAAGCAACTTCAAAACCTCAATCCACCTACATACCTCACAACCATGAACGTCAGAGAAGAATACCTATTACAGAATCATCTCATGGATCTGAAGCAGGAGCCCCTCTTTGGTACCAAGAACACAGATCAAGTCCTTATCAGGAACCACAAATTGACATGGAGCTCGATGATGAGGAACAAAAACTTGCAAATTCTCCAAGAAATTTGAATCAGAAATCAGTACAAATGGCCCTTAAAGAAACTGCAAATACATTAAGAGAAATTCAATCTTTGTCAGAAGAAATGCTTGTTCTGGAAAAGCTAGAATCAAGAAAACTGATGAATGTACAACTGACTGACTTAGATAAAAAAAACAACCAACAGACAGAAAAACATGATAATCTGCAACTAAAGAAAGCTGAGATGGTGAGAAAAGAATACTTTACAGAAGAGCAAATGGATGCAGAGAGCCTCGAACAGTTTAGTAATATGTTTAAAGATGACCAGCAGATGTTTGAAGAGGTCCAACTCCAGCAATCTAAAGTAACCAGATCTTTAGCATCTTCAGCAAATCAAGATCTAGGTATCAACGAAGAGTTATTATTTGATGGAATAAGATGGTCATCTGCAGAAATACAGGAAATAATGAGGAATCTAGAACATATAACCTCAACATCTCCAAGCAAAAATGAAGTAGGAGACCAATATTGGATAGATGTGAGATCCCAGAAAGTCAATTTGGAGCTGCTGAAAAAATCAGAACTAATGAACACTCTGCCTATTCAGCTACAGTCATATGCAAGAAACCTCATCCTTCAGGCTCTTAAAGCTGATATTGCACGCCTTGGTAACCTGTTCCGGAAATATATTTGTTTTCGCTTCATACAAAGTGTACGGTATGTGACTTAAAAGACCATTATATTTGTCAAATAATAATGCTTAACGGGCCAGTGTATACACTTTTCATTTTAAACCTATTTTTTTTAGTTCATCATTAATTAACTAAATAAGTCCCAAGCACAACTGAAAGAAAGGGGAAGATTGTGACTGATTAGAATGACATAGTATGGCTTAAGTAATGGTATCACACTTGAAATGTTCCCTTTCAATAGTGCATAAGACAATGAGAGAGGTAGGGAGGGGTACAGCAATGACCAGTAAGGAGGTAAACTGGGTTTTGGATCTAGTCTATTTCGTAGCCGCACAGATTCAGAACAGTGGTGTTGAGCTCTGCGCCACAGCACCACATGGTGGTCAAAAAAATGTACTGCAGGCAAAGAACTACTACATCCTCTGTGTCGCATCTTGACAGCGAGACCTTCTCTATGTTCAGCACAGGCACTCAGACCCCCCAGGGCCTCGGGCGCGCCTGTCATAGCTTAAGGCCTCTTCTGTCGGCACTCCTTATGAGCCAGATCGGAGAATGGAATAGTTCTTTGTTTGCAGTCATTTTTTTACACCACCAGGCGGTGCTGTGGCGCAGCGCTTAACCCCACTGTTCTGAATCTGTGCGGCTAAGATATATTTTCTGGCTAAAGATTTGATTTGCTGCTGTTTGCACATGTATTTGTAATTAACTAATTAACAGGGGTGTAGGACCAGAATAATTATGGGGGGGATTATTATTTATTTTAGTATTAACTTTTATTTGTAACGCGCCAACATATTCCGTAGCGCAATACAGGGGATAGAAAACAAGGAAAAAATACAGCATTAACAACCTTCCAAAAATGGAATACCCTGTTTGGAGCTTAGAATCTTTGCAGAAAGTGCTTTTTCCCAAAGCATCCTAGAAAACTTGCCGCTTACAATATAAAGGGAATGGAAGGGACAGAAACCAGGGAAAGATTAAACAGATAAGGAATAGCAAGGGTCAGTAGTGAAGTGAAAGTTAGAAAGGTTTTTCATTAAGAGGGAGAGAGAAGCAACAGAGGTGAGGGCTCTAGCATTTAATATGTTGTCTGCCCCTAGTGGTGAGATAATATATGCAAGTAGTAAATTCCACTATAAATTTAATCAGAAATGGGGTGGGAGGGATACAGTTCATTGTATACACAGGCCGTAAAATAGCTTGTATATACATGCATACAAACAAAGAAAAATCTAGGGGAGGGGTTTATCCCCCCCACCCACACCCCTACCCCTCCCAGTTCCTACACCCATGCAAATTAATGGGGAACTAAAAAAAAGGTTTAACATTAAAATGCCTTACAGCAATAAATTCAGAAAATAAATTATATGTAATGTTTTAAGTTACATTTGAACTTACCATTGTAGCTTCCAGCAAATGTGCTAGATGTCCAGGATTTGCCCAGAAGACTGTGCTATTTTTTTTCTGACAAGTGTAGCTTTGTCTATACTAGCTGCTGTAAGGAAGTAGGCAGAACTACTACTGATAACTTTTTTATATTAGGATCGTCCCCTGGACAGATTCTCTTTTTTGGATACCTGATAGGTGGTGGGAAGAGGAACATCTGCTGAAGTCCAATACACCAAACATCAAAGTTTTATAGTTACAGCATTTTTATACAATAAACAAATAAAACCCTTGACCTCTGCATGTGTGACTTGATCCGCCTATACTAAATACCCCCCGAACCCAATAAATACACAACACCTGATGTATGGGTAAAATACAGGCCACAGCTTTTATTAACATAACATTGCAGGTACCATAACCTGCCCAAACCTGGGGCTGCATACCTTCCCCAGGACAGAGCTCATACCCAGCCAGAGGCTCTATGGAACCCCGTGCCCAAGAGACCTCTGGCATTGGCCCAGACCGGATACCTTCCCAGCTAATGAGCTCCGCCCTAAGGTGACGCAGCACCCCCGCCACCCGCAAGCCCTACGGGCTCAGCACCGCCAAACGAAACCATGGCCTGTATAATACCCTCCTTCAAAGTGAAATTAAATAACTGAAGGCCAATTTCATTTAGGTGAACCCCGTCTTCCCCGAAAAACACGTGAGCCTCCGGGGTCTCTAGGTCCTTGTGCCTAATGGAAAAAAAACCTAAACGCCTAACAAAAGATGCCATGATCTTATTTATTCTTTTTCTGGCCTTGTCCAACCTGGCATGATCAAATGCCCCCCGCCAGCGTAACCTTGGAGTTATCTGGGACCAAATTACCAATAAGTCTGGGAACAATTCCCGAAGCCTGAGCACATCCCTCTTCATTATCCGAATAAGCTCCCGCATGGACATGGAACCTAAATCATTACCCCCTGCATGGATCAGCAGAATCTCCGGCGGAGGAGATGACCTAGCTAGACTAGATACCGTTAATAAAACCTGCTCCCATCTCAACCCCCTGACCCCAAACCACTTAATTACTACTGCTTCCTCTGGGAAACCCAGCTGACGGCCCCGATCAGTTATTCCTGCTGCCCTTCTGGCCCAATAAATTAATGAATGGCCTACGATCCATAACTGTATGGGGTTTCCTGCAATAAAACACATAATATACATATCACCAACTTTTATTTTCACAATAACCAACATCTTAGGGACACTGAAGCAGTTCCTACTCCGTGGCCCATACTTTAAACTATAATTTCTAACTTTTTGTTTGCCGGCAGATCTCTTCTACTCATCCTCAATACTCACTGCCACTCACTGCCATATGGGCAGTCCTCTATACCCAATACAGCTTTTGTTGACATCTGGGCAGTCCTATTACCCAGTGCCCCAGCACCCTTACTTCTTCTGTTCGGGCAGCTGTCCCTTACCCTCTTCCTGCCAGGTCCTGCTCATAAGATCAAATTCCACCACTCCATTTTAAATGGTGTTTGCTCCACCTTAGCTAACGGCGCTTCTTTCCTAAACCGTTGCCATTCAAACCTTGATAAGGAATCTGCAATCACGTTCTTAACCCCTGGAATGTGCGATGCTCTAACTAATATATTTAACTGAAGGCACTTCAGTACCAATTGCCTCATTAGCCTAACTACTGAAGGCGAAGAGGCAGTAATAGAATTAATTGCCTGTACCACGCTCATGTTATCGCAATTAAAGATAACATGATGATTTTTTAACTCATCACCCCACAACAATATTGATACCAGAATAGGAAACAACTCGAGCAATGTCAGATTCCTTGTCCAACCGTTTTCCCTCCAGCTAATGGGCCACGTCTGCGCACACCAACAACCCTTAAGGTAAGCCCCAAAACCCAGAGATCCTGACGCATCGGTAAACAACTCCAACACCTCATTGGCAACTGGTTCTTTCATAATCATGTTACGCCCATTAAAATGTTCCAAAAACTCAAGCCAAATGCGTAAGTCTGCTTTATGGTCCGCAGAAATTCTAATGTGATGATGCGACTGATTTACTCCCGCCGTTGCCAGTGATAATCTCCTTGAAAATATCCTACCTATTGGAATAATCCTACATGCAAAATTAAGCTTTCCGAGCAGAGACTGCAAAGACTTCAACGTGACTTTCTTAGCTCCTAATACCCTGGAAACACTAAACTTTAAATCTGTTATTTTTTCCCTTGGGAGACTACACTCGAGTTTGACAGTATCCAGCTGGATCCCCAGGAAACACAAAATGTGAGACGGACCTTCAGACTTATCCTCCGCCAACGGAATGCCAAAATCCCCTGCCAACTCCTTAAAGCCTTGCATTAACCGGATGCAATCCAGAGAATCAGCAGAACCGATAAATAGAAAATCATCCAAATAATGCACGACCGAAGACAAACCCGACTTAACGCAGATGACCCAGTGTAAGAAAGAACTAAATTTCTCAAAATAGGAACAGGATATACAACAGCCCATCGGTAGGCACTGGTCCACAAAAATCTTACCCCAAATCTGGCAACCCAACAAATGAAAGGAATCCGGATTAACCGGAAGCAACCGAAAAGCCGACTTTATGTCAACCTTTGCTAACCAAGCCCCTCTACCAGCCCTCCTAACTAGCTGAACCGCTTGCTTAACTGATGCGTACGAAACCGAGGATAACTCCTTGTCAATCCCATCGTTAAGTGATAGGCTCCTGGGGTATCATAAATGATGAATAAGCCGGAAAGAACCCGGCTCCTTTTTGGGTACCAGGCCCAACGGTGATATTCTCAGGTCTTTTATCGGAACCTCATCAAAAGGACCTACCATTCTACCTTTTTCCACTTCACTGATTAACTTGTTCCATACCAATGAAGGATTTTCCCTAGCAGATCTTAAATTCCTAGGCCACCCCAGCGGGGCCGAAAACAACGATGGAATAGAGAAACCTAACGAAAAACCTCTGAGCAACAACATAGCGTCCTCGGATGAAGTAGCCCTACTGGCGTATCGCCTTAACCACCACTCCATCCTTTCTAATCGGACCGGGCTCTCCCCCTTTTTGTCCAAACTCACCCGCCTTTTGAGCTTTTGATCTTTTAAAGCAGCAAAAAAGAGGATGACCAGTGCCGCACTCAGAACACTCATGCCTAAACTTACAAGAACCTCCCCAACTGCAAGATCCTTCATTATAAGCGAAACAATACCCTTTTTTACCGCTAGTGGATACCGCCGGTCTTGGGGCAGCCACAACCGCCGGACGCAAAGGTGTTACTATTTTTAACCAACTACCCATATCCCCATCATCCCACTGCATGGATGGCCTAACTGCTAACTGACGGAATTTTTCATCATACGCCCACCAAGCTAAGCTTCCGTAAGTCCTATGAATGCCTTCAATCTCGTCCAGATAACAAAACAGTGCTGAACAAAATTCCGGATTACGCTCCCCAACTATACTGGCAAATATAACATAGGCCTGTAACCAATTACTAAAGGTCTTGGAAATCTTCCTGTATCTGCGCTTATGCTCGTCTTCCTCTTTCTTTCCCTCATCCTTTTTTTCGTCAGCCTTTACTTCTATGAAATTATCCAGTGGTAGAAGCGAGAATATCTCTATAAACTCCCGCTTCCAAATCCTTTCCTTCAACTCTTTAGCTACGTGTTCTCCGATAGGACCAATTGAACACAGTGCTGATTTGTTCATGACTGTGTCAGCTACCCTAATGGCTGCTGGAGAAACCCCTTTTTCCTGCACTCCCTCACCTCCATACCTGTACCCCTTTCAGGAATACCTATTGATGGAACCGCCCCTATCCCTGGATTGATAGCCATCTCAGGCCCTACCCATGCTAACCCGGGTCCCAAGTTTTTCCCCTTTACCATCTGTGACAATAAATTCTGTAATTGAGCTACCGCCTTCACCAAACTAACTTGTGTGTTGTCAGGATGTGTGTGTAGCGTGTCTATAAATTCACCTGTAGTACGTCTCTTGTCATTTGCTGACGCAAAGGCTGTCGGGGCCGCTGAATTGTTCGCCTCATTTCGTTCTCCTGCTTGTCTGGAGAAGGGAAGTTGCTTGCTCCTGTCTGGAGTTGCCTCTTTTCTTGTGCTCTGTTTTACCCTCCGGTCCTCCCCGGAAGGCAGTCTCTGATCCTTTCGTTCTCTTGTATCCTTATTACACCTGGAACGAGGATAAACAGATCTCCTCCCTCTTTCATCCCTTTCATGCTCACCTCCACTTCGAGCATGCGGTGGCGACCGCTGCCTTGACCTTGACCTCCACCTGGGGGAGGGCGTTCCTCTGTTCCTGCGAATCGATGAAATATACCCTCTGCTCTGCCGATATGTACCCGCCGGCGACCTCCTCTCTCTGCAGTCAGATGGTCTACCTGCACTCCTTTCTTTGTCCACTCTGCCTCCTGTTGCTTCAACTCGCCTCCTTGGGCCTGACGATAGGGACTGTTCAGGCGCCGGTGAAGACCTTCCCAAATCCTGCTGCCGTCTGCTCTGCACACCCGGTTGTGACTTGCTCCTGGCGGATGTCCCTTCCTCCGGATCAGCATATGTGGAAACAGGACACAACAAAGCAGGAACAGCAGCCGTAGACACAAACCTAATGTAATGATATAGAAATCACAAAGTTGTGGAGACCAGTAGCCAAGGTCAGCAATAATCCAGTTCCGCAAACTTGTAGGTGAAAACAGGAACAAGGTTTATTGAAGTGATCAGAAACCACACAATAATCTGGCAAGGATCAATATACAGGAAGTGCCTTATATAGGCCAAGGACCAGACACAGCTGAAGAGACTTAGGTACTGATACAATTGCTAGCAGAGTCAAGCTTATAAGGTCTCAATGGAATTCACAACAGGCAGGCTGGTGCAGTGGTAGGGAAGAGGTATAGCAGCCTGGGGACCAGGGTTCAAAACCCAGCAGAGTCAATTCCTCACATTACCCTCGCCTCTATAGGTGCAGCCTCTGGATGCCCTATTACCTAGTTTAGCAGGGTACTGCACATGAAAAGACCGAAGGAGATCAGGAGCGTGAATATTGTCCACTGGTTCCCACGAACTCTCCTCCTCACCATAGCCTTTCCAGCGAACCAGATACTGAAGCTTGCCACGGAAGATCCTGGAGTCAAGAATTTTGTCCACTTCGTACTCATCCTCACCATCCACGAGGACTGGAGGTGGGGCAGGCAGGGCTCGGCCAGGGAAAGTGTTTTCATGAAAAGGTTTAAGCAGTGCAACGTGAATCACTGGATGTATTTTCATGGAATTCGGGAGTTGTAAACGGAAAGTGACAGCATTGATCTGAGCAATGATCTCAAAAGGTCCCATGAACCTTTGACCCAATTTATGAGAAGGAATCCGAAGCTTGAGATTCCTTGTTGACAGCCACACCTTGTCACCAACGTGATAGACTGAGGCCTCCTTTCTATGCCTATCAGCAGCTCTTTTGTAACATTCCTGAGCCTCCAAAAGAGTCTCTTTCAACAGTGCTTGGGAATCACGTAAGGCCGTTAGCCGGTCAGCGACAGCAGGAATGGAAGTAGTAATTGGGAGACTGACTAGAAAGGTCGGATGGTAACCATAGTTGGCAAAAAATGGGCTCAAAGAAGTGGAGCAGTGTTGGGCATTGTTATAGGCAAACTCCGCCGTGGGTAGAAAATCCAGCCAGTCATCCTGCAGGTAACTAATATAGCACCCCAAATATTGCTCCAAAGTCTGGTTGGTTCGCTCAGTCTGTCCATTACTTTACGGATGAAAAGCTGACGACAGATTTACATTAATACCTAGATTAGAACAAAAATGTTTCCAAAAACGAGACGTAAACTGTACTCCCCTGTCAGAAACTACTTCATCAGGCACTCCATGCAAGCGAAATATTTCCCGAATAACCAGGTCAGCCGTCTGTTTAGCTGAAGGGAGACCACGAGCTGGTATAAAATTACTCATCTTGGTTAACCGGTCCACAACAACAAGAATGGTAGTGTGTTCCTTAGAGGGAGGTAGTTACACAATAAAGTCCCCAGGGACGATGAGGAATCGGAAGAGGCTGAAGCAAGCCAACAGGGGATGAGCGAGGAGTCTTATGTCTGGCACACACATCACAAGAGGACACATACTTCTTAACATCCTCATGATACTTCGGCCACCAAAAGGATCGGGCAAGTAGCTCTTGTGTCTTTCGGATTCCTGGATGACCTGCTGGTTTTGAGTCATGGTAGAGACGTAAAAGGTCCAGTCGCACTGACTCCGGAGCAAACAGACGTTGTTGAAAAACCCAAAACCCATTACGCATCGTCATATGGAGGTCACGAGGAGGATCACGAAGAACTGGGTCTTCAGCGTAGCCCTTTTTAATGCGAGACATCAGATCAGAAGGAAATGTAACTCCTATAAATATATCCTCTGGCAAGATGGTGGTCTTGGTTACGGTAGTATGGAGGGGGTCAGCTATTCTAGACAAGGCATCCGCCTTACCATTCTTGGAGCCAGGACGGTATGTAACCAAAAAATTAAACCTTGAGAAGAATAGGGACCAGCGTGCTTGTCTGGCTGACAGTCTCTTAGCTGATCGAATACATTCCAGATTTTTGTGATCTGTGAGGACAGTAATTGGATGGGTAGCTCCCTCCAAGAGATGTCTCCATTCGGTGAAGGCAGCTTTTATAGCCAATAGTTCTTTATTCCCTATGTCATAATTTCTTTCTGCTGGCACCATCTGGCGGGAATAGAAGGCACACGGATGTAACAGCATCTTAGGTCCAGTCCTTTGAGACAGTATAGCACCAACAGCTGAATCAGAAGCATCAACTTCCACAATAAATGGTAATTCCGGCTGAGGATGTACCAGGACAGGGGCAGAGGTAAACAGAGTCTTCAATCGGGAAAATGCGGTATCTGCCTTATCGGACCACTGAAAAGGAGTCCCTTTACGTGTGAGTTCAGTGATCGGTGTAATAACGGCAGAGAAATTCTTAATAAAAAGCCTGTAAAAATTGGCAAACCCCACAAATCTCTGAACATCTTTTTCATTCTTGGGGATGGGCCAGTCCAGCACAGCTTTAATTTTACTTGCGTCCATACTTAAACCTTTGGGAGTTATTACATACCCCAGGAATTGAATTTCTGTTTGTTCAAACTCACATTTTTCTAGTTTAATGTATAGGCGGTGGGTACGAAGGCGCTCTAGAACTATACGGACCTGTTTTCTGTGGTTTTCAAGATTATCAGAGAATATTAGGATATCATCCAAATATGCCACAACAAACTGATCCAGGAGATCTCGTAGTACATCATTGATAAGATGCTGGAAAGTTGCAGGGGCATTACACAGCCCAAAAGGCATTACTAGATATTCGTAATGCCCGTACCTGGTTCTGAAAGCTGTTTTCCATTCATCATTTGGTCTTATGCGAACCAGATTATATGCCCCCCGAAGATCAAGCTTCGTAAATATTTTAGCTGAGCAGAGTCTCTCCAAAAGTTCAGGAATCAGAGGCAAGGGGTAGCGGTTTTTAACAGTGATGTTATTAATGTCCCTGTAATCAACGCATGGCCGTAGGCTGCCATCTTTCTTTTCTACAAAGAAAATAGGAGCTCCTGCTGGAGAAGTAGATGGTCGAATAAAGCCTTTGGCAAGATTTTCTTGTAGGTATTCACGAAGAGCTTTCAATTCAGGCTCAGAAAGGGAATATATATGGCCAAATGGGATAGCAGCCCCAGGCAACAGCTCTATTGGGCAATCATAAGGCCTGTGTGGTGGAAGCTGATCAGCATTCTTCTTATCACAGACATCTGCAAAATCCCGATATTGTAGAGGAAGCTTAGTCAAGTTTGTAGCAACCATTTCATTAATTGTTGTGGCAACAGGTGTTACCTTAGAGGCTTGACAATTCATTAAGCAGTGTTCTGAAGGAAAGGACAAAGTTCTGATCTTCCAATCAATCTGTGGGTTATGCAGAGCAAGCCAAGGTACCCCCAAAATCACTGGAAACTGTGTTGAGGAAATTAGGTGGAAAGAGATAGCCTCATGGTGATTCACTTCCACAGTCAACTTTAAGGGCACAGTCTCATGTGTAACCGGTCCTGACGTAAGTGGAGAACCATCAACTGTCTCCATTAACACAGGTGAAGAATTAGGGATAGACTGAATTCTATTTCCTGCTGCAAATTTAATGTCCATAAAGTTTCTGCCTGCTCCAGAATCTATCATAGCGGTAGTTGAAATTTTACGATCACCACATTGCAACGTGATAGGCACCACAAAATGAGGATGTTGAGTCAACATACCCTCTTCACCATGAGCCAGAGAAAACAAGGGTTGTGTGACAGAATCCAGTTGATCTGAAATCTGGGATTGGTGTTGAATCTGTGCACCCTCAGCCGCCATAGCTATTGTTCTTTTGGATTTGCTAGGGCAATTGATGGCATAGTGCCCTGCACTACCACAATACAGGCATAAATTGTGAGTGCGTCGCCACTGTTTTTCTTCGTTGGATAATGGCCCTCTTATTAGATTTACCTGCATAGCCTCTGGCTCAGAGTCTGTAGGTGTTTGTGGGATCGGAGTAGAAGTTCTTGAATAGGAAATTGGAGTAGTACTTGGTCTAAAAGAGCCCTGTCTTTCCAATCTTCTTTCAGAAAGTCTCCGATCAATACGGATAGCCAAACGCACAAATGCATCAAAGTCAGCAGGAAGATCAACACGAGCTAGCTCATCTTTTATAGCTTCTGAGAGACCTTTTCTGAAGTGGAACCTCTGGGCTGATTGGTTCCAGGTAGTATCAGCAACCCACTGTCTGAATTCAGCAGCATATTCAGCCACCGAGCGCCTCCCTTGATGCAAATGAAGGATAGTGGCTTCTGCTGTAGCACATCGATTGGGGTCATCAAAAACTAGGCACATAGCCTCAAGAAAGTCATTTAGATTACCCAAGACTGGACTGTCTTGTTCCAGAAGAGGGGAGCCCCAAGCCAGGGCTTCATCTTTGAATAAGGAAAAAATAAATCCCACCTTCTCTCTTTCAGATGGAAATTGGTGAGGTAACATCATGAAGTGCAAACGGCATTGATTTAGGAAACCCCTACATTTTTTGCGATCTCCTCCAAACTTTTCTGGCAGGGGCAAGCGGGCCTCTTGAGCAGGTGTAACAGTAGCAGCCGCAGCATCACGTGCCCTGTAGCTGGTATACTCACTGTGCATTGACTGAAATTTATTTTGCAGTTCAGCTACCTGGTCCTGCAGCACTTGGATGGTCTGTGCCTGCGTCTGCACAGTTCTTGCAAATAAAGCAACCTGCTGGGCCAATGCAGAATCTGTCCCGGCGGTCTCCATGAAAGGGCCAGATTATTCTGTAATGATATAGAAATCACAAAGTTGTGGAGACCAGTAGCCAAGGTCAGCAATAATCCAGTTCCGCAAACTTGTAGGTGAAAACAGGAACAAGGTTTATTGAAGTGATCAGAAACCACACAATAATCTGGCAAGGATCAATATACAGGAAGTGCCTTATATAGGCCAAGGACCAGACACCTGACCAGACACAGCTGAAGAGACTGAGGTACTGATACAATTGCTAGCAGAGTCAAGCTTATAAGGTCTCAATGGAATTCACAACAGGCAGGCTGGCGCAGTGGTAGGGAAGAGGTATAGCAGCCTGGGGACCAGGGTTCAAAACCCAGCAGAGTCAATTCCTCACACCTAACTTCACGCTGGAACTCCTCTTCCTCTTCACTCCCACTTGACACTTCCTCCATACTATAGCCTATATCTAAGCTACCTGGAAAACTGCTGACTTCCACCCCTTCCTTGTTGAAATCCCACAATTCTACTCCACCTACTTCCTCCATAAAATCCACTGCTGCCAGATCTTTTGTGGCAGAAAGCCCATCTCTGCAAAAGCTGCCCTGCACACTACTCTGCACCCTCCCCTGCTGCCTGTCTGTCCCTTTCCCTTAACAACACTGCACCCTGCTTTACTCCTCCCATTCCCTGCCTCCTGCGTGCTTCTTCCTGCTTGACTCTCCTCCTCACCTGCTTGGTACCCCCTTGGGCTTATTAATCGCCCTGCAGACCTCAGCGACGCCGACCTTGTTCCTGAGGCTGCTCCTTCCTCAGACCTCCCGTCAGACGGCTGCGCCAGCTCCTTACCGGATGGCCGCCTCCTCCCGATGATGTCACGCTGGCTCCTCGTCGGCGCGTTGATCTCCGCTGCCTCTTCACCTCTTGCAGCGTGTTCTTCCGCCTCCTCCGCCGACGCAGGTCTTCCGGACGCCTCCTGCTGCTGCAGCTGCTCACCGGATCCCGTTGACGCGCCGGCAGGACTCCGGTAAGTACCTCTTCTCTTTTTCTTCCTTCCTGGGGTCTTCAACGAAGGCTGCGCCCCTCTTGTCGCTGCGACCATCCTTTTCGTGGGTCCACTTCTTCCCTTCTTCTTGGGGGTAGTTATTTCAGGGCTGAGCCTATTGGGAGGCTTTGCTGACCTTGCTGGGCGCCCTTCCCTTCCAACTGGACTCCTGGTGTCCATTGCTGCACTGTTTTCTGGGCCACTGGCGAGGCCACTCTCTACTAGCCTAGCCATCAGCTCTTGTAGCCATTCCTGGCCATACTCCACTGCTTGGCTCCTGAGTTGGGCTATGAAGGAGTCCACGCTTGCGTTGTCATTGTTAATCAGATGCAAGCTCTGCTATGATTAACGGTTAAGTGCTCCCAGGCGGGAAATTACCCCCCCTATATAACCTGCTAAAACCCCACCCCCAATTTTAACCTAACCAATGGCTACCCAGCACCCAGCCCGGTCAAAATGCTCCTGTAACTAGGCAGTTACAGGGTGCTGACTGTTGCATGAGCATTACAGTGGTCCTTTAAATATTAGATAATTGAGCTTCATGTTGCATAATTAATGTTGTGAACCTCAAGAGTATGACCACCTGGTATGTATAAGAATAATAATACGATATTAACACTTTATTGTCTCTGTTATTATTATTTATCCATCTGTGCGTACTCTTGCGGTTTATCACCCCCTCCCTTCCTTTAACATATAACTAAGCTCAATTATCTTCTATTTTCATTTTTTTTATGACAGATAATATTTATTCTTATATGTGTACTTTAATTTCTGCTGTAAAGTTTATTCTGCCATTAGGAATAAGTAGAATGGGACAGATAGGAGAGAATCCAAGGTGATTTATGGCTGTGACAATAAATATTTATCGTTAATGTAATGTTACTAGGTGTTATCCCTTTGCATTAGAGCTTTGATCATGAATATGTAAGCAGACAAGGTTGTGTAATTTTAATGCAAATTTATTTTAACTGGAGTAAGTATGTCATTTTTGCATATATGAGCAATACCTTAAAGGTGCAATGTACTCGTGAAACTAATGATGGCCTTTTAAAAGTGTAAGTTTCATCTAGCATAATGAAAGCCATGTTAGCCCAGTTATATAAAGTTATAAACCAATATATACCTCATTCTTCTTATATGGACTCAATCACTCCAAAATCAAATTGTATGTTGTACTAGCCAATTGTTTTTAAAGTGAGTAATATTCTTCTACATTCTTATTTAAATGAGTAATTCCCAAATATTACTTAGCTGCTTTGATGTGCTTATTGTCTGTCTCTGTGGTGGCAAAATAATGACCTCTAAGGTTATAATCAGTTAGTTCCCACCCTTACGAAGAAAGCAGAGACCCGCAAAATAGTATATTGAGCAGCACATTCGCATAAAGGAGCCACAAGTGTATGATTTCTTAGGAATGATTTACACTACAGAAAATGGCTCATAATGCTGTTTAATATTAAACTAACATACTATTGGGATAACAGTGTCCCTTTATCACTGTGTGGTTGAGACCATGTATATGAGCTTTATTCTTGAACAAATATATGGTGGGGTGACCATGGACCAGAAATGTCATCCAACCCTGACAATATGCCCTGAAATTCATTAATTAGTTTATTTCCATCACCAAAAACAAAGCAAAAACAATATCACAGTCTTTAAGACAAGTGATAAATTATGTAGCATGTATGAAAATGTAGAAATGTGACGCCATCTTACAGTGACAGTTTAGTGCTGGGGTTCAAATGAATGAATCAGACTGTAAGAATGTGGATAATACTAGCACTGACATTGAAAAAATGCCCATTGTTAGCTGCTATACCTAATCTGTCTCTTTTGGTATATTCAAAGTTTTGAGATGTAGATGATTAAGTGACAAGATATCATATTTAGCTTTACTGTAGATTCAAACCTCATTGTAAAATAACTGTATCCCTGGTAGCTCTGGAATATATTTCATGTGACTGAGCAACGCTTGAAATCTTGCTGGTAGTAGACCATGGGCCTCATTAAATTCCAAGCCTGCAGTTACCTTGAAATTTGCAGCAGTTACAGATCGAGTAAATGGAACAAGGCAGCAAGTACAGGGCCGAAGCATCAAAACTGTAAACCATGCTTCAATACGTAGCTTTTCAGAGCATGATCATGATCAATTAAGTAAGGCCGTAACTACTGATTTAGAAACACCCAATAGTAAATGTGACCATCATCATGACGTCAGTAAAACATGGAAGTTCGGCAAATTAATTAGTGCCAATAAGTAAAACATGGCATTTAAACGTCAATCAATTTGCTGGATTGCGAGCCTGATCGCATATCGGACGTCAAAACGCAATGTAAAAATCTATAAAAATGAATGAAGATAATGTTCTAGTCCATGTGGGTGGCCTGATATGTATTAACTCCTTGATTCCTGAGATTGATATAACATGTAAATAAAATATAAAAAATATAATTTTTTATTGCAGATTTGCAAGTTTGAGATTGTTGTTCAATTAATTCTAATGCCTTTCATCGCCTTCCCCGTGTGAAAACCAATTGCAGGCTTGAGGAATTGTAGCAATTTAATAGCGATTTGCGATTTTTTATTTTTTATTTATACATTTGCGGGCTTGAAAGGTCAAAGGCTTAGATAGGTCGGAGTTACAATTTTGACAACCACAGGGATTTTCAGCCTGTAACCCACAAATAGATTGCAGGTAGAGAAAAGAGGGCAATTTAACAGCAGTAACTTTTGCGGGCTACATTACGGGCTACAGTAACTACAATTTGGACAATTTAATGAGGCCCCATGCTAGGATCACTGTAAGAAAAGTAGATTTCCAGACCCTAAATTCTGAGTAACCCTGTACCTAACCATTTTGTTTTTCTCTAAAGACAGACCTTGATGACATGTTTGAGTAGAGCAAACCATTTGGGAAACGAGAAGCAGGTGAAAAATGTGTGCTGTTTCCTATACAATCTTGATGATTACCAAAGAAAGATCCTCATGCGTTGGACAGACAAGCAGGCCAGTGCAGAGCGAGAGCGCAACACCTGTCTGAGTGCCATGGATTACCTGTTTGAAAAGGTACACTCAGACATATCTGAGCCTTTAATGTTTATCCATTCATGTCAACCAATGTTAGAATAATGCAGTAGAGCTATTAAATAAAAGTTCAAGAACAAAATACACTTGCATGTCAAGTATGTACCAAACTAACAATATTAGCAGCTGTGTAAGCCATGGATTTTTTAGAAAATCTGAACAATTTTTTTTTGTTAGATCACTTCCTAAGAACTGTAACAAAGTTCCTGTCTTATTGACTGAATTGTGCTACTTAAGAAGTCACGTCTTTATAAAGCATGCTGGGAGGAGTAGTCTCATCTATACAAAGCAATAACTTCCCAATTCTACCTGCACCGCTCTCAGGGCAGTGTTCTAACCAATTGAAATGTACAGATTTCAGTTCATGCATATTGATTGGTTAAAATTGTGACCGATAAGAAATGGGGCAGTATCAAGTCAAGCACTGGATTCTGATTGGCTCAAATATGTGCCCATCCTATTTCAGCCAATTAGAAGAAATAAAAATACTATGTAATGTGGGAAGTTCTATGAAGGAGGAGCTCCATTAATTACATTTCTTTAGAGAGGTGCGTTTTTTTATGCTAAGGCCACTTTAGTGAGGATCAAGCATCTTCAAGCAAAAAAGGAGAGGGTTTATCGGGGTTTATATTAGGTTCTCTTAGTCAAATCCCTCCAAGAAAGTCTGTAAACTGTGAAATATTCCATTATACTGCAAAATACTTATTCCTTTTCCAACTTTTGTGTCCTGTTTGGCTTTTAATGGTCAAAATTAGTAGCATTTGTGATTCATACATGAGTTGTGACATTATAAGGATGTATTATGTCAATGTTATTTTTAATATGGTCAAAATTATAATTGCCAGAATTTAACCTTTAAGATTTAAAAAAAAAAAAGTAAATATTATGTGGTAAATACTATAGACAGTCAATAATGCACCCTGAGATGGCGCCTCACTTGCATAACAATACATTTAAATTTACGTTTATTTATGTTTCACATAGACTTTTCTAGTCTGTTGCCATAAGTAGTTCTCTTGCGGGGGAGGAGATGGGTATGAAGTGGCAGACTTGCAGTGTGCTGCACTATAGTAAAATAAAAACTAGTAGTAGAGGCATGGCCCCAGCAGCTTGTTGAGCAAGTGGCTGTTGGGGAGGGTATCATTGGGGGATCTCTCTTTGGCATGGTGGACTGGGCTGCTAATTACCGCTGCCAATGTTCGAGCATTGCCTGGAAGAATTCCCCATACTTGCCTAGTTTCTCTTCAGTCCTGACAGCTGCCCCTCCAGTGGTACGGGAAATCTTGTTGCTGGAGGCCCTGTCTCACCATCTCCATTTGATGGTTGTGGCTCCTGTTTTCATGCCTGATCCTCTGAACCATGGGTAGTAGCTCTCTCTCTATAGGCCCTACAACTGCTCAAAATGCATGCCCAGTGCTCGGACTGCTGTTGGAGCTTTATGTCCATAATGTTCCCCTCCACCTCCAATGTGACAGAGGATGACATGGTGCTCACTGATGCATCTGTGCTGTAGGTTGTTGGTGATTGTGGTCAGATGATGATAATGTGGAGATATGTGGCTGTTTTGGTTGGATGTGATCCAATCTGTGGGAGGAGAGGAACTGTTGAGTCCAGTTTCACAGTTATTACACTTTTGTCCAGCTATAAGCTCCTCAACTCTGCAAAGTCCTCCTGCTCCTCTTTTTTACTCTTGTATTGCTGTAGAAGATGGATAGAAATGTATTTTCATTTAGTGTTTATCTGTAAATGTTTCAATTATGGGTTCAATAGTTAAGGATTGGGAGACACCTTGAAAATACTACAGTGAATTAAAGGGATATGCAAAGTCTCCATATTTAATATACCAATTATCTACCAAGTAAATCTTTGAATATTTAAAAATCATATTCTTCACAATTAATTACAAGCTGTGTTTGGACTCCATGAAACCTTTCAAAGAGTCCCTACAAAGCTATTCAACCTATAGCTCATGACCAAGATGGTTTAATTTTTATTAGCTGTATTCGCCAATCGTAGCATGAAATACCATATGCATAAGCTACTGGGAATAAACCTTCGTAGGGACTCTTTGAAAGGTTTCAGTCCAACACAGCTCTTAAGCACTTGTGAAGTATATAATTTTTATATATACAAAGATTTACTTCTTAGATATGTTTCATTAAAAGAGGGGAAGGGTGGAGAAAGCGCAAAGGATCTCCTAGTGCAGAACATACCTTTGAAGGAGCCAAACGTATCTAGGTGTGATCGTGGATATTGAATGTTCTTTATGATACCTCATCTCCTTTGATGTCAACCCAGGTGCAGGTCATATTTATATAACTGTGGTGTTATGTCTTCATTCAGATTGGAATAATCTACCTGTGTGCTTTCTCCCACCCCCCTTCTATTTTACATCTTTTTATGAACTACATGAACATTGTATATATATATATATATATATATATATATATATAGAAGCAGCACCTCTCATTGCCTAAGTCCCGGTTATCGTTGGGATCAGCGCCTGTGGCACTCATCTCCACCAGAGCAATGAGCGCCTTTGGCTTTGTTAGGGACGCATTTTCGCTGCACAAGCCCGCAATTTTAACATAGCGTTACCAGCAACTTTTGGCAAGCCGCAATTACGTCAACTATATATATGTGATACCCGAAAATAAGAGCATTCAGATCCACGGAGACCTGCACAGCAGGAATACAAGTAATTGCATACTGAGGACCCATAATATCAGTTCACCAAGAGATCAAGACCTGTGATAGAGGCACTATCACTGTTCCCAAGCGCTATAGCCACACTCTAGGGCCAAGCTTCCCCAGTAACTTCTGCTTCATGTTTTATATTACACACAGGGAACCTTCATGTCCCTTTAAGATGTCATGGATCTGGGGATTGACATGATAGATATAGTAATTTTGCTGATTTATGCATGGTTTGACTTAATACTAACAGGAAGGCCTTAATTTCACATCACATAATTATTCATTTCTGGTCTTCAGCTACATTGTGTTTAGGAGATATATCTGCAGTTGAGTTTCATCGTTATGCGATCTAGGCCATATCCATGTGTAGAAGTGTATGTTTGGAGAACATGATTCTGTTGTATGAATGGTGGTGCTTATTTTCACCTTGCAGGGCCTCGGGTCGCTCTGTGATCACTAGGTCAGGGGTCTCAACATCCACCATGATGTATGACCAGCCCATCAGATGCTGATCCCACTCGTTACATTCCACCACTGTTGCATGCACAGGCATCTTCTTCTTTACATTTTGACTCCCTATGGCAGTGGTGGGTAAATCAGTCTTATGGGGTCCTCCAATAGTCCAAGATATCTCTGTTGATGTTTTCAAAGTTCTCTCTGTGGCATATTCATTTTAATCCACTTGTGTTCAAGCAGAGATTTACGGAAATTCTGGACTGTTGGCAGCTCATGTAGGGCCAAGTTGCCCACCACTGCTCTATGTGATGGTGAAGAGAACCATTCATGGATTCAGTGGCCTATTAATACTAAGTATTTTTGAAAAGGATGTAAAATGTATGCATATTTTAAAGAGAAAATTGATTTATTAAAAATGCAATATCAAAATACATACATGAGGATTAAAAGTAACCCACTCTCAAGCTTGCACATCAGCCCAAACCCGAGTTTAAATTAACTGTTTATTTTCCGGCTGCGGCGTGGGCGTATCTGAGGTGCTCCAAGCCCTATGGACTTTTTACATGTATATTTGACATATATTAAAAAATATATATTTTACGGATTTGAGTATAGGGGAAATTTGTGCTATTTTTTCTAACACCTAAAATCACTTTATAGTCTTCTCAAAGTGCAGGATGGCTTTATTTGAGCTATTTTATGTGATTAATTGGTGCTAGCGGGACCTTTTTGCTGCAAGTAAGCTGCGGCTCACTTTTAGCCTTGCAGAGAGGGTTCCCGGAGCAATTGAATAGCAACCAGGCTTTTCTTACGGCCGATTTCCTTGCGGCCGTTTTAGATCAAAGGCTTTCCTCTGGCGCGATCGGCCGCAAGAGATAACAAGGCGCCGGCCGCAAGCCTGCCGGAACCCCCGGCCGGAGGGGAATAGAATAGCCGGATAGCTTGCGGCCGGTCCTTGCGGCCCCGCAACGGCTGCGGCCGATAATAGAATGAGGCCCATAGCCTAGAGCACAGTGTTGGGAGCTGTAACAGTAACAGGGGGCATTCTGAACACTCTCCTTAGCTATGAGCTAGGGCTTTAAGTATTTAGATAGCATTATAAAAACACTGTAGGAACAGATCACTCGCCATGGCTCAAAGCCAATGTTTCACAGACATGTATATTCAGAGAGAAGCCACACTAGTATTACCTGTGTCATGAGTAGGTGTGGTACCAATCCATGCAATCTTTCTGTTGTGTACAATGGGTGCTTTCATTGCTACATGCTTTAAAAGTTATTTTGAATACTTATTTGCATTTAAAAATATATATCAGTTTAAATTCCCACTGTTGTTATTGTAGTTAGTTTTATTATTTAATAAAATAGTATTTTCAGTGTTCCTTTAAATATTTCTACAATTTCTTTATTTACTTCAATAGACAGAAGTGAAATAATCCTTTTGCTACATTGAGTTAATTGTTATAAAGTAACTGGCGGAAGGCCATCAGCCAAAATGTTTATTTTTTGGGTGGACGGCTGTGTAGACAGTGTATATCTATGATTAATAAACTTGCTACACATAAGGTGAGTTTGCTATTCTGGCACAAGTGAAATGACACAGAATTTACCTTTTTAATCTCTTTTATTAAACACTATTTCTTTTTTTTGTTTGTTTAAATTTTTTTCAAAAATGGTTTAACATAGATCAACAATATGCTCCAGCGTGGTTCAATATGGATCAATAATATGACTTTTGTGTAGTGCAGAACGTATCACTAATATGGCTTCAGTGCAGATCAGGAGGATGGCTCTCGGGTGGTCTAGAACAGATTAGCAATATGATTCTAGTGTGGTCTAGTACGGATTAACAGTCTGGCTCCAGTGTGATTCAATATGGATCAACAATATGGCTCCAGTGTGGGTTAGTACAGATCAACAATATGGCTCCAGTGTGGGTTAGTACAGATCAACAATATGGCTCTAGTGTGGTTCAATATGGAAGTAGTTGCGTGTGAGTATGAAATGTATGAGCTGTGTTACTGGTGTGGTGGTCATGTTCTCTTGCTCAAGATATTTTATATAGAGATTATACGGCCATTGAGGTCAGGATCGTTCCATCTGAGATGGGCCCAATGGTAGCTAGTTTGGGAAGTAGGTCAGCTGTGTCCTGGAGGTAGCTTGGTGTTTTCTTGACCAAGAATGGGAGGCGCTATTGCCGGTGCAGGCGGTGTAATGCACCGGGGCCCTCCATTCACTAGCTCTGCAACTGTGATCAAGGGTTTTAGCATGTTTTATAACCAGCCAGGGACATTTTCTGTTAGTGGGCCAATTCCTGATATTGGGGGCTTTCCAAAGTTTCTCTATTTTGGGAAGCATATAGAAGCCCACTTTGGCATCTGCAGAAATCAATCCTATTACAGTAGAATCCCGGTTATCCGGCACTCAACTAACCGGGACTCTCAAGCAACCGGCACTGGCATCAATTCCCATTTTCAAAAAACTCCTGCTAAACCGGCATAACCGGCAATATCCTGCAGTTCAAGACTGCAAAAAAAATGCTAACTTTTTTTCTAATAGTTTTTTGGGGCCCTAAATGGTCCAGTTTAGGTGCTAATGGGCATTTGGAGGGGTTTTGGGGGGTTTAAGGGTCGTTTAGACCCTTAAATTCAGGGACTCCTGATTAACCGGCAACTACAGTTATCCGGCAATAGGGAGTCCCTGTGGGTGCCAGATAACGGGGGTTTTACTGTACTTGGGTTTTCAATACTGTGTATGGCCTATATTATAGATGAAACTATTACTACAAGTGTTGACATGAGATGCATTAAGTAAAATTAGGCTTAATGTGTTTATTTAGTAACTGATTAGAAATAAAATCAATTCTAATATTGTAACTGTTTATCTACACCCCTGTAAGGTGCCGAGTCTTTGTAAGAGAATCTGCCTGGAATGCTGTTCTAATTTTGAAATATGATCAAGCAGCTCAAACAAGGCAATGCCTGTCCATAGTAAATAATATTTTCATGTGTTAGTTAATAAATTAAAGCTGTTTTTATGTTTGACATTTTGCTAATTTCAAGTCTAGTTCTATAAACCATCATATTGTAAATATGAGGCTTTAATGACTCCTTTTTATATTGGTACACTTCTTATATTTAATAATGTGCACCACATTTCTGAATTTACATGTAAAGGATCTTTGTACATTGATATATTGTTCTTAGCCCTGGTGATAATGATCTGTGTATGTATATTTGCATGTTTTGCATATTTTTTGATTGCACAGCTGTGTTTCATTGCTATTGTATTCTATGGAGATTTTACTTTGTTGGAGAGATTCAAATGTTGCACGTAATCCTAGGACTATTACTGTTTAATCCTTTATCTTCAAAGAGATTTTTGATGGAAGTTATGAAGAACTGAATTCTAAGTTATGACCTGGACAATCTGTTCAACCAGTGGCGGAGCTAGAGAATGGAGAGCCCCGGTTAAAGAAAAAATGTTGCCCCCCCCCCCAATTGATTTGTGCTGGGCCCCCCCCCGTCAACCTCTGGCCCTCCTCCATACTAACTCCTTCTATATATTTATATACACATATATATATATATATATATATATATATATATATTTTTTTTTTTTTTATATATATACTGTGTATATATATATATATATATATATACTAGGGAATTGCCCATCAAAAATGACGGCAAAAAAAATGTGAAGCCTGGCAAAATTTGCCACACAATGCAAGGTTCTCCCCCCCTCTAACTTGCGAGCCTCACCCCCCCCCCACACCCTCTACTTTACGGTGCTCATTGCGAGCCCCGGAATGAAAAGGCGCCCATTCCCAGGCCCGCGATGAGCGTGAGGCCCGCATGACTTTGAAACAGGCTCGACATGAGCTCCGATGGTGCTCATGGCGATGCCCATGATCAGCGCCGAAGGCGCTCATTGCCAGGCCCACAATGAGTTTGAGGCCCGCAAGACTTTGAAACAGGTTCGACATGAGAGCCAAAGGCACTCATGGCGATGGCCGCGATCAGTGCCGAAGGCTTAGCCGATCATCTCGAAGCCCGCAAGACTTTAAAAAAAATAAAAAAGCTCATCGCAAGGCCTGCAAGGAGAACACAGGGGAGGGAGAGGGGGGAGACGGTGGAAATAAATACAGGGGTGAGAGCGGGGGGGGGGGGGGAGAGACACTTGGGAGGGAAATAAGTGGGGAAAAAACACAGGGCAGGAAGAGGGGGGACACATGATAGGGAGAGGGGGGAAACAAATACAAGGGTCAGAGAGTGGGAAGAGGCGCTGGGCAACATCTGCAATGAGCGCTCATTGCGGGGCTTTCAATGAGCCAAAGGCGCTCATCGCGAGGCCCGTAAAGTAGAGGGGGAAGAGGCTCGCAATGAGCGCAGAAGGTGCTCATTGCGAGGCATAAAAGTGGCGGGTTGACAGAGGCCTGCAATGAGCGCCAAAGGCGCTCATAGCGTTGCTTGTAAAGTAGGTGGTAGGAGAGGCCCCTTGGTGCTCATTGCGAGGTCCGCAACTTAGAGGTGGAGTGCCTTGCATTGTGTGGCAAACAGTATTGCCAGCCTTCAAATGCCAGCCTCAGTGCATTGCACCGAGTGCACCAGCGGTAGTTCCGCCCCAGTGTTCAACTTAATGGGATGTGGAATTTAGTACCGCATTGGTCCAAATATAAGCCGCACCTTTTTTCCAATTTCCGAGCCTAGAAATTACGGGTGCGGCTTATATTCATGACCTTGTCGATTTGTAAGTTTGTATCTGGTGCGCAATTAATTCTAGTCAATCATCAGTTTACCCGTATTAAGTGCGGTATTGACTTTTTTTATCATATAAACTTTATTGAGAGTAGAATGAATGACACCAACAAATAAAACATTTTAGGAATGAACATACATTGAAACCTGAACATAGATATCCTCCAAAATGTAATACTGGGGCTATTCTATATTGCCTCAAAGTAACTTATTTTCAAAAAATGTTGTGATATTTATAATACATATAGATATCTAACAACTCCGTAGAGATAGTAAACTAGCTAAGCTTAAATAGATTCAGTGTAAAGAGTAAAGGGGAGAAAGATAAAAGTTTGATCTCGCTTGCCATACCAAAGGGAAACTCAACATTCCTCCGATCACTCCCCCCCTCCGCCGCCTCCTTGGCACTTTTTTTTTTTTTTTTTCAATAGTCATTTTATTATTACCTTACCTCCAGCAGAAAAGTCAGCCTCCTTCCAATTCCGTCCGAACCGTACCGCCCCACGCTCCACTCCTCACCTAGCCGCACAGGAAAAACTAAGCCCCACCCGACCTCCCAGACTATCCCTCCTCAAGGAGTACCGTTTGGTGATCTAATCCAAGGCTCCCATATTTCTAAAAATGCAGGAAGAGAGTCTAAAAGAGTATAAGTCATCTTTTCATTAATAAACAGAAAATTTACTTTATTACTTCTTAAAAATTTATAGAGTTGTCTTTCCATCGCCTGGCAAATATGTTCTTGACTGCTAGATAAATCATTTGAGCCAGCCTATTGCCTTTTCTCCCTAATCCCGAATGGTGTATTCCTAGAAGGCATGTCGCTAATGAAGGTGTAATTGGGGTGTTCAATAATCCAGAAACTAGTGTGACTGCCTTATCCCAGATCTCAGCCACCCTGGGGCACTGCCACCATGAGTGAATTAAATCCCCCCTACCTTGACACCCCCTAAAGCACTTATCTGAGATTGTTGGAAAAAACTTGTTCAATCTAACTGGAGTCATGTATGCTCGGTGCAGAATTTTTAGAGAAGTTTCCAAGAGACTGAAATTAAGTGAACCCCTTGAGAGATTCAAACAGGCCTCGGCCCAAGTTTTCCCCTCCCAAGTTTGTTGTAGATCAGATTCCCACTTTATCATGAAGGAGGGCTTTGTAAGATCCGGGGGAGAGTTTGATATGTCATAAAGATTTCCCAGGGTTCCCTTAAAGAGCGGTACATTCTTGCATATTGTAGACAGCCAGGTAGCCATGGGGGGTCCATGTTTCCTCACCGCCTCCCCTATCCAATATCTTATTTTTATAAGGTTAAATAGCTCTCGCTGGGGCACTATGTGATCCCTTTTCACCGTATCTAGTGTTAAGATTCTGTCACTGTCCACCCATGCTCCCAATTTGTCCAAGTTAAGCGAACTCCAAAAAATTCTCGATTCCACTGACAAAGAGGTTAAAAGGGTGGGAGATGAGAATACAGAAGTTAGGGGAGACAAGGCGTGGGCTAAATTGTGTTCCCGTCTGGCCCGATTCCAGATCTTCAAAGTGAAGCTAGTAATAGGGTTACTAATCCGGTCCCCGTAGGTCACCGAGGGAGGAGCCCATAAAATAATTCCCCAAGTCAGGGGAGCCATTAATGCGTCCTCAATAAACACCCAATTTGGTTGGTGTGGGATGGAGTGTACTAGGGGAATAAAAGCAAGCTGCGCCGCTTTGAGGTAGGTGGAAAAATTAGGACATTAGACCGCCCTTGGACTTGTGCCTAAACATTATCCTCCTAGCTATCTTTGGAGGTCTATTCCTCCAAATAAATTTAAATACCAGGGATTGGAAATGGGATAACTCTGCATTGTTTATTTGAATGGGCAAAGTCCTGGCTAGGTAGAGCAGCCTTGGCAAGATGTTCATCTTGACCGTGGCAATACGACCCGTCCAGGAGATATGCCGCTTCGACCAAATGTTCAGGTCTCTCTGTGGTGTTCTAAAGAGGGGAGAGAAGTTAGCTTTATACATTTCTGCTAGTGTACTGGTTAGATTAATTCCCAAGTATTTAATGTGGGAGGCGGGCCACAGGAAATTATGTGTTAGTTTCAATTGGTTCAAAACGTCTGGAGGAATACCAACACTAAGGGCCTCTGTCTTGTCCTGGTTCAGCCTGAGCCCTGACAAGGAACTATACTGCGTAATCGTTTCCATCAGAGCTTGAATCGAAGGGCTCGGGTTTGTTAGGGTACACAGGAGGTCGTCAGCAAATAAAGAGCATTTCACATGCTGATGTCCCACCCGCACACCACCTATTTTGGAATTTGCTCTGATCGCCTGGGCCAAAGGTTCAATTGCTAGTGCGAAGTGAAGTGGGGATAGTGGGCAGCCCTGCCTAGTACCACGTTCGATATTGATATAGGCTCTCTGAGAACCAGGAAGCTTAAGGCAGGCTTTGGGTGATGTATAGTATGAGCGCAGCAGGCTGATAAACTGGCCCTTAAACCCAAATTTAGATAATGTGGTGAACTGAAATGGCCATTCCAGCATATCAAACGCTTTTTTAATGTCCAAGGCTAGAATACACACGGGGGGCCCACCTGATCTAGCCATGTGTATGATATTTAAAGTCCTCCTGATGTTGTCCCCCGTCTGCCTGTGTGGGATAAAGCCTGACTGGTCTTTGTGGATCAGTGCTGGGCGAAAGGCTGAGATCCTTTTGGCAAAGATTTTTGCTAGCAACTTGATGTCTCCATTCAGGAGTGCAATTGGCCGATAGTTTTTAGCCTCTTTGGAGTCCCTACCCTCCTTGGGGAACAATGTCAGGTCAGCGTTGTTCAGCTCGGGGGGGGGTTGTCTCTCCTCTCAGAATTGAATTAAAAAGATTACATAGGTGAGGGGCTAGTATTTCTGGGAATTTCTTGTAATAAATATTGGTAAACCCGTCCGGACCAGGTGATTATCCAAGCTTAAGCTCTTTTATTGTCTCTAGGATTTCCTCTACCGTTACCTCCTTGTTTAAGTTCTGCAAATCCACTACTGAAACTTGCAGGAGATCAAGGGAGTCTAGATATGAGGTAATATAATGTTCTGGGGTCGTGTTATGAGAAGAGTAAAGAGATTGGTAGAAGTCCCTAAATGTCTCTTGGATTTCATTCTGGCTAAATGTAAGAGCACACGTCCCTGCCCTAATTTGGGAGATTCTAGATTGTGCCTATCGCGCCTTCAGACTCGGGCTTATTTGCCTTCGAGTAAAATAGATGCTGTGTTCTCCTTAGGGCCTTTTCAGTCCTAACCGCTAGTATACCTTCCAGCTCCAATCTAGCCCCGTCTATCTGACTCCTAAGGGAGGGGGAGGGGGATAGCTGGTTCTGGTCATTTTCTTATGATGGGAGGCAATTTTGATGCAAGTCCCCCTTATGTATGCCTTATGGGCCACCCATACCCAGCCTGACTCCAACTCCCCACCCGCATTGATTTCAAAGAATGCCTTCAGCTCGGCTGCAATTTGCTCCTGAACTGCTGGCAGCACTAATAGATTTTCATTTATTTTCCAGGAGTAGGGCAGATGAGTCTGGGTCCCCAGATCCACCTCCAGAGAGACTGCTGCATGGTCTGACCAAGTGCACGGGATTATGTTAGCTTCTCTGGAGTGGTCCAGTAGTGCGGAGCTCACAAGAAGAGCATCAATGCGGGAGTAGGTCCCATGATTTGAGAAGTAAAAAGTATATTCCTTCCCCCGCGGATGGTGCCCCCTCCAAGCATCCACTAGGTCTAAAGAGTGCAGGAGCCTCCTAATCTGCTTGATTTTGTAAGAGAAGAGATTATGAACAGAAGGTTTAGACCTATCTGCCACTTGGTCCAGGACCAGGTTAAAGTCACCCCCTATTATTAGTTGTCCCCAGTTCCCCCCTCTAGGGTTTTTAAAAATCTTATCAGAGTCTTATGGGGAGCTACAGTGGGCGCATAAAACGATGCTAAAGAGATCGGGGTTCCTTGAACCGTACCTTTTATGATATAAAAGTACCCCTCCCGGTCCACTACTTTTGCTTCCAATTGGAACTGGAAATTCCTGTGGAGCAAGATAGCTACCCCTTCCTTCTTAGATGTTTGGGTTGTATGATAGTATTGGGGGTAGTCTTTACTAAAATAAGTAGGGGCCTTGTTATTGGCAAAGTGGGTTTCCTGAAGAAAGATGACTGAATGACTAAAATTTTTGTAATATAGGAAAGCCTTCCTTCTTTTGAAGGGGGAGTTAAACCCCTTCACGTTATGGGTGATTATCTTGACAGGAGCAGTCATGTGTAGTCAGGTGTAGTAAGCCTATACTCTGCGTGTCCCATTATACCTTTCCGAAGAGGCCGTGCGGAGGGAGCGGGGCGCGGCCCACCCGGTCCAGGACCGGAAGTCGGCCAGAGTGTGGATCGCTATAGCTACCTGATCTGTGCGCCTGGATCTTCCTCCTCACGCCACGGTATTGACTTTTAAATCACATTTACGATGCTACGAACAGGTGTTTAACCCACTTGCGGGTAGGATTTGCTTCTGCATTTGCGGTTTACGGGTGTGAGTGCCTGCGAAATTAAAGCAATTGAATAGAGATTTATGATTTAGTGTATGACTTTGCGGTTTTCAGCCTGTAACCCGCAAATCTGTTTATATTCGGCTTTTGTCTTTTTTTATTTTTATTTTAGGGGGGCGCTTTTTAATTCGGATGCGGCTTATATTTAAAACAATACGGTATATTAAATTCCTAGGGAAATCCTGAAACCTTCCATATCCCTTTAATCTCCCAGCTATTTTTCCCTCCTCTGACGGTTTGAAAACAATGAACAAACAAAACAAAACAAAATGCAAGTGCCCATGTGCCCTGTTTGCTGCATCACAAATGTGCACTTTTTTCCTTTGGTTCCTGTAGACATACTAACCTAAAGAAAAAAAAACGGAAATTTAGTATTTAAAAGCCCTCACACTCTATGTCCTCTGCCCCTCCCCAACCCTATCTTCTCTCCTTGACAAAAAAAGTCTGATCCAAAACACAAGATACACACATATTCTTTTAAAACTAAGATTTTCTGTACAAATGTTATTTTAATCTTGGTCACTGGGAGGGTGCTGTTTAGAATACTGCTAGAACGTCCTGTTCTGTTACATACTAAACATACAGGAAGTCCTGAACCCTTTAGGCATGGAAATTACAATGCCCCTCTAAAATTGGCTAAATTATTAATCAGCCCATAATTCCATCTCGGTACAGTGCAAACAATATTGCAGCGTATACTAAAAACCTGATCGGAACAGCAAACCCTTCTAAAATCTAAAAAGTTAAGAGCATAATATTATATATTCTCCTATACTACAAATAATATATTAATTTGGCAATATAGTAGCTGAAGATCAGCAATTTAATATTCTGCTAAATAATATGAGTATCTTTTGCTGATAACCACCTAATATTCATTGATGTTCAGAAATTAATTTTCAGTTTAAAAAAAACACTGTGGTCATATATTTCTATACAGTTTTCTATACAGTCTTTTAAATAACTAAACTTTATAATGGGCAAAATGTTTTGGAGATCAAAAAAGTAAATGAATAAAAACAACATTAATAAAACCAAATAACAATTTATTGTGTCTCATGTAGTATTAAAGTGTTATTGTTTTCTGGAGCTCAGTGGCAGTCCATTATTTAAGTAATTCATTACATGCTATAGAACAAAGAATGTTCACCAAACATTTCCCAAATTAATTTAAGTATGAATTTACAGGTATACCCGGGTTTGCGCTACCCCGCTGAGTGCTGATTTGCGATAGAGCTCTTTCTGACCCTAGTCCCTGGAAAGAGCTAAATCCTGCAATGGTGCTCAAAATCGTGTTGCAGGCATTTAAATCCCTGTTTAGAGTGCTTTTTTCGCCATATTGCATTTTTGTATAGCAATCCTGCATGCAGGAACGCATATATACCAAACTAAACTGTGTATTCTTGTATGTATATATATATATATATATATATATATATATATCACATATATAGTTTTGAGCATCCGAGTTGTTGCTAACGCTTGCGGGCTCGCTTAGCGAGCCTGCGGCCCTCCCGAAGCGAGGCCCGCAGTTGCTGGCAAGGAGCGCCAAAGGCCAAAGGCGCTCCTTGCCAGCAACTGCGACCCTCACAAAATTTACGTTGTTCTGCAAGGAAAATACGAGACACGTTACGACCCATTACGACCTCGCAAAAAACGGCCGCAACACGCGCACATGAAAACATGAAAAATACACACAACAAATACATAAAAAGCTTACTTACAGGAAGAGGGAGCATCCAGGACCTCGAAAACAAAAGTTACACCTCAATTTAACTCAAATGAAAAGAGTTTAGACACTAAAAAATTCTCTAAGCGAGAGAAAAAATGGCCGCCGAAAAAAACGAAAATGAGGCTACAGCAGTCTAAAGACGCAAAACACCACCAAACTCCTACAAATTTGCCGAAAAACACCTACGACATTAAAAAAACAAGGTCGTAACCCAAAACATTACAAACACAATAAATACAAACAACAAACACATAAAAAAGGTTACTCACAGCAAGGGGGGGCACCGAGGACCTCTGCAAGTGAAGTTACACCTCCATTTCAGCACAAATTTCGAAGTTTAGAGACCCAAAAATCACTTAAGCGAAAGAAAAAATGGAAAAATGAACAAAACGAAAACGAGGCTAAAGGTCCCTAAACACGCAAAACATTACCATAAACACGCAAAACACCACCAAACAGCTACGGATATTCCGAAAATGTCGCACGACATAGAAAATGAAGGACGCTAAATTAGCCACATTATATACACCAAACACTATTAGCTCACTTACAATTTCATTGCCGTCATTTATTGACGGGCAATTTGCTAGTGTATATATATATATATATATATATACCATCCCCATACTGATGAGATCTATTAAGATCCAAACAGTGATGTACGTAGGTAGGGTTCCTTGCTTGTGTAGAATCCAATCTGTGTAATACAACAGGCATATGCTTAAAGAAGGCCATGCTTAAAAAGGTATTGGATTACAAAAGCAAAGCCTTTGTGGGCACATTTGATTGTTCCTGCCCAGGTTGCCAGAATGCAGTGGAATAACTGTATTTCTTGGGATTCTGAGCAGGAAATATTTTTTTTTAACTTATTTTAGTCATGTGAGCACAAATGTACTATTTATTTACTATATGCGAGTTTTCAATCTTGTGTCAGTGCCTTGGAAACAAGCTCTATGTTCATTTGATTTTATGCTCAAAAACAGGGCCCTCCATTTTTTACAAGGTGTTAGGTTGTTTTCTGCCATGTAGTCAACCCCTGTAGAGCGCTATGGAATATGTTGGCGCGATATAAATAAGGATAATTTTATATATATATATATATATATATATATATATATATATATATATATATATATATATATATATAAATATATATATATATATATATATATATATATATATATGTGTGTGTGTGGCAGAGGGCATCTAAGGAATATTTGCCTATGGCACCCAAACCTGATATATAATACATGCATTCATATGTATTATTGTATTCATAAGTACAAGTATTCATGATAGTCATGGGAAATGTTTTTGACCTTTGACTTCCTCGTCTTTAGTACATTTCATATTACTCTCTAATACAATGCCTTTTTTTTGCAGACTTTAATTTCCTATCATTTTTTTCAAAATACGATATAATCTTTCGAACTAAAATAAAATAAATATAATATGCTGCCACTGAAGTATTTGATTTAGTGACAACAGCAATAAAACACAATAAACTCTTCTTCTGAGTAATCTAAAATCAATTTAAATAGGTCTGCAAGTATGTGATTGTACACAGCTCTAAAAAATAATATACAACTATATTTATCAGACACACATAGATAAAATATGTATTTCTGTTGTTTTAACCAGAATATTTTTTATTTACATACACACATAGATAAAATATGTATTTATGTTGTTTTAACCAGAATATTGTCATTACAATACACACATAGATAAAATATGTATTCATGTTGTTTTAGCCTAAATATTTGCAATTAGTTTACGTAATATATTTGTTTTAATTAATGTTCTACTCACACAATTAATTTGGATTACTGTGCAAGTATTTAATACCAAACATAGTACATTCTGCATATTGTCAGCAATTTAAAACTATGAATGTCCTTTTATATTTATATTTTATATGATTACAACTAATTGATATTAACATTTTTGAGTGAAAGTGTTCGATAACTGAGCTTGAAAGTTGGATATTATATGCATAAATTACATAAAACATTCCTCCTACTAATGACTTTATCTCACCAGCTTTATTGTCTCTCACATTGGGAGTGATAAACCACAATAGTATGTCCAGATTGATAAATAATAATATGTATTTATATGGGTCTGCAAAGGATGAAAGCTGGTTTGTTCTTTTTATAGCTAAGAATTAAATCTGACGTCCATCTATCTCGACCAAGCCCACTGCAGCAGAACGTGAAGGGATCAAGTAGCCATGAGAAGAGAAAGGATTTGCAAGTCTTTGTTCATGACAGATTCATCTCCTGGACTCCTTGTCCTCCAACACACTCAAGCAGTGCTGTGTCAAGACAAACTGTCACTGAAGACCCATTAAGAAGAAATAGGTATATACAACTGATGTTTTGGCAGTATTCTCTTTTGTATAAGTTCACTTGATAATAGACAAATGTGTTTAGAAAGTAAACAGTATTTTTTAATCATATAATCCAATTTTGTTTTTATCAAGCCAACATTTGACTTCGTTTGTAACATGATTAGTCATTTGGGAGGGACAATAGATGTAGATAAGATGTCCATTTGGTGCTACTGAAAGCCTCCCACATTAAAGTGGATCTTAACAAAAGTTAAGCACCCAACCCAAAGACTCCAGTGAACAATGAAGGCTCTAAAGATCAGATATAATCAGAAATAGACATAAGCAAAAATTGAAACACACATCTACAGTGCCTTGCAAAAGTATTCATCCCCCTTGGCATTTTTCGTGTTTTGTTGCCTTTTTTTTTTTATTGTGAAGCAAACAACAAATAGGACAAAATAACAGAAAAAGTCAGTGTACATAACTATTCACCCCTCTAAAGTCAATACTTTGTAGAGCCACCGTTTGCGGCAATCACAGCTCCAAATCGCTTTGGATAAGTCTCTATGAGCTTACCACATCTTACCACTGGGATTTTTGCCCATTCCTCCTTGCAAAACTGCTCCAGCTCTTACAAGTTGGATGGTTTGCGCTTGTGAACAGCAATCTTTGAGTCTGACCACAGATTTTCTATTGGATCGAGGTCTGGGCTTTGACTAGGCCATTCCAACACATTTACATGTTTCCCGTTAAACCACTCAAGTGTTTCTTTAGTAGTGTGTGTGGGGTCATTGTCCTGCTGGAAGGTGAACCTCCATCCTAGCTTCAAATCACGCACAAAATGGTACAGGTTTTGCTCAAGAATATCCCTGTATCTAGCACCATCCATCTTTCCCTCAACTGTGACCAGTTTCCCAGTCCCGGCTGCTGAAAAACATCCCGACATCACAATGCTGCCACCACCATGTTTCCCTGTGGGGATGGTGTTCTTTGGGTGATGTGATGTGTTGGGTTTGCGTCAGACATAGCGTTTCCTTTGATGGCCGAAAAGTTACATTTTAGTCTCATCAGACCAGAGCACCTTCCTCCATATATTTTGGGAGTCTCCCACATGCCTTTTCGCAAACTCAAAACGTGCCATTTTTTTTTTTGTGCTGAAAGTAATGGCTTTCTTCTGGGCCCTCTGCCATAAAGCCCAACTCTTTGGAGCGTACAACTTATTGTCGTCCTATGAACAGATACTCCAGTTTCAGCTGTGAAACTCTGCAGCTCCTCTAGGGTTAACTTAGGTTTCTGTTCTGCCTCTCTGATTAATGCCCTCCTTGCCCGGTCCGTGAGTTTTGGTGGGCGGCCGTCTCTTGGCAGGTTTGCTGTTGTGCCATGTTCTTTCCATTTGCTTATGATAGATTTGATGGTGCTCCTGGGGATCATCAAAGATTTGGAATTTTTAATAACATATAACCCTGAGTTGTACTTCTCAACCACATATCCCTTACTTGTTTGGAGAGTTCCTTGGTCTTCATGGCAGTGTTTGTTTGGTGGTGCCTCTTGCTTAGGTGTTGCAGCCTCTGGGGCCCTTCAAAAAAGGTATGTATATGTAATGACAGATCATGTGACACTTAGATTGCACACAGGTAGACATCATTTCACTAATTATACGACTTCTGAAGGTAACTGGTTGCACCAGAGCTTTTTATGGGCTTCATAACAAAGGGATTGAATATATACGCACATGCCAATTTTCTGTTTTCTATTTCTAAAAAATAGTTTTATGAATATATTTTTCTCATTTCCCTTAACCAACTTAGACTATTGTTTTCTGATCCATCACATAAAATTCAGATTAACAAAACATTGAATTTAAGGCTGTAATGTAACAAAATAGGTAAAAAATGGGGATGAATACTTTTGCAAGGCACTGTATCTATCTATCTATCTAGCTATCGAAACACACACACATGTGTATACATATATATTAAAAAAATAATTAAAATAAATATATATATATATATATATATATATATATATACAGTATCACACAAAAGTGAGTACACCACTCACATTTTTGAAAATATTTGATCACATATTTTATGTGACAACACTGAAGAAATGACACTCTGCCACAATGTAAAATAGTAATTGTGCAGCCTGTATAACAGTGTGCTGATGTGACTGTATGCTATCTATGGTGGCATCATTGCTACATTCTGTACAAGCATGCTCACTGGCACATGCATTCTTAGCTTTGGATATTAAAGATTCAGGCCTTAGACTGCCTACATAAAAATATTATGCTAATTTTAAAAAGTGAATGACCACTTTCCCTATTATTGACAAAATCCTGTATGCAGTATTATATAATTGGAGCAGAATAGAGAAGGAAATTATTATCCAGTGAAAAATATACAGAAAGACTAATGTTTATGCATTCCCAAGGTTAATGCACTTATAATTTAGACTGCTAGAAAAGTCAGTTTACCAGTAGATGATACCTTATCTTTCAGGGATATCATATATCGGCGATTAAATACAAACCTAAAAAAAGCCTATTTTTCTGTTAGGGCAATTTCATGGCTTGCTATTACCGTAACATCAGTTTCAAAGGCTGTGTAATCTTCTACAGAAAGTTATTAAACGTTCTTCCATAATTAAAGCTTTGGAGGAAATTGAACTGGTCACAGACTTTACTTCTGAGGTTTCCTCTTATGTTATGTTATTGCAAGTAGAAGGGCTCTCTGGTTCAAATACTCAAAATCAGATACCATTTCTAAATCAAAATATTAGATGAAGTTATAAAAGAGAAGACTGACAATGAAAGTAATGTTGCAGAGTATAAGCTAACAGAGGTAGAATGTCTCAACAAGGCAGATATTTTTCTTCCTATTCCCAGAGGTTATCCTAAAATGAATAAGAGCCATCCCTTTCTGAGGCCCAGAAGAAATGTGACACTATAAAAGTATGAATTCTCAAATGTCTACAGGGATAGGCCTAAGACAATTTCTGCACACAAGGGAACAGTCTATAAGATGGGTTCTCTATATTTTAAGGGATGTGCATTCCCGAGAATGTAAATTCTCAAAGAAATATTCTTTTTGATAAACCTTTCTGACATTAAGACAAAAGAGCGGCTTTTTGGGACTTTATTTTATCCCCTGTTCCCTTAAATCACTGAAAAATGGCTTGTATTCAAGCATCTTCTTAACTCCAAGTGGAAGTTGGAGAACAATTAGAATTAGAAAACAATACAGGCAAACCCCCAGGGGTATATAGCAATTATGAGCAATGATTGCACGGATAACGGACCACATTTGGATGGGTAATAAAAGCTGACAGATAGAAAATACAAAACTTTAATTTAAATTTACTGTAAACAATATTATTGGGTAGCAATTAGTTGATAACTACTACCACTACTATCATGCAAGATGGTGCAGCACAACCCCACAGTACCTCACGTTCTGTGTTAGAGCCAAGATGAATGGAGACTGCCTAGTCAGCCTAATGGAAAATCCAGCCCTGCTTAGATACATCCTTTTCATTGACAAAAGTATTAGCTCCATATGCAATGTATATTATTTGAGAGATTTTTTATTTTATTAAACACATTGGGCCTCATTCTATTATCGGCCGTAAATCGGCCGTAAGGCTGCGATTCCTTGCGGGGGTTCAGTTAACTCGCGATTCTATTATACGGCCCCGCAAGGATCTCCTTTTGCGGCCGGCCGCATATCTTGGAACCGGCCGTAAGCTGTGAAATATAAAAACGCAAAAATAAATTCAAGCCTGCACTGTACAGCTCTGTAAATGCTAGGGATCATATTGGGGGACATGAGGATTAAAAGGAACCCACTCTCAAGCTTGCACATCAGCCCAAACCCGAGTTCGAATTAACTGTTTATTTTCCGGCTGCGGCGTGGGCGGGTCTGAGGTGCTCAAAGCACTCTGGACTTTTTACATGGATATTTTACGGATATTAAAAATGAAATATTTTACGGATTTGAGTACAGGATAATTATGTGCTATTTTTTCTAACACCTAAAATCCCTTTATAGTCTTCTCAAAGTGCAGGATGGCTTTATTTGAGCTATTTTATGTGCTTAATTGGTGCTAGCGAGACCTCTTTCCTGCAAGTAAGCTGCGGCTCGTTTTTAGCCTTGCAGAGAGGGTTCCCGGAGCAATTGAATTGCAAAACTCTTGCGGCCGTTTTAGATCAAAGGCTTTCCTCCGGCGCGAGCGGCCGCAAGAGATAGCAAGGCACCGGCCGCAAGCCTGCCGGAATCCCCGGCCGTAAGGGAATAGAATGGCAGAATAGCTTGCGGCCGGTCCTTGCGGCCCCGCAACGGCTGCGGCCGATAATAGAATGAGGCCCTGACTGATTTAGTTAGGGGACTCTGTTTTATATACTAGGCTCAGATTCACTAAGCACTAGTACTCAATGGCTATGTATCAGGAGGTAGTTGCCCCACACATATAGAATATAGATTAGAGGTCGTAGCCTCCTGCTAGTGATTTTCTTCAATCGAGGCAGAGGGATACCATAAATTGGCAGAAGTGAATGTGTATTTGCTTTATGTGCCTGTGTACTGAATTACATTTTTACATTCTAGAAAACCAATCTGCAATCCAGTTAATGCAATATGGAGGACAGGAATAAGTGGTAACCGTTTCCTTCTTGGTAAAATGGAGCCTCTACCAACCTTGTGGCCAAAGATGGGATTTTTTCCTGAGATTCCTCGTATTTTGGAACTAGATGTGTCTCTTTCAAGGAATAAAGCCCTTAGGTCATTGCAAGCAAGGTACATATATACAGTATACATCAGCAGGGAGTGTGTATTTGTGTGTAATATTCATACAAATCTAGGGACATGTTTATTTTTCATGCTGCCCTAGGTTAATTTACATATCTCCACACCTGTCCAAAACTATTATTTATTTTCATTTGCTAAGACCTCATTAACAGATAGCGTATTTATTCTGTATAATCTATATTGTTTTAAGTATAACTTTTATTTTAAAACAATGACAATTATGAACTTAAAGGACCATAAAAGTCCCCTTATATGTGATCTGCACCATTAGATAGAGGGTGAAAAGCCATGTAGATTTTTTTTTTTTTTTAACGGATGCTGAATTAATGGAGTTATGATCAATTGAAGTCAGGCTATTTCACTGAGTTTCCTTTGCCTGTATGAGTAATGAACTCTAAACTGTGGCACAACGAATATTAATTTTAATCAGGTGTAGAAGCTTTGAATGAGTCATTGTTAAGTGATTTATAACTACTTGTAACTAGTCTAGCAGGATCAGTAGCAAAATGGCATGTCATGTTTCTGTCTATTGGAACAAGTTCATGGGTTTGATTCCTACAATGAGTAAATATTTTTTACTGATTAAAAAAAATCTGAAACATGTTGTTTAGTTTATAGCATTTGTCAATATGAGGTAATTTTAAATAACTAGTTCATATAATTATTTAACTTTTAGAGATACTTTTTAAAGCAGAGTGTGCTGATCTAGTGCACAGTGTGTTTCATGAAATATTTTCATTAGTAAGCCATTATTTTTAAACTATACCTTCCACTTGTTTTTTTTCCAATTAACTAATATATTCATTAACACACATATGACTGATATATACAGTGCCTTGCAAAAGTATTCACCCCCTTGGCATTTTTCGTTTTTTGTTGCCTCACAACCTGGAATTAACATGGATTGTTTGAGGATTTGCATCATTTAATTTACAGCACATGCCCACAACTTTGAATATGTTTTTTTATTTTATTATTGTGAAGCAAATGTGCATAACTATTCACCCCCCTAAAGTCAATACTTTGTAGAGCCAGCTTTTGCGGTAATCACAGCTCCAAGTCACTTTGGATAAGTCTCTATGAGCTTGCCACATCTTACCACTGGGATTTTTGCAAAATCCCCCTTGCAAGTTGGATGGTTTGAGCTTGTGAACAGCAATCTTTAAGTCTGACCACATATTCTCTATTGGATTGAGGTCTGGGCTTTGACTAGGCCATTCCAACACACTTCCATGTTTCCCATTAAACCACTCAAGTGTTGCTTTAGCAGTGTGTTTGGGGTCATTGTCCTGCTGGAAGGTGAACCTCTGTCCTAGCCTCAAATCACACACAGAGTGGTACAATATCCCTGTATTTAGCACCATCCATCTTTCCCTCAACTCTGACCAGTTACCCAGTCCCGGCTGCTTAAACATCCCCACAGCATGATGCTGCCACCACCATGTTTCACTGTGGGGATGGTGTTCTTTGGGTGATGTGATGTGTTGGGTTTGCAAGAGAAGTTAAACTTTAGTTTTATCGGACCAGAGCACCTTCCTCCATACATTTTGGGAGTCTCCCACATGCCTTTTCGCAAATTCAAAACGTGCCATTTTGTTTTTTTGCTGAAAGTAATAGCTTTCTTCTGGCCACTCTGCCATAAAGCCCAACTCTATGGAGCGTACAGCTTATTGACGTCCTATGTACAAATACTCCAGTCTCTGCTGTGGAACTCTGCAGCTCCTCCAGGGTTACCTTAGGTCTCTGTGCTGCCTCTCTGATTAATGCCCCTCTTGCCCGGTCCATGAGTTTTGGTGGGTGGCCGTCTCTTGGCAGGTTTGCTTTTGTGCCGTGTTCTTTCCATTTGGTTATGATAGATTTGATGGTGCTCCTGGGGATCATCAAATATTTGGATATTTTTTTATAACCTAACCCTGAGTTGTACTTCTCAACAATATTGTCCCTTACTTGTCTGGAGAGTTCCTTTGTCTTCATGGCAGTGTTTGGTTAGTGGTGCCTCTTGCTTAGGTGTTGCAGCCTCTGGGGCCTTTCAAAAAAGGTGTGTATATGTAATGACAGATCATGTGACACTTAGATTGCACACAGGTGGACATCATTTTACTAATTATGTGACTTCTGAAGGTAATTGGTTGCACCAGAGTTTTCTAGGGTCTTCATAAAAAAGGGGGTGAATACATACGCACATGCCAAATTTCTGTTTTCTATTTTTTTTAAATGGTTTTATGTATATATATTTTTAATTTCACTTCACCAACTTAGACTATTGTGTTTTGATGAATCACATAAAATTCAGATGAGCAAAACATTTAACTTAAGGCTGTAATGTAACAAAATAGGTAAAAAGTCAAGGGGGGTGAATACTTTTGTATGTACTAGCGAATTGCCCGTTAAAAAATGACGGCAATAAAATTGTAAGCCAGGCAATGCAGTTTGCCACACAGTGTGATGCTTTTGCTTCGCTGAGCAGCTTTGGCGCTCGTTGCGCACACACCTGGGCTTCAATTAAGCCCTGGCAACTGCCCTGAGTTAACTCTTTCTCTCGCAAGATAAATCTTTCAGAATCTTTAATTAAACCAACCTCTAGGGGCACTCCTTGCTTGACTCTGTTACAATATATATATATAGATTAATAATTAGTATTTCAGTATATTATGATATCTTTTGTATTGGATAAACACCTTACTTATATTGACAACTTTTTGAGAGGTTTGACCTGTCTTTATCAAGTCTGAAGCAATACTAACATGAGATGGAATCCTCAGTGTGAATAAAAACAGCAGATGTAGATAGAGTGGAGACAGCATCTGACATGATCAGGTAAATACATATAGGGAGAATAAACACAACAAAGGAAAGGAAACATATATACACATACTATATACACCTGAAACAAAAGAGCCCTGTAGTCCACAGTGATACCCTTCCTGTTGGACAAACATCTCACTAAGAGTGCTAACCCTGTTATTGTAAAATAAGAAAAATTCACATGAAATTATGATAGTGTGTTAGAAAACCCAAGTCCATATTAAGTCCTGTATTTTTAGTGTTGAAGAATGTGATCATCTTTATTTCAAATGCTTTTCTCTCCTGGATGTTTTAAAACATTTCCTCTGAGTATTTTGACTTTTAAGTTTTGGATGGAGGGATCATTCTGGCTAAAATGGTGTCCCACTGGAGTACAATAATTGTTTTCATTATGCTTTCTTTTTGAATGTCTGTGTAAATTCATCCTTAAGTGCATTGTTTGGCTGGTTTCTCCAATGTAAGAGCCTGTGTCACATAAAGTACATTGTATTATATAAACCACATTGGACGATGTACATGAATACGATCCTTTGATGTTATAGGTCTTGTTGTTATGTGTGGCTGTGTCATCCTTACAAATGTGTTGACATAACTTACAGGCACTTTTGGTACAAGGTTTAGCTACATTTTTTAAATGCAGTTGTTCATTGGTCAATTCTTTGCTGACAAGTTTTTGTTTCAGGTTTAGTGGTTGTTTTAATGCAAGGATGGGAGGTTTGGGGAATATATCTTTGAATTGGATATCTTCAGTTAGTAATGGTTGTAAATCTTTGATTATTTTCCATACTTTCACTAAAATTGGATGGTATGTGGTCAATAGAGGTGTACGTGAAGCAGTTTCTTTTGTATTTTAACAGGTGTTCATGGGGTATTTTGATGGCAGTGGTTATTTTCTGGGTAATTTGTTTGAAAGATTCCGACAGTTTTAAAATTTATATCACGGTCTCCAGTGTTTGAGCATATGTGATGGTATCTAATAGCTTGACTATATATGTGTGTACATTTTTAATAAAAAATAAACAAGTGGAAGGCAGAGGATTAGTACATACACCTTACAAATGAGAAAATATTTAAAACATGTTGTTTACCACTGAACCACCATACTCAGCTTAGAAATAGAGTAATACAATGTATAATTATTATTTATGCAGATTCTAGTGGGATGGCTTTAAGGGCCAAACTAAAATAACAATAGCTAAGCCAATGTAAAAATGTAAACACATTTTCCACATGACTTTCCACCGTCTAACTGATGGTGCAGAGCACATATGGTGGCTTTTGTTGTACTTTAAAATAAATTATTTACAAATATATCACTTTTTTACCCACACACTAGGGCCCTCATTCTATTATCGGCCGTAGAACGGCCGCAAAGCCGCGATTCCTTGTGGCCGTGTTACGGCCCCGTGTAGAGCTACCTTTACCTTGCAATTCAAATAGACGGCGCCGCAAGGATATCCCCTTACGGCCGGCCGCATATCATGCACCGGCCGCAAGGTGAGAAAACTTTAAATGCAAAAATAAATTCAAGATGGCACTGTAAAGCTCTGTAAATGCTAGGGATCATAATGGGGGACATGAGGATTAATAGCAATCCCCTCTCAAGCTTGCACATCACCCCAAATCCGCTATTTCATTAACGGTTTATTTTCCGGCCCGCAGCCTGGGCAGGTCTGAGGTGCTCTTAGCCCTCTGGACTTTGTCCACGGATATTTAACATGAATTAAAATAAAAATTATTTGCGGATTTGAGTGTAGGGGAATGTTGTACTATGAATGCTAACACCCTCAACCACTTTATTGTCTCATCAGAGTGCAGGATGGCTTTATTATGTGCCTAATTGTGTGCTTGCGGGACCTTTTTGGTGCAAGTAAGCTGCGGCTCGGTTTTAGCCTTGCCGAGAGGGTTCCCGGAGCAATTGAATAGCAACCAGGCTTTTCTCGCCTCCGAAACTCTTGCGGCCGTTTAAGATCAAAGGCTTTCCTGCGGCGCGTGCGGCCTCAAGGGATAACAAGGCTGCCGGAGCCCCCAGCCGGAAGGGAATAGTATAGGCAAATAGCCTGCGGCCGGTCCTTGCGGCCCCACATCTCCTACGGCTGATAATAGAATGAGGCCCTATATGTGTAAAAACTAGGTAGTTATATCTTACAATGGGCTTTAACCATTAAGAAAAGTATAATAGTTAAGACTTAATAGTATTAATATCATGTAATATCACAAGTGTTTAAGATTATTATTTTTTACTGTGAGAAACAATTTTAGTGTCTAATAGAATAAAGCATTTAAACTCTGATTTTATCTTTATTTTTAATTTAACAAAAATTGTTATAATCTAATTGTAAGAAGTTGTGATTTATTAATGTACTAAATTCAGCTAAACAGTGTTTCCCAAACTATTTAAACAATGGAACCCTATTTGAACACTAAAAGTCTGACAGAACTCCTGGAACACTAAAAGTACCAAAGTACACCAAATGGCTTCCTAACTTTCAGCTTTTCCCCCAGAACTCAAGCCTCAAAACCTGAAATCTGTACCTAGAACCTCATAACCTCATCCAAGGTCAATTTAAAGCTACCACAAAATGTTCTACAGAGTATAACCTTTTGGGGTAATTGTCTCATAAAACCCCAAGTCATACAAACCTCAGGTTTGCATGGAACAGATTGTGATCCACTGCATTGGACCATGTTTAATGAGCCTGACATACAAACAATTATATTTTCATCTGTTAGTCTAGGTGGATTTTTTATTTCTTATTGATTAATTAGTAAAGCTTTATGTTTTTTATTTTTTCAGGATTGATGCTGTCACGAAGTGAAGAATTTTTATAATCATCTACACTTTCCCCTTTAATGTTTTGTTGGCATGGCATACATAAAGCATGAGATAAAAAAAATATTGTGTACCTTCTGTCTGCATAGAGAACAAGAAAGTGTTTCTCTTCCTGAAATAGTTGAGAAGTAAACTACAAGCTCACAGTGTGAAGATCACTTCATGTTAAGCCGGGGCCTCCAATCACTTCCTTAATGAGAGTTACTTCACATTCTCATTCAGACACACATACATACAAGAGAGTAACAGACAATGGATTTTATTCTCTTAGGGTAGACTGTAAATGACCAGTGTTGTGATCATGCAATAAGGTTACGTGGAAGGTGTCTGGATTTTAATGGTAGGTGTATTTTAACAGTGAGAGACAGAATAAAAAATAAAAAAACAAGAAAAACGCATGTCGAAAAAGTTATAAATTGATTTGCAGGTCAGTAAGGGAAATAAGTATTTGATCCCCTATTAATCAGCAAGATTTCTGGCTCCCAGGTGTCTTTTATACAGGTAAACGAGCTGAGATTAGGAGCACTCTCTTAAAACAATCAATCAATCAGATTCCAAACTCTCCACCATGGACAAGACCAAAGAGCTGTCCAAGGATGTCAGGGACAAGAGTGTAGAACTACACAAGGCTGAAATGGGCTACAAGACCATCGCCAAGCAGCTTGGTGAGAAAGTGACAACAGTTGGTGCGATTATTCGCAAATGGAAGAAACACAAAATAACTGCCAGTCTCCCTCGGTCTGATGCTCCATGCAAGCTCTCACCTCGTGAAGTTTCAATGATCATGAGAATGGTGAGAAATCAGCCCAGAACTACACAGGAGGATCTTGTTAATTATCTCAAGGCAGCTGGGACCAAAGTCACCAAGAAAACAATTGGTAACACACTACGCCGTGAAGGACTGAAATCCTGCAGCGCCCGCAAGGTCCCCCTGCTCAAGCAAGCCCATGTACAGGCCCGTCTTAATCATTCAGATGTTCATTGGCAAGCTTCAGAGGAGAACTGGGTGAAAGTGTTGTGGTCAGATGAGACCAAAATAGAGCTCTTTGGCATCAACTCAACTTGCTGTGTTTGCAGGAGGAGGAATGCTGCCTATGACTCAAAGAACACCATCCCCACCGTCAAACATGGAGGTGGAAACATTATGCTTTGGGGGTGTTTTTCTGCTGAGGGCACAGGACAACTGAACCGCATCAAAGGGAGGATGGACGGGGCCATGTATCTCAAATCTTGGGTGAAAACCTCCTTCCCTCAGCAAGGGCATTGAAAATGGGTCGTGGATGGGTATTCCAGCAGGACAATGACCCAAAACACAGGCAACAAAGGAGTGGCTCAAGAAGAAGCACATTAAGGTGCTGGTGTGGCCTAGACAGTCTCCAGACCTTAATTCCTTAGAATATCTGTCTAGGGAGCTGAAGGTTCGAGTTTCCAAACATCAGACTTGAAACCTTAATGACTTGGAGAGGATCTGCAAAGAGGAGTGGGACAAAATCCCTCCTGAGATGTGTGCAAACCTGGTGGCCAACTACAAGAAACGCCTGACCTCTGTGATTGCCAACAATGGTTTTGCCACCAAGTACTAAGTCGAAGGGGTCAAATACTTACTTCCCTCACTGACCTGCAAATTCATTTATAACTTTTTTGACATGCGTTTTTCTTGTTTTTTCATTTGTTATTCTGTCTCTCACTGTTAAAATACACCTACCATTAAAATTGTAGACTGATAATTTATTTGTCAGTGGACAAACCTTCAAAATCAGCAGGGGATCAAATACTCAAATACCCCCCCTTTACTTTATTTTAGCTGGTCAGTGACCTTTCTCAAGCATCATGTTGCATAATGTTGCCACTGAGACAGTGCCTGCAGAGGAGCTTTTAAGCACTTCTTAATAAAAGAAAGTACACAGAAATAAAGAGATACATAGTTTAATTATATTCCAAGTGAAATCCAGAAAGCTACAATATCCCTTTAATAGCTGATTAGCAATAAAACCGGTACTTGAAAGATTTCTTAGCTGTTAAAAATCACAGTACATTGTAATACAGATGGTTCGCCCCTATAAAGTGTCCATGGGTCAAAGAGAACCTACCTTGCAGGCTGTGCTGGTAGGAGTCTTTATCTGCCTCACTGCAGGCAAAACCTAGATTGGTCAGAACAGAATAGGACAGCCTACGGGGCAGATTCTCTCCCACCCCTGGACAACTGACAATTGCTGAAATAATAACATTCAAATAAATGTAAGTTTAAAAAGTACATTGAATTTATTTTCTTCAAGTACTGATTTATTCCTATTTACTAAATAAAGCAATGAACTCTATTTTATTTATAGTAATTGGCCTTTTAAATGGCAACAGAACACTATCTCTAACACATTGTATAGGCATCTACATAGTCGTTGGTGGGACGGTCTTGCTCACATTAATGACTGAGCTACTGACAAGCAGCCTAAGAGTTACAAGTAGTCCTCCAGCTACATGTTACAGATCATAGTGTTTGATGTTTTCTGAGTGTCACCAGAACTGTGTTAGATGAGTGGCTGTTAATGGTGGATTAGACTTTATAAGTCATAAAACTCTTGTCCTAAGGCGGCCTAGTTTGTATGTGTAAGGTCTGTGAGCTCGGCTTCATCAGTGTGACATGTTAAGTAATTTATACTTATTTGGATAAACTCACTGCATGGAAGAGCTTGATATACAACAAAAACAATGTACATATTAGACCCGATAAATATTATAATAGGCTTTTAAATTAATACAAAAATACAATTTCAAATAAATTATTTCAGAAGTACACATATAAATTTCAATTGGTAGTTCTGAAAAAAATGCCAGACTATATTAGATAGGAAAGTTGTTATTTAAATATAAATTATCTACAAAAGGGTCGCTTTCTCTCTAAATCACTTTATCTTGGAGGCCACCATAGATTAGGTAAAACTTAATATATATATAAATATATATAGTGAAGCCGTGGCATGTCTGATTTTTTGTTTTTTTATATACTAGTTCAACACAAAGCAAGATTAGAGGCCAGAACATGCCCGGGAACTTTTGCTAAAAAAAGACCACTGTATCTTAGTATGTAACAAACTATGTACTATTCTAATCTATTGAACATGGAGGGAGAGGTGGGGGAGGAGGAAGAGAGGTAGGGCCTTGATTATGGGAGCTTTTGTAATTTGATACCTACCTCCTTTCCTTGCACATGCTCAGGAGTAGGGAACTATCAACAATAACTGCAAGTCCTGTGTTACAGAAAGAGAGTTCCCCCATCATACAAGCAACATCACATCACCTGAGTTTCATGGATACCTCCAGGGTCCATCAGAGGTATCACAGTGTACAGTGGAACCTCTAAATTCATCACCCCCTATATTTGTCAAAACTAATATTAGTCAAATTTTTAGATAACAAAATTTTCATGCAAAAATCCAATATTAATCAAAAAAAAAAAAAAAGAACAACATTGGACAAGTTATTTGCTGAATTGACTGCTAGTAAAAGGGACAAAAAAGACATTGATCGCCATGATTACCAAAATTGGAGTTACCTGATGTTTTAATGGAAGGTAACTCTCCTTCTAAACAGTAATGCCTTTGCTCCTCTTCAGTTTCTGCCATCATCTCTCCTCAGTAAAGGTGAAGTTCTGGTTACATTTGTATTTATTTATGTATCAGGGCAGGGAATATTATTCCAATGTTAGTTCATTCCTATGGAAATAATGTATTCTATATTCATCTGGTTCAGTATCCCAATTAGGGATGAATACAGAGGTTTCACTGTATTTTTTTTCTTTTTGAAAACTATCTTTACCAAAAAATGTTATGACCAATTATGTTTTTAGTCAGAATCAATTTTTCAAACCTACATATACAAGATTTTTTTCCAAACAGAAAGATTCAGCAAGGATCACCGAATGTTGGAACCATGAGGCAGCAAACCACTTTACTACCTTTCCTATCTATATTTCCAATTTCAACTTGATATAATCTCATGAAGAAACTAATAGCCAAAACAATGAAAACCATGAAGCACATAAGTTTAATATTTTTACCCAATTGCTTTCACTAATATCTAATAATTATCACTAGTGTGTCCCATAATGGCTGTTAGAATATCTGCTAATTGCAGTGTGTAGTCTGGTCAAAGCTAACTCATCAGTCAGTCTTTACAAAACCTGCTTGTTTTGTACTCCACTAGAAAACAGATCTGCCCCTACATATATGCTCTCCTAGAATACATCCCAATTTACCCCTGGCATCACCCAAATTAGGTGGTCCAGCTATAATCCCAAAATGATGGATTTAGGTTTTTGGAGTCATGATGGCATTTTGAAAAGTAAGGCTAATTTGAGAGATAGATATAGTAGTAAATGGAGGCTACAGCTCAGTTCAATTTAAATATTGAGCTTGAAATGCTCAGAGGAGATCCAGCAGGAGAAGAGGTTTCCAGATATATACATTTTCAATGTTTAGTGAATTCATATAAACTGTATAATTATATTCATTTATATATGTAGACAGACATTTTTTATTTTAATTCTGCCACCAGCTCACTGGCCAATAAAAAAAAGTTCCCCATCATAAAGGAGTTGGAACTCACTGTTGTAAAATAAGTAATTATTATTATTGTTATTACAATTATCATTCCGGTTTATTTGTAATGCTCCAACAAGTTTACAGTAAAGTAGAATGGGAAAATATTTTATACTGTATCACCTATAATAGAGGAAGAGAGAGCGAGGGGGGAGGTAGAGGGAGGGGAGAGAGAGGGATGGGGGAGAGAGAGGGATGGGAGAGAGGAGGGAGGTGGAGAGAGAGTAGGCAGAGAGAAGGGAGAGAGAGAGGAGGGAGGTGGAGAGTGAGCAGGCAGAGAGAAGGGAGGGGAAGAGAGAGGAGGGAGGGAGAGTGAGGGAGGCGAGAGAGAGGAGGTAGAGGGAGGGTGGAGGGTGAGAGAGAGGGAGGCAGAGAGAGCGGAAGGAGGCAGAGTGAGAGGAGGGAGGGAGAGGGGAGGGAGATAGAGAGGGGCAGACAGGGAGGAAGAGGGATGGGAGAGAGATAGAGCGCACATAGAGAGAGCGAGCACATACACAAAGAGGGGGCTCACAGAGAGAGAGAGAGACAGTGCACAGAGAGAAAGACAATGCACAACAACAAAATTAGAGGTGCTCAATCTGAGAACGGACAAACTACAAGGGGGGGAGAGGCTCGCAATGAGCACCAAAGGCACTCAGCACAGGGCTCGCGATGAGCGCCGAAGTGGCACAGAGGGGCCATATCCTCGCATTGTGTGCCAAACAGCATTGCCAGGCTTACAATTTTACTCCTGTCATTTTTGACGGGCAATTTCCTAGTAGAAGTATAAAAGATTATATACTGCAATAACACAATAAACAATTTCATATAACATGGTTGAGGTCCCTACTCCCAAATTCTATAGCATATGATTGGGAGTGTGAGGTAGTTGAAGTGTGCAAATTGTACATGCCAAGGGCCTCATTCTATTATCGGCCGTAAACCGGCCGCAAAGCTGTGATTCCTTGCGGCCGCCTTACGGCCCTGTGTAGAGCTACCTTTACCTTGCAATTCAAATGGACGGCGCCGCAAGGATATCCCCCTTCCGGCCGGCCGCATATCATGCAAACGGCCGCAAGCGTTTTCCAGCGCCCGTAAATCTTGTTTTCCGGCGCAAAGTCAGAAAACTGTAAATGCAAATATAAATTCAAGATGGCACTGTAAAGCTCCGTAAATGCTAGGCATCATAATGGGGGACATGAGGATTAATAGCAACACCCTCTCAAGCTTGCACATCGCCCAAATCCGATATATCATTTACGGTTTACTTTCCGTCCCGTAGTCCCGTGGGCTCGTCCTTGTTAAAACCCGTACGGGTTCGGAGGTGGAGGGCCGCAAACAAAGCATTGTAGAAGCCAATATATATTCAATCCAGCACTGCAAAGCACTGTAAATGATGGGGAACATAATGGGGGGGGGGGGGGGCATGAGGATTAATAGCAAAACATTCTCAAGCTTGCACATCGCCAAATTGTACTTTGATTTCAAATGCTGTCCAAGTCCCACGGACTTCAATGAACAAGCCCGTAGCTCCTTATTCAAACCCGTGCGGGCTTGCATGATAGATAAAACACGAAGATTGAACATGAATTTAAATATCTTTATTTGCGGATTTGAGAGTAGGGGAATGTTGAGCTATTAATTCTAAAACCAAACATCACTTTCACTTCTAATAAAAGTACAGGATGGCTTTTCTATGCTACGACTTGTAAGTAAGCCCTTTACGACCCGTAGGTCTATTTTACCCATTTACGGACTTGACCAAGGCTAATCCTGCAGCCTTTGCCGGGCTGCGGTGCTCCAAGCCCTCGGGACTTTGTCCACGAATATTTGACATGAAATAAAATAAAAATGATTTTCAGATTTGAGTGTAGGGGAATGTTGTGCTATGAATGCTAACACACCCAATCACTTTATCGTCTCATCAGAGTGCAGGATGGCTTTATTATGGCTTTATTATGTGCTTAATTGTGTGCTTGCGGGACCTTTTTGGTGCAAGTAAGCTGCGGCTTCCTTTTAGCCTTGCAGAGAGGGTTCCCGTAGCAATTGAATAGCAACCGGGTTTTCTTGCGGCCGAAACTCTTGCGGCCGTTTAAGATCAAAGGCTTCCTGCGGCGCGTGCGGCCGCAAGGGATAACAAGGCGCCGGCCGCAAGCCTGCTGGAGCCCCCGGCTGGAAGGGAATAGAATAGGCAAATAGCCTGCGGACGGTCCTTGCGGCCACGCATCTCCTTCGGCCGATAATAGAATGAGGCCCCAAGGGTCTAGGTGATGCACTTTTAATGGAAAGACCTGTAGAGATTATATTAAAAGTGATGGAAATATGCAAGTCATGATTGGAGTGAAGGGGAGGTAGAGGGAGTATTTAGAGAAGAGGCATGAGATGTAAGGTAGTGCACTGCTATTTGGTCTTTGTATGTTGTCAGGATTTAAAACTTTATACTGCACTTATAGGAAGTGAATGACAGAGAGCTGTATAGACAGTGCACTGACCAAGGTCAATGAGCCTAGCAGAGGCTTTCAACAAGTGGAGTGGAGACAACATGTGAGATACAATAGTGGAGACAGAATATGTAGAGTCATTTGATTACATTTCTTTTTGCTGTGTTTTATGAGAGATGACGTATGCTGGAGATGTTTTTTTAAGTGAAAATATGTGGTTAATGATTATATGTGAGTAGTAAAAGAGAGGGCAAAGTACAATATAATATATAATAGTGAAGACCTTGCTTTTGGATAGAAGTTCACAAACTAAAAACTTCTGTAAAAAAAATATGCTCTGTGCTTACATAGAGCCCTATTCAATTGGCTAAATCGTAATTTAATAAGGCTGATAGTTTGTGATTTGTATACCCAGGGACATGTCAAGGTGGGTGCACATGGTACACAGTTCTCAGGTACAAGGGAAAAGTCTACAATTCTGGCAGCACAGAAACCTTTTACTATATACCTTTTTAATGAAGTCTATAATTTCATCCCTGTCCTATTATGCTCTAAACTATACATATTCAGGTCATAAAGTTTCTCATAAGTTTTGTCTTTTAGACCATGCACCATTAGTCGTACTGTGCACTTTGCCTAATAGTGCATAATATAGTACTTATCTAAAATCTGTTTCATACTTTGCTTTAAAAAGTCAGACATTCTGTACAATGTTTGAACTTTTTTGCCAACTGTATCTTATACATTATGTAATATGTGAAAACTCTTTTCACAATTTTGTTATTTTGTTGCTTTTTGTATGTATTCAATTATACACAATAAATAATAATAATAATAGTCACAGAGATTTGATTGATTGGTAAAGTCTTATCTGTATTTTAGTCTATACCAACTGTGCATGCTATTCTTTTTTATCATTCTCTGCTGTGAGAGTTAATTAATTCACTTCTGCAAAAACTAGGACCTTTGTCACTTTAAATTACCACAGAAAGACATTCTGTTAGTGTAATTATTATATCTTGTAAGAATTAAGGTGTACAGTATTTTTTAGATGCATCGCTGTGATTTATCTGCTAGTGAAAAGAGCTCACTCCCCTTATTTCTTTGAACAACATGTATTGCAAAGGATAAGTCCCTATTACTACGGTACCTCGGGTTACGTTGTGTCTCCTCTGCAATCTGAGAACTCGGGTTATAGCGCTGCCCCAAGCTATTTTGGAAGAAGATGCCTTCCAGAACCTACATCATCCAAGAAGAGAAGACATTGACAGGGCACAAGTCTACGAAGGACAGGCTAACTCTGTTGGTGTGTGGGAATGCTAGTGGGGATTTAAAAATCAAGCCTCTGCTAGTGTACCACAGCAAGAACCCCAGAGTGTTTAAGAGGAAAGCATCCAGAAAGACAACTTAAGTATGATGTGGAGGGTCAACAGAAAAGCCTGAGTAACCCGTATCATCTTCATTGAATGGATGAATGAAGTATTTAGCCCAACGGTGAAGAACTTTTTGGAGGATAATGAACTGCCTCTGAGGGCTCTGTTAATCATGGACAATGCTCCTGGTCACCCTCCAGGCATGGAGAACAACTTGCTGTAAGACTTTAAGTTCATAACAGTTAAGTTCTCTGCTCATCTGATTCAGTCCATGGACCAGCAGGTCATCTCCAACTTTAAGAAGCTGTATACCAATGTCCTCTTCCAGAGGTGCTTTGAGGTGACCTTGGATACTCAGTTGATACTGAGACAGTTCTGGAAGGACCGTTTCAACATCCTCCACTGTGTCACTTTAATAGATAAGGGCTGGCATGAGGTCTCTCACAAGACCATGAACTGTGGCTGGAGGAAATTGAGGACAGAAGCTGTAGCTCCGCTAAACTTGGAGGCTGAACCTGGCCCAATAGTGTAGGATATTGTGTTTTTGAACAAGTCCATGGGCATGGAGGTGACTAATGAAGACATCAAAGAGCTAGTGGAGGAGCACAGAGAACAGCTCAGTATGAAGGAACTTCAGAGAGAGCAGCAAGAGTGAGTGACTGATGAACTTTGTTCTTCAAGTGAAGAGGAGAGAAGAGCAGAAGCACCTACTGCGCTCATCAAAGAATGAGATCTGTGCTAAATGGGCTGATGTACAAAATGTTGTTGAATACTATTACCCTGACAAAGCTCAAGCAAGCCGTCTTGTGGACTGTTTAATGGCCAAGCAATGTCTCATTTGAAAAACATTTTGAAACAGAAACAGAAGCAAGTTTCCATGGATAGGTTTCTAGTGAAAGTGCCTACATCAAAGCCTCCAGCAGAGTCTCCAGCACGGCGCAGTGGTGCTAAGAAATGGAAAGGACAAACATCCCCTGTGCAAGTGCCTGATTTTGCAATGGAAAAGGACTCCACTTCCAAACAATAACCTGTCTCTTCCTTCTCTTGCTCTACATTGCCACCATCCCATTGGGCACTCAAGTCCCCTCAGAACTGTTAAAGTGAAGTAAAATTCTGTTATTTATTCTCATTACAGTTGAAGTGAAGTAAAAAAAAAGTTATTTGATGCAGTTATTGTTGTTTATTAATGTCTGTTTTGTTTTAAAGACCATCAGTTCAAACTAAAATGTGAACAATATGGGGTCCGGAAAGGGATTCATTCAATTTACATTGATTCCTGTTGAAAATGCTACCTCATTTTACACCGGTTTCGGTTTACAACGTCCCAGTCCGGTCTTATTTTCTCTTTATGCTGTCCTCTGCAATTCTAAATTCAGTTGGACAAATCTTTTATTGACTTTTTCTATGCAATTATGCTGCAGTGAAATCTACCATTTTGGTTTCTGCTAATCTACACCCACAGTTGGCAGGATACTTTGAATACAGAGTAAGCTTCTATACACACAATGCAAAAGTGGCTGCTGCAATTGTCATTGCTTTTACAAGGACTAATAAAAAGCTAATTTAGTTTATGAGATCACCACTGTACTCCAGTTGGACACCACTTTTTAAAAAAAAAAACACTCCATACAAAACCTGAAAAAAGATGTCATTTTAAAAACACACAAGAAAGAAAGGCCTTTGAAATGAAAATGATAACACACTTTAATACGAAAAACACAGGTCTTAATATTAACATGGAATTCCTGTCGCATTATCTAGAATTCTTTTAATTTTACATCACGGATATGTTTGGTTTTTAGATTTTTTTGTTTTCTCAAATTTTTTTTGGGGGGGTGGGTTTATTGCTGAGCTATCCCTGTGTCTCCTTGCAGTTTTATGGTACCTCAAACTCTCAAGATGTACAAATATTTACGACCTTGTTTATTTACTTTGACCTACACTAATACAGACCTGTGCACAGCCCACTGAACAGAATTTGTGTTTCAATAGGAATCTATCAGAGCTGCTTCAGACTTGAAAAAGAGAGGATCATCTCTCAAAAGCTAGTCATGGAAACTATGAATATGTTTGTCCAATAAAAAAGGTACCGCTATACACTGCAATACTCCGATTATTTCTCTTTTTCTCTCTCTCTCTCTCTCTCTCTCTCTCTCTCTCTCTCTCTCTCTCTCTCTGTGAGCATGCGGGTTGTTGTTAACGTCGCAAAGCGAGGGCCGCAGTTGCCATAGGCGCTCATCTTTACGACCCCCTACAACTTTCGGCCCGCAAATACGGACCCTCGCGAAGCGAGGGTCCGCATTTGCGGAGGTGGAGGCTCCCACGTCGGCTGCAATGAGCCGCAGGCGGGACTTACACCAAAAAATGTACGGACTTAGCATCCACAAATACGAGTCGCGGGACTTAGAAAAAAAAACATTATGAGCTGGCAAAAATTTGTCCTTAACTCCCGAACCGCGCGCACATAAAAACATTAAAAACACAATAAATACACACAACAAATACATAAAAAACTTAGCCACAGCAAGAGGGCACCCAGGACCTCTGCAAGTGAAGTTACAACTCAATTTAAGTCCAAATTCCAGAGTTTACACACACAAAAATCTCCTAAGCGAGAGAAAAAATAGCCACCAAGAAAAACGAAAGCGAGGCTACAGGACCCTAAACACGCAAAACACTATCAAGCACATACAGATTTTCCAAAAAAAATAACGAGGTACAAAATACACCATTTACAAGGACGCTAAATCATCCACAGACGCGTACCACATACACATTAGCCACCATTTTACAACACTAACTTACACAATGCGGAAGTACACAGCTACCCTAACGGCTTCCCCTCGCGCACGCAGCCTTTTTACACTACACACTGCACACATTGCTGACAATTACACCTCAGCTCCACAACAGTGCAAACCTACATTATATGCTGCAGGAACATGAAAACAGATTGTCAGCTCCTGCATATATTACTTCCAAATAGGTAAAGTATATTCATTTATTAATGTATTTATTATTTCATTACCATACAAAAACAAATATACATTAAAAAAAATCACAATAAACACAAAACCCATTCACTGTGCGTCTCCACCAAACAGCATTACCTGCCTTAAAATTTTATTGCCGTAATTTTTTGACGGGCAAGTCGCTAATATATATATATATATATATATATATATATATATATATATATAAATATATATACACTAGTAAAATGACAGCAAAAATGATGGGATAGTTTTTTAATTTTTCTCTCCCTCCCCCCACTCCTTCTATTGTGTGTCTCCCCTGCCCTCCCCTGTGTCTCTTCTTCCCCCTTCCCTCACCTGTGTCTCTCTCCCCTTCCCTCCCCTGTGTCCCTTTCTCCCTCTCCCCTGTGTCTCTTTCTCCTTCTCCCCTGTGTCTCTTTCTCCTTCTCCCCTGTGTCTCTTTCTCCTCCCCTGTGACTCTTCCCCACCCTCCCCTGTGTCTCTTACCCCCTATCTCCCCTCCCTGTGCCTCTTACCCCTCTCCCCTCCCCCTGTATCTCTCCCCCTCTCCCTTCCCCTGTGTCTCTTCCCCCTCTCCCGTGTCTCTTCCCCCACCTCTCCCCTCCCGTGTCTCTTCCCTCCTCTCCCCTCCCCTGTGTCTCTTCCCCCTCTCCCCTCCACTGTGTTTTTCCCCCCTCTCCCCTGTGTCTTCTCCCCCCTCCCCCTCCCCTGTGTCTTCCTCCCCCTCCCCTGTTTTTTCCTCCCTCCTCCCCCTCTCCCTTGTGTCTTCCTCCCCCCTTTCCCCTATGTCTTCCTCTACAGCTCGCGTCTATTGCTGCTCATGCACGGCTCTGCCACACAATGCGTGTGCACCATGTGCGCACCATATTATAAATATAACCCTGATGTAATTACTTAACTAATAGAATACATCCTTACCCCCAACTATTCAACTTTTAACAAAGATACCTACAAATGATGGTGACTGCCATGGCTACCAAATTGGCTCCACAATACACCAATCTATTTATGGCCTATCTGGAAGAAACATTCTTGTCTGTATCCATTTACAAACCATACAAATACTACAGTTACATAGATGATCTGTTCATCATCTGGACAGAAGGAGAAAGCAAACTCAGAGACTTTCATAGTTCATTCAACACCTTCCATTTATCTATAAAACTCAAATGCTCAAATACTGGAGGCCGTGATAAAAAATGTAAAAACATTGTCTGAATCTTTCAAACAGAAGGGGTACAAACCTGTATTATGACCCAGAAAATAACCACTGCCATCAAAATACCCAAGACACAAATTAAAATACAAAACAAAAGAAACTACTTCACATATACCTCTAGTGACCACATACGATCCAATTTTAGAGAAAATATGGAAAAAGATTAAAGATTTACAACCATTACTAACTGAAGATCCCCAACTAAAAGATATATTACCCAAACCTTTCATCCTTGCATATAAACAACCAACAAACCTAAAACAAAAACTTGTCAGCAGAAGATTGGCCAACAAAAAACTAAATATAAAAAATGGAACTAAACCTTGCAACAAAAGTGCCTGTAAATTATGTCAACAAATGTGTAATGATGACACAGCCATACATAACAACAAGACAAAGGATCATATACATGCACATCCTCCAATGTGGTTTATATAATACAATGTACTTTATGTGACACAGACTGTTACATTGGAGAAACCAGCCAAAAACTGCACTTAAGGATTCATTTTCACAGACATTTAATAAGAAAGCATAATGAAGACAATTATTGTACCTCAGAATGATCACTCCATCCAAAACTTAAAAGTCAAAATACTCAGAGGAAATTTTAAAAACATCCAGGAGAGAAAAGAATTTGAAATAAAGATAATCACATTCTTCAACACTAAAAATACAGGACTTAATATATACTTGGGTTTTCTAACACACTATCATAATTTCTTGTGATTTTTTCTTATTTAACTGTAGCCGTCTTGTCACTCTTAGTGTAGTGTTTATCCAACAAGTATATCGCTGTGGGCCACAGTGCTCTGTTATATCATATATATATTTTTGTATTTGTGTATATAGTATGTGTATATATGTTTCCTATACTATGTTGTGTTTATTCTCCATATATGTATTTAACTGATGATGTCAGATGTTATTTCCACTCTCTCTGCATCACTGTTTTTATTCAAACTGAAAGTTCTATCTCATGTTAGTATTGCTTCAGACTTGATAAAGAGACATTGAACCTCTCGAAAGCTCATCAATATAAATAAGACGTTTGTCAATACAAAAGGTATATAATTGCAATTTGGCCAATTGAATAGGGCTCTAAATAAGAACATAACATATTTTTTGAAAGAAGTTTTTAGTTAGTAAACATCTATCCAAAAGCAAGGTTTACACTAACTAAAAACTTATTTGAAAAAAATATGTTATGTGCTTATTTAGAGCACTATTCAGTTGGCCAAATCGCAATTGAATGAGGGCCTATATATTTGATATATTTTTGAATAATTTGAGTCTCACTCAGATCATAATTAAGCAGGAAAAAAGTAATAAAGCTAGTTTGTAATAAATGTTTATGACTCCGCACCTTGATACATTGGTGGAAATTGTGTGTGTGAGAGGGGTGTTTCATTTATGGAGAGCTTTGGTTGCAGTGAACGATGCAAGGTGTCTGCTTCTGAGCCAGTGAAGTGGGAAGGGGTATGGTGCCAATTCCAATCTTATCCAGTTAGGAAAACATGGCTCTGGACTTCTGCCTAATTCCTCCCCTCTCCCTCTTCAAACACACACCCCCATCACCCCCTCTCAGGAAGTGATGTAACAAACACAAAATGGATTCCTTTACTCATACAACCAAAAATTCTGATTTCCTAAAAAAAAAAATATTATGTTCATGCTTACACAGCTGATAATATTGTTAACTTAGTATATATTTGACAAACAAATGTCTTTTGTCTTGAACTGCAATGGTCCTTTAATTAACAGGAGCACAAATCAATCACAGGACAGAATTCAAACGATCAAAACTAGGAATTTTTGTCATTCTGTAATGGGTGATCCATATTAACGCTTTAAAATCTCCAGTACACATCAGGGAGAGGGTCCAAATAACTGATCACCTCTCCTTAAAAATCAGTTGTACATATATCACTGTAACAAATAAGAGTTTTTTGTGTTTTTTTAAAGACAGCTGTAGATTAGGAAATTCTTTGTTTGCGAATTACGCAACAAACTAACAACATTAGCAACTGTGAGAATCATGAATCTAAATGCATTTTCAATGAAAATCCTAATTTTAGAAGTCTATGCTTGCACAAGGAAGCTGCCATGACATTGATCCTACATTTTCAAGTTAAGAGGAGGTAGATGCAGAGCAGGACAATGAGAGCTTGCAAGTTTACTTATGACTGCCTTCTACCGAGCAAGTGCGGAAGAGGGGTAAGTTGTCAATTGATAAAAGCTTATCTGTATCGATCAAGAAATCAAAAATTCCTCCTCTCTCTCCTCCTTCCACATTTGACTAGATAATCAAAAGGATCAGAATGCACCCCTTCTGGATACAAGCGATTACATGGAACCCCTTATAGTCTGCTAAATTTTCTCTAAAAATATTTTTAGTATACATAGCAGTTAATGCTGTTAAAGAGCCACATAATTCAGCACAATGCATACCACGTTGCAGTAAATATCTCCTAAAAGCATTTTTAAATAGTTCAGATTTTTTGAAATACATGCATTTTCCACTGAAAGATGAATAAAGTAAAATCTGTGTTTGGATGTGTCACTGACTGCCCCCTTCCAGACTCACAGCTACAGCTCCATGTAGAGAGCAAAAGAAAAAATAGAGTTAACCCTTACCAAATTAATCTGTGCAGAACATGGAATGCTGGAATCACATAAACAGGTAATTTATGGGTCAACTGGTGCATTCCTGAGTTCAGGGGAAAACTGCTATTGCAGCTCAGCATCTGTTAATAATCATGCAACAGTTAGGCAGGATACACTGGTTTTGTTGTTATTAGTGTAATAAAAAAAAGATAATTGTAAGATACAATCCTGTGCTCTTTCACACCATGTAGAGCACTTACAGTGAGGTAAATGGCCCTTTAAGTTGTAACATACCTCAAAAAGATTGTATTCACTATCCCCAGAGGTCCTTTAAGTGATCCGCTTGTTCCTACTTCTCCATACAATCACATATGGCCACCTATTTCATGCAGCATTATACTTTGGATCATCTATAACCTCATGAAGATACACAAGACTGCAGACTAGATCAATCCGGACGGCAATACATTCTGCCTTATAAGCATATAGTACATTATTGTATATTCTCCTTGTTATTTATTGGTAATTAAAGAGCCAGTGTAAGCACCGGGTAAAGGACTGTTGGTATCTGATCCACCTCTTGCTAGTTCAATAAATTAGTGTTTACAAAGTCAACAACATGTAAATAAAATGGTTTTACATTTAATGCTAACCTGTGTGCTGTGCCTGTGTCTATCTCCCTATCACACAGCATTTTTGTCTGGAAGCCATTGATGTTGTTTAATCATTCAGAAGTTGTCACTTAAGTATTTATTTAATCTGGCCAATTAACTATTTGGAAAGTCAGACAACAACAAACAATCTATTGACATCACTAATGACCACAGGTGGGTGCATGGTCATACATGTGCAAAGCACAGGATAGGGGATGTAAGTCACAACTACTAAATAATTAAAGAGTTAAATATTTAGGGCCTCATTCTATTATCGTCCGCAGCCGTTGCGGGGCCGCAAGGACCGGCCGCAAGCTATTCGGCTATTCTATTCCCCTCCGGCCGGGGATTCCGGCAGGCTTGCGGCCGGTGCCTTGCTATCTCTTGCGGCCGCTCGCGCCGGAGGAAATCCTTTGATCTAAAACGGCCGCAAGGAAATCATCCGTAAGAAAATCCTATTGTCAATTCAATTGCTCCGGGAACCCTGTCTGCAAGGCTAAAAGCGAGCCGCAGCTTACTTGCAGGAAAGAGGTCCCGCTAGCACCAATTAAGCACGAAATATAGCCCAAATAAAGCCATCCTGCACTTTGAGAAGACTATAAAGTGATTTTAGGTGTTAGCAAAAATAGCACAAAATTCCCCTATACTCAAATCCGTAAAATATTTATTTTTTAATATACGTCAAATATCCATGTAAAAAGTCCAGAGTGCTTGGAGCACCTCAGACCCGCCCACGCCGCAGACGGAAAATAAACAGTTAATTTGAACTCGGGTTTGGGCTGATACGGCCGATAATAGAATGAGGCCCTATGTCATTAATTTTAATTATTACATAATTAATTAATAATTAAGCCACATATTATAAGGATCAGATGAGATCTAAAAAGGTTGGCCTTGATGGACTGAAATTATTTCTTCAACCTCAATTACTTTGTAACTACTATGAGCTTCCTGAATTCAATGGCTTCCAGGCAAACAACGTGTATCATACTTGAGGGAGTTGGAGACAGACCCTGCATACCAGGCAGGTAATATTCCTTTTAAAACCACTTTATTTACACACAGCTTTATTATTAACTTTATAAATACATATATCTTGAACTAACAAGCGGTGCACCCAGATACTCACAGACAATTACCTGGAGCTTACATTGGCCCATTATAACTTACACGGTACAGTACATGGAAGTCCATTATTTTTCTAGAGTAGTTTAGATTAAAAATGCAAAAAAATCATAAAGAGGTTTCTTATGTCTAATCAGCTAGTCCCACCAGGGTTCCCATTCCATCATTAAAGCAATAGCTTATGGAATCTCCCCAATTTTCTTGTCAAAAGAAAAATACCCTGAGTTTCCACTTCGAAAGAAATGTCCCCGACATATTCTATTACATATATATAAATAGTTCATGAGTTTACGTCACAGTTTTTATTCAGGTATTTTCCATATGTTACCTATAATTTGTGATATAATTGGCTCATGTGCAGACTTGGCACGGTTGTATAATGCTTAAATAGCTGAGTGTGTTAAGTGAGTCCTCAATAATACCCTTCATATCCACTCCCCAATAAACAAGCTGATGCAGGTCTATCATATTCACTGAAAACTATTTTAATGAGTTACTGCTCTCTCTGCAAAAAAACACATACTCTAAGGTGACTTCCGGATGGGAAATGTTTAATAATCAATCTGGATAAATGAGATTATCAAATATTTTAGGGACAAGTGAATCTTAAAGTGATGCAGTGGTGTTACCAAACATGGGGCCTCATTCAATTGCGATTCGGTCATTTGAAAATGGCTCTGTTTAAGCACTCAGCATATTTTTTTTTACAGAAGTTTCTAGTTAGTGAAGACCTTGCTTTTGGATAGGTCACTAACTAAAAACTTCTGTAAAAAAATATGATATGTGCTTATATAGAGTCCTATTCAACTGGCCAAATCGCAATTGAATGAGGCCCATGGTATAATTAAATAATATATGTAATAACAAGTACTTTATCAATTGAATGTTGAAGTTTGCCATTCTGAGCAGTCAGTCAACCTTTCTGATCCACACACACAAACACTGATTCATATATTCTGTTAATGGATATCATTGCCCTTAATTACAGGGACACCACTACTTCTAATCAGTAGGACAGTTGTTAAAGGGTCATTGTTGTTTTAAACAATACGGTTTATTTAGCTTAATTGGTGACTGATGGAAGTGAAGGAAATACGTTAAATATAGCTTTTACATTTTAACTTTGCGTTGTATCTTCTAATAGATGAGCTTCTATCCACCCCATGTTAGGTGTCCAGGAGTGAAAAGGGATCTGCACAGAATTTACTAATTTAGTCGTCACAACTTAGTCTTTCTACAACGTCTAATATCAATAAAGGCATACGTAAATTTCCTGGATTATGAATGCATCTGATAGAGGAGAATCAGCAGTGTATGAAAACAGTTTTTGCATTAAAAAAATACCAAGATAAACATTATTAAACCCTAAAGTTTCCTAAATCTCTTGAGTTTGCTGGCAGTTGATTTTGAGAGGTAACACCCCTGACATTTCCTGTTAAAAGTAGCATACATTTCATAATTCATTTTGGCCAATCACAGGCAGCTAATAAATTGTTTCAATCAAAGCAACATGGCATGTGTATTTCTCTGCACGAGGAAGCAAGGAGCAGCTTAGACATTGCTCTGTGAATTTCTGCATTGTGCTGCTGTTGGCTTGAAGGTTAGTAAAAGGTTAAACAACATAGCCAAATGCAGTGTTTCTATTGATAGGTACACTGTGCCTATGTAAGCACCTGCATTTACCCATGTCTACTCTACTCTACAATGAATAAATTATAAGCTCTTCAAGACATATATTCTGCACCCACCGGCTGTGTATTCTTGCACCCCGCGTAATATTATTGCAATGATGCCATTGTGGAGTGTCTTGTATATAAATAACCCAGATAAGGTATATACATACACCAAAGAAGCGTGTGAAGCTAGGACCTTATTACTCCTCTCTGTACTATTCAGCATAAACCACCTCCTCAGACTGACAGTCTGCTCCACCCTGCGTACAGTGACTCACCGTTCCCTTGTATCACCTCCACACTCATGAACTTTGAACCGTGGGTGGTTTACATTTCATTTAAACATTTATTCATCCTGCACTAGCCATATTTACAACCTATAGTGACACACACATACACATATATTATTATTATCTTTTTTTTTGACTCGCCGACATATTCTGTAGCGCTGTACAGGGGTTGAGTACATGGCAAAAACTAAAGATAGATAGATAGATAGATAGATAGATAGATAGATAGATAGATAGATTATATATACACCAACAGCGATACATTCCGTGTTCACTGAGCAGGTGATAAACATATTCACCTTCTATCTAGCTGGGAATGTAATTAGATCTGAGTAGGAGATCACAATAGCCAAGTAGGATGAATGAGAATGAAATGCTAGACTGGTGTAGGCAATGAGGCAGAAAGGGGATATGCCCTACAATGTCAGCCTAAATTGGCCTGGCTGAGATGCACATACAGGTATTCTCTACACATAATAAAGAGAGTTCCAGAGAGAGCATTGTGTTGCAGATAAGTGAAATAGCTTTCCAGCAGAGGTGGTAAGAGCAAAACAGTAAAGAAATGAAAGAATACCTACATAAGTAGAGCTAAACTGAACACTGTTTTAAAAACTATAGTTCTATTATCAAGAATTTAATTAAGCTAGAATTAGGTTGAAAGAATGTATTTTTTTCCAATTGACATTGTGTTGAAAAAAATGTATACCACATATGTAGTTGTGAGCATTGTGAGCCCTCACAAAGCTGGTGGAGATGAGCGCCGTAGGCGCTCATCCCTACGACCCTGTACAACTTAGGCAGTGAGCTTTAAATGCGCTCCTTCCGCTGATGTGGATGAGCGCCATAGACTCAATTATACAATTCACAATGCAAGACCCGTAGCAGAAAAAATAGCGTGAAAAAGTTATGGCCCGTAACACTTTGGAAAGGAAAGCGGGACTTAGAAGAAAAAAATTACGACAGCGGGACTTAGAAAAAAAAAATATACAAGATTGAAAATATACGAAGTTTACGGCCGAACTGCACAAATCCAAAAACACACACAAAATAAAATACAAAAAAACATCACACACAGTACGGGGGGACAGCCAGGATGTCTGGGAGTGAGGTTGCACACAAATTTAAACCGATTTTGCAGAGTTTCGGCACTCGAAAATCACCTAAGCGACAAAAAAAAAATGTAGGCCTAAAAAAACGAAAACGAAGCTACACGACCCATAACCACGCAAAACACTGCCAGGCACATAAGACTTTTACCCAGGAACATATGAGGTACAAAATACACTATTAGGAAGGACGGAAAATGCTCGAGAGCTGCGTAACACATACACAATCGCCGCCATTTTACAACACTACCTTACAACTAATAACATTACCTTTCTAAAATACCTCTTTACCCAACTAAAGAACCGGTTTGCCCTCGCGCACGCAGCCTATTTACACTGCACATTTCACACATTGCTGACACTTACGCCTCAGGTCAGCAACAGTCCAAAAGTACATTGTATGCTGCAGCAAAAAAGATTGTTAGCTCTTCAGGATATTGATTGCTGGATATAATAATTAATTATTAAATTAATTAATTATTATTGAAAAATATATATATATTTTAAATAAAAATAGCAGAGGAGAGGCTCGCAATGATCGCCAAAGGTGCTCAGCGCAGGGCTCACAATCAGTGCACAGGGTGCTCAGAGAAGCAAAAGTACATGAGGTGAGAGGCACGCAATGAAGGGACTCAGAGGACCAAAAGCCTTACATTGTGTGGCAACAGCACCTGCCTTACAATTTTAGGAACATAATTTTTGACGGACAAGTCGCTAGTATAATATAAATATGATAGAGGAAAACTTAGACTATATATGGCATAAGACCCTCACTGGCCCATGAATCCTACATAGGAGGAGTGAATGCCTTGGACGTAGACAAGTTTTAAAAAACAACAGTGCTTCATTTTTTTCTGTGTGGTCTTTTGAATAACTACATTTGATAATTGTTTTTAGAAATCAAAAGCATCAACACAACCTTTTTCAATGTAAAAATTGCATAACCATTATCAGGACTGATACAGCTCAAGACTAATATCCTTCTATCAACTGCACCCCCTTACCCAGGTACATACAGCAACTACATCTTATCTAAAAACAAATTTACTAACCTCGTACACTTTTTTAAAGACAATGTCAGCTGAGAATTTTACATTTGAACAATACCTTATCTCAGTAGTCTTTAAAAACCATTTCTGTGATAAAAGAGGTCTATTGCATCAAATCTACTGACATAATCATTGTATCTCAGCTACACTTAAACACAGTAATCATTAATAATACTAAAAAGTACCTCACAATGGAGCGCCCCATTGTTCTGATGGCATAATCCAATAAATGTGTGCTAATACTAAACATTAACCAGTTACTGAGACTGATTTATCTCTGTAAAGCTAGATAGTTTAGTCGTTAACAGGAGAATCGTCCATTGTGCTTCCTATCATTAAAGTGAATGCATAGACCTAAAAAGTCCAGTTTAAGAAAATAACATGCAAAGTACTACAAAGCATAAAATACTACTAGACGGGAGTATATTCGGGTTTTAAGTTGCCCTTAGCCTATTCAGATTTGTACTGCCCTTACATTGGGCCCGATTCAATTGCCCAATTCGTAGCTTTATACACACTTATTACTTATTGGCACTAATGAATTCTTAAGTCAATAGAATGCATATAAACATTTATTTAAAAAAACAACCAAAACCAAATTTAGGAGTTCAAGGCATTTGCCAGTAGCTAATTGAATAAGGCTAATACTACAAGTACATGTATAGATATATAGGATTGTATATTATGTATATATACAGTATCTCAGAATCTGTTGGGTACACTTAAAGACAAAATGTCAATGTATAGAGACATGTCAGTGCTTATGCACACATTATTCCTTATAACTATTTAAAGAACTTAAAGGACCATGGTAGTTTAAGAAAATGGCACATGTTGGTCAAATATGTTAACAATATCAGCAGTTGTGTAAGCTATAGACATAACAACATTTTGGGGAAAATCTGAATCTTTGAAGATTCTGTTGATGAGGATAGGAATACATTTTGTATTTGTTACATCACTTTCTCAGAGCTGGATCATGGGCAGTGTGTTTTAGCTATTGGTGGAGGGAGGGTGGGAATGAGGAAACAGAGAGCCATTGTTAAGATAATTGGATGTAACTGAAATAGACAAAACTCACTTGCCCAGAAGCAACAGAAATGTAAATGCCCCTCTCACACACCACCTATCTGTCATGGATCCCTCCAGGTTCCAGCAGAAGCATCAATTTTCGAATTAAAAACTAACTATGTGATTTTTTTGTCCTGCTTAATTATGTGCTTAGTCAGGCTAAGTTTTCAAATATTTATTTTCAATTGTACAGTGTTTATTTAAGTTTCATATTTATAGCATATTCTTATGAAGAACTTGACTTTTTTGAAAGACACTCACTGTAATTGGCCACTGGACCACAGAGGATGAGTAAGCCCCAGTAATATACCCTTCACTATGAGGCAGATGAGCAATCCAAGATGGATGAGACAAGCCGGGTCGGCAAAATGTAAGATTTTCTCTAAAATGCGTTTATGCTCACAATTTACTCTGGTAATACATGTTAGTGGGTTACATACATCAGAAAAATATTGAATGTTTCCTTAAATATAGTGATCCTTTAAGACAGCTTGCTATCCCCTGAATATGTTCTTCCCAAGTCCTCGGCCTTGTTGGCTTAGGCACAAATACACTGCTGCTATTAAGCAATTATTTTCATCTAGTATTTCAAAAATAGGCTATTTTGTAAATTGTCTGTACAACTCTCACAGGTTAGGTCTAATTACACTGACTACTAATCCTGAAATTATCAAGGAGGTGATTAGCCTGGAGACATAATGTTGTTATTACTTCACTTTTAAATATTATAGTGAATTTTGGAGCAATGCGAGTTGCAAGAATTGGAGCAAAATGCATTTTTCATTCTCGAAGCGATACATGTTTATATTTATATCAGCGTCACAGCTTCATCGCATTGCAATACAGTTTATGTTAGTGATTTATGCCATTGTATGTGGACCTCCATATTTATATCTCTATGTTTATCATTGGATGAAGCATCAAAACTTAAGAAAATTTACATTAAAAGAAAAGAAAAGCGTGATGTGCGCACACATATAAACTGACTCATTGGGCTGATCTACTAAGGTCTGTAGAGCCTGAAAACATTTTGCCCAGGCGCATATTGTACATACAGGACTATAGAGGTCCATTAAAGTGACACAACAGAGTTTCTAAATATGGTATCATTTAAGACTATACCTAATAACAAATAATTTAACAATTGGATGATATTAAAAAAACATATTTTAACTAACGTTAAAGTTTGCCATGTTGAACAGTCAGCCTTTCTGATCCACCCACAAATATTTGTATCTTTGTTAATAAGAGATCATTGACATTAATTATTGATTATAATCGCCTGCACATTGAGCATGCTTCGTTTCTTTCTATACAGGTGAGTGCAATCAAGACAAAGGGAACCAATGACTCAGGGCCTTAATAATTAATGCCAATAATCTCTTATTTACAAAGATAAGAATCTTGTTTTGTGGGTGGATCAGTAAAGCTCTCACAGCTCAAAATATCAAACTTTATTGTTAAATTACTGTAGGAAAATGCATTGCTTTTTATATAAATTTCACTTGATAAAGTCCTTGTAATTATCTATAGTTTTAAATTATATCATATTTGGAATCATCAACATGTCATTTTAAATAACCATTGTTGGATACAAATATTATATCATGCATTCAGCTGTAAACTGTATAGAAAAAGTCACCTAACCTCAAGGATTCCCTTCTGGATTGCTACCTTGTCATAGTGAATGGGCTTGTGTATGTCAATGAAGCTGTGAGCTATACCATGTACGGTCACCCAAGATGGGCAAGTAATAGCAAATGGCCATCCACTGGAGAAGGAACTGGCAAGCCGCTCTAGTATCTTTGCCATGAAAACCTTATGGATTAGCACAACCAGACATAAGATGTGCCTGGCGTGCTGCGGTCAATAGGGTCACAGAGAGTTGGACATGACTGAAAAACAACATCAAGGATATAAACAAGATAGAAAGTGGATGTGAAAACAGCGGGTATATGCACAAAGCTTTCTATGAGCTGTGAAGAAGATTTATTTCGATGGACATGGGAAAACGACAACGCGAGTCTAAGTGAAGACAACTGGAGGCATTTTGCTTTTTAACTTACAAGTATAGTGGGTCATCCCAAAAAGAAAAAGACATTGGTATGTTTGGAAAGACAAACATGGTCTTCAGTGGTGAAGAGCAACCTATATAATTTGGGGGGCTTTTTGATATAAGGTCCCTGAAACCTTAAATGGGCCTCACAGTGCTTTAAAACATTTATTTTATTAAATCTTTGTAGTAAAGGAGTAGGAAAGGAATTAATTGGTAATAATAGATAATGAGAAGTATTAAGGAGTGCAATTTGGTATTATTTGCTAAATTTAGAGAGATATATTGAACTGTGTATTGTTGAAGAGGGACATGTTCTCCAGAGGGCATTATAAAGAGCTCATGGGAAATGACAGAAGGATGCATGCGGCCCCAGGGCCACCTGTACTCTGTATTTTCACGCTCAGTTTTCCTTTAAGAATATAGGATCTCTGCTTATAAAAAAAGGTTATATTCATATCCTGTATAGTGGTATGTTCCTCTATAAAAATGCAGCTTTTTACGTCACTTTGTGTAATGGTAAAAAACAAGGGCCTGGTGAATATGAACTAATTGGTACAACAGACTCTCAGTTATCCAGAACTCAAGCAAACAAAACTCTCAAGCAACAAGAAAATAATAATAATACTGTACTTTAAATAAAAGTTTAATGTTAAAGGGCTCAACAAATGAAAGGAGCTAGGTTGTCATGCCACAAAATGCTTACAGGCTCCTAGATTTCATCCACTGTATGTCTCTGCAATTCAGTTTTACCTGGAAGCAGACAGGCATTAGTGACTGAGCCAGGGCAGTGTGGGCGTTACATTCCCCAGGTTCAACACCGCACCCTCCAGCCCAACGTACCTGTGTGTAAGTGAGGAGTGAAAGCTGCTGCTGCTAGAACAACCCTCACTGACATATACTTAGCAGAGTATCCTATGTGCAGCTTATCGAGTCCTCTTTTAATAGTAACTCTCAAGCAACAAGAAACTACATTTATCCGGCAACTACCAATCCCCATGGGTGCCGGATAACTGAGAGTCTACTGTATAAATAAACAGCAACTTCATAACAGAAGAGTGTAATGCCCTGGACCGTAAACATTGTTCCATTTCCTGTGAGCACCATATCACTCATGCAAAGATAAGCATAAGCAAATAGGCACAGCCTTCTTAGGAGTACTGTTAAAGAGCTATTGCACAATGAGAAGGAAAAAATATATATATTTAAAAACTTAAAGTCTTACTAAGGGCATAGTTAAGTTGGAAACAAGCTAGTTTTTAATAAGAAAAAAAAAGTATTTTTATGCCTCTGCAGGACCCTGGAGGGATCCTTGATACATCGGTGAAAGCTATCTGTCGGCATTTACATTTCTGGAGAGCTATGGTTGATACAAACTTCCTGCTTTTGAGCCAGTGATGGGGAGTGTGTGGTGTCAATTTCAATCATATCCAGTTAGCAAAAATGATTCTGGACTTCTGCATATTCCTTCCCTCCTAAATTATTGATGTAACAAACACAACATTTATTAAAGACTCATAAACAGAGACTTCAAAAATTCATATTTTCTCAAAAAAAGTACAGATGCTTCTATTGTTAGTTTGATATATGCTTTACAAACAAGTGTCTTTGTCTTGAAATGCACAGGCCCTTTAAATGTTTCCAGGCTATGAAGCAAAGGAAATTGGCATAAAAGCTAAAAAATATGATTACTGCACTCAGATATAACCCCAAATACCAGGCTCAAATACTGTCCTGGCCCCTATATATTAGACTCACCCATGGACACCTAAAGCCGCTATGCCAATAGACCTATGTCCAACACCCTGCTAATAACTGCGGATACAACAAACAATAAGGGCCTTATTCAATTGCGATTTGGCCAATTGAATAGGGCTCTATATAAGCACATAGCATATTTTTTTTAAGAAGTTTAGTTAGTGAACTTCTAGCCAAAAGAAAAGTCTTTACTAACTAAAAACTTATTTTAAAAAAATATGCTATGTGCTTATTTAGAGCCCTATTCAATTGTCCAAATCGCAATTGAATGAGGCCCTAAGTGTCCATGGAATAGCACAACTCACAGCTGTAGGACAAAAGTCCCCACTGTATAAAAAGTCATCACTTCTTTCATTAAACACCATGGGCCTCATTCTATTAGCGGCCGCAGCCGTTGCGGGGCCGCAAGGACCGGCCGCAAGCTATTCGGCTATTCTATTCCCTTACGGCCGGAGGCTCCGGCAGGCTTGCGGCCGGTGCCTTGCTATCTCTTGCGGCCGCTCGCGCCAGAGGAAAGCCTTTGATCTAAAACGGCCGCAAGAGATTTGCAGTTCAATTGCTCCGGGAAACCTCTCTGCAAGGCTAAAAGCGAGCCGCAGCTTACTTGCAGGAAAGAGGTCCCGCTAGCACCAATTAAGCACATAAAATAGCTCAAATAAAGCCATCCTGCACTTTGAGAAGACTCTAAAGGGATTTTAGGTGTTAGAAAAAATAGCACATAATTATCCTGTACTCAAATCCGTAAAATATTTTATTTTTAATATCCGTAAAATATCCATGTAAAAAGTCCAGAGTGCTTGGAGCACCTCAGACCCGCCCACGCCGCAGCCGGAAAATAAACAGTTAATTTGAACTCGGGTTTGGGCAGATGTGCAAGCTTGAGAGTGGGTTCCTTTTAATCCTCATGTCCCCCAATATGATCCCTAGCATTTACAGAGCTGTACAGTGCAGGCTTGAATTTATTTTTGTGTTTTTATATTTCTGAGATTACGGACGGTTCCAAGATATGCGGCCGGCCGTAAAAGGAGATCCTTGCGGGGCCGTATAATAGAATTGCGAGTTAACTGAACCCCCGCAAGGAATCGCAGCCTTACGGCCGATTTACGGCCGCTAATAGAATGAGGCCCTATCACATCTCCATACAGATCATTGCTGTAGATCCACTCACAACTAAGAAAAGCTCTTATCATTTTACAATTCAGTGTAAATATTGAATGTTACCCAATTCACACACTAGTAATACTTCCTGTCTCACCTTCTCGTAAACCAGTCATTTATTACTCACATTCCTTCTTCCGCTATTTACGTGTTAATCCACCTGTTTTATTTCGCTACAAAACACAAGTTACATATATTTATAGTATATATTCAGAGAAATATCTTGGTATATAAATTGTACACTGTATTTTTATATAACATATAATGAAAATGTAATACTCCCAAGGATTGTAAAATGAGCCCAGGACGAATGTCCCCAAGTGCGGTTATAATAAACTGCTGTAAATATTGTGGCACCTACCAAATCCATCCCCTTGTGGATACCTACCTTGTCGTGGTGAAGGGGCTTGTGTATCTCAGTGAAGCTGTGAGCTATACTATGTAGCAGTCATACCAGAGAGGTCAGATAAATTGCGGTCCACTGGAGAAGGAACTGGCATCCCACTCCAATAACTTCCCAATAAAACCTTATGGATACACACAACCAGAAACACAGACAGATGTGTCTGGCGTCCATATGAAGAACTGAACAACAACGCAACAGCACCTACCCAATGCATCCCTTCCAGTCCACTAAATGCCGTTTTTGGAGATATTGTGTTTGTGTCTATACAGGTGTGCCTCAACATCTGTGGGTTTTAAACTCACAGATTCGACGTTCATGTTTTTTTTTTTTTGATCATATCTCCAAGCAAGATATGGTCAGGGAGCCCTGCACTTAGGAACGAGGAGATGTTAAACTCCCAGCATGGGCCCGAGCGGACGGCCTGAATAATGCCTTTCCCCACAGGGTGAGTTCCACCTGACCCCTTGCGCCCTTCCTGAGGGACAAAACTTAGGTAAAGTGATAGTTTACCCATGTTTTGGTTATTCATGATTTTTCACCATTCGTGGGGATCCCAGGAATGGAACCCCTGCGATTGTCGAGAGTCGCCAGTGGACCCTTGGTACTCATTGTTAATTGGTTCCAGAATGCATGATGAGTGGCAAAAATGACGGGTACCAAAGTCCCATAAGGAGTAATGTAAATTGGTTAAAGCAAGCACAATGAGCACCAAGAAACTGTTGAGTGCTAAAGGATTTTTTACTCATCAAGACGTGTCGAATACAGGAATTGTAGAGTTTTGAGGTTGTTGAGTACCGAGGGTCTATTGTACAGTGGACTCTCAGTTATCTGCCACCCATGGGGATTGGTAGATGCTGGATAAATGTAGTTTCTGGTTGCTTGAGAGTTACTATTAAGAGGCCTAGATTTGCTGCACATAGGATGCTCTGCTAAGTATATGCCAGTGAGTGCTGTTCTAGCAGCAGCAGCTTTCACTCCTCACTTGCACACAGGTACGTTGGGCTGGAGGGTTCGGTGCTGAACCCGGGGAATGTAACACCCACACTGCCCTGGCTCAGTCACTCATGTCTGTCTGCTTCCAGGTAACACTGAATTGCAGAGACGTCCAGTGGATGACATCTAGGTGTCTGTAAGCATTTTGTGGCATGGCAACCTGGCTCCTGGCATTTGCTGAGTCCTGTAAAATTACATTTTTATTTAAAGTACAGTATTCAGTTTTGTTTCTGGTTGCTTGAGAGTTCTGGATAACTGTATATCTATATAACAAATATGCTTGTCCAGGACTAAAGGTATCACTATATACTGCAGTTCTTATCTAGATCACTGGACACTCAGGGCTACCTCACTCTCTGTCTATACCAGACTTTGTAGTTAGATCTATGACATAGTTGGACACATCACATCCATCATTACTAGTGCTCTGGTAGTGGTACTCTGTAATAAAGCCCCTATGTGTGTCACACGCCGCGCTGCTCGCTACCTCCTCTAGGCGGCGCTGTGCAGTGCCTAGTGCTTTATAACCTGAGCTCCTGACACGGCCGTGTGACGTCACTAATCAGGGCGGGGGCTACAGGTGCAGAACTGTGCAGGGCAGCGGCAGGTGCGTGGGAGACTGAGAGAGAGTAAGACCGACCGAGCACCGGGAGACATCCACAGCACCGACCGGGAGATTACAGCACGGAGAGATATCAACAGGAGCTAGAGAGGTGTGACACCCTGCAAACGTGTGGTGAGACCTGCCATATATACCGGAGCTACTGAGATACGACTAGCCCGAACATGCACACTCGCCATGTATATCCCCTCCATGTCTCTCTCTGCCTCCCCACTCCATTTTACACTCTTGCTCTGTCTGTCCCCTCCATGTCTCTCTCTCTCTCTCCTCCCTCCATGTTACACTCTTTTTTTTTTTTTGCTCTCTGCCCCACCATGTCTTTCTCTCTCTCCCCCCTCCATTTTTCACTCTTGCTCTTTCTGCCACCTCTCTCTCTCGATTTTACTCTTTCTGTTCCCTTTATTTTACACTCTCTCTCTGTCCCTCAATTTATTTCTTTACCCCCCTCAATTTTACACTCTTGTTCTTTCTGCCACCTCCCTATCTCTCTCCCCCCTCTCTCCCCATTTTACTCTATCTCTGTTTCTGCCACCTCCCTATCTCTCTCCCCCCTCTCTCCCCATTTTACTCTATCTCTGTTTCTGCCACCTCCCTCTCGCTCCCCCCCCTCCCCATTTTACACTCTCTCTCCCCCCCCTCCCCATTTTACACTCTCTCTCCCCCCCTCCCCATTTTACACTCTCTCTCTTTCTGCCACCTCCCTCTCTCTCTCTCCATTTCTCTCTCTATCTGTCCCTCCATTTCTCTCTATATCCCCCCCTGCTTGCCCTGTATTCCCATGTTATTGTCCCAGTAGATGAATGGGGCACATTCCTTCTCTTTAGGATACTTTCCTTCACCCACCCAATTTAACCATTCAACACATCCCCCTCCTTTTTTTAATCCTTCCATCCCCTGTACTCATCGCATTACATAAATGTATTGTTATTGTAGACATTACAATTACATATATAGCTATAATTGTAACTGGCTGTTGTTAAACAGAGTGAAAGTTTGAGATTATTGACCTGGAGAGCTGGGTATGTGCCATAAAATAAAGTTTTCTCTTTCTTTTACTTATTCCTTTATCTTACACCATGAGGAGTAACCTGCAAAAGCATGCCCAGATGCATAAGTAACAGTAGGATTTTAAACTATTACTGACTGGATATATTCTTACCCTTACACACTTGCACTGCAATTACTCCAACCATGCTCTGTCATTTTTAGTGACATGTGTTTCATATGTTGAGTTTGTGATCTATACCCACCTGATGAGCATGGATGCTGGCGGTAATGGTTCTGGCTGATCACGGATGCTGGTGGTAAAGGTTGTGGCTAAGCCTGGATGCTGGTGCTGAGGGTTCTGGCTAAGCCTGGATGCTGGTGCTGAGGGTTCTGGCTAAGCCTGGATGCTGGTGGCGAGGGTTCTGGCTAAGCCTGGATGCTGGTGGCGAGGGTTCTGGCTAAGCCTGGATGCTGGCGGCGAGGGTTCTGGCTAAGCCTGGATGCTGGCGGCGAGGGTTCTGGCTAAGCCTGGATGCTGGCGGCGAGGGTTCTGGCTAAGCCTGGATGCTGGCGGCGAGGGTTCTGGCTAAGCCTGGATGCTGGCGGCGAGGGTTCTGGCTAAGCCTGGATGCTGGCGGCGAGGGTTCTGGCTAAGCCTGGATGCTGGCGGCGAGGGTTCTGGCTAAGCCTGGATGCTGGCGGCGAGGGTTCTGGCTAAGCCTGGATGCTGGCGGCGAGGGTTCTGGCTAAGCCTGGATGCTGGCGGCGAGGGTTCTGGCTAAGCCTGGATGCTGGCGGCGAGGGTTCTGGCTAAGCCTGGATGCTGGCGGCGAGGGTTCTGGCTAAGCCTGGATGCTGGCGGCGAGGGTTCTGGCTAAGCCTGGATGCTGGCGGCGAGGGTTCTGGCTAAGCCTGGATGCTGGCGGCGAGGGTTCTGGCTAAGCCTGGATGCTGGCGGCGAGGGTTCTGGCTAAGCCTGGATGCTGGCGGCGAGGGTTCTGGCTAAGCCTGGATGCTGGCGGCGAGGGTTCTGGCTAAGCCTGGATGCTGGCGGCGAGGGTTCTGGCTAAGCCTGGATGCTGGCGGCGAGGGTTCTGGCTAAGCCTGGATGCTGGCGGCGAGGGTTCTGGCTAAGCCTGGATGCTGGCGGCGAGGGTTCTGGCTAAGCCTGGATGCTGGCGGCGAGGGTTCTGGCTAAGCCTGGATGCTGGCGGCGAGGGTTCTGGCTAAGCCTGGATGCTGGCGGCGACGGTTCTGGCTAAGCCTGGATGCTGGCGGCGACGGTTCTGGCTAAGCCTGGATGCTGGCGGCGACGGTTCTGGCTAAGCCTGGATGCTGGCGGCGACGGTTCTGGCTGGGGACATGTGAGTTTGTAATTCTGATTGTGTACTTGTGATGTTATGGCTGTGGTCTTGGTTAGTGGCTCTGGGTTGGACAGTGTATGTGGAAGGGTATTTGGCTGGTGTTATGCAGTGGAAGGAAATGGGTTTTGTAGGTCTCACTGCACCGTTGTACTACTTGCTTGAAACCGTGTTGGTGGTCACTAATAAGATATGCTTGTGTACATAGCTTGTGTAAATATGCTTAGTGACAACTATTTACAGTCTAGCAGTTGACAAATAATCTGTGTAAATTGAAATATAGATTGATGGCATTTTCTGGATTCCTGGCTAAAGCTTAGTTTTGCAGCTCTTTGCACGTGTAATTTTTAATGGCGAACTAAAATATGTATTTACCATGAGCACTTACACTGGCCCATGAAGAATAATACAGGGAGTGGTTATAGTATTTGAGCACAGAATTGGAAATGGATCATTAAGTGTTCAAACAAGCTGTCCATATGCACCTGCACTACCACCCAGATAATTGCTACCTACAGAGTGCCCCCTTCTCCCACGTTTACAAAAAGCCAATTGACTGACACTTCATGCAGTCACTGACACAGTTTTATAGCTTGACCCCTCACCCCGTCTCATCCTTCACTCACAAATTCCTCTCACAAGCAGGTTCTACTTCTTCCATATCTATTGTTTAATGCATTTTCTTCACATTACATTATTCCTAAACGAGGAGAAGGGTCAAAAAATTTTCTTCACTTCCTGCCAACTCTCCTTTTCTGTAAGAGAGCCTTTTCAACCATTGATGAGGAATTATGGAGAAAAAAACATCCCGTGATGTGATCTAAAAAATGGCACAGGGTTCTTACTGTTAATGAGAACTGACCTCATGTGAGCCAATTTTCGAGTGAGTTTACAACAAACTAAAAGCATTTTTTTTTTTGTTTCCTCTGCTTTATCGGATGCTTTTGCATATATTTTGGGAGAAACAAAAACATTTTAAATTCCATTACAAAATTGATATTAACAAACGTAATCGACCTCTCATTTAACTAACTTTAGGACAGTGTAGATATGTAGGAAATCCTAGTGACTTGGTCAACATGATTTCCACTTGTAACCTATTCTATTCTATTGCTGCTCTCAAAATAGGGAGTGCCGCGGCCCAGCCTGTATGAGCTTGCAAGTTGTACAATGTTTACTGAATGCCCAAAATTCTACTTGCATTTTGTAATTCAGCCAAAATAATGAACTCAAGTCTAATGATATCGCACCTGAAGACTTGCAGTAACTGGTATTATCCTTTTCTCTTTAAGTTTGCTAGTTTAGATTATTCTGCATGCCAAGATTAAATACCAGAAATGGTTTCCTATGTAATTAAACCCTATTCATTATTATTATTTTTTTTCTTCAGTTTAAAACATAATTACATATGAAATTGGCACAACACATAAATACCGGACATATAATCTAAGTGACTTTTGGCTACTACAGCTCATAAGGTTATTAATTGGATTTACTATATATACTACCAATGAACACTTCAGTATAGCATTGATTCAATACAAGCTCTTGATAGTAATCTACATAAATAATTAAACCATATTCTCATACTCTGCATTTTTTATTAATACATAAAACTCCAACATCCTAGAAATATATTTAATTTGTGATACAAACCTAATTCATAAAGTCATAAACCATAAAGGGAAGCAACTGTTTTATTTTATATTTCTAAAATATATATTCTAGATTAAAATTAAAGGGAATAAGTGTTTGTTGTTCAGTCCTTGAGTTGTGTCCAACTCTCAGTGACCATATGGACATCAGCACACCAGGCACATCTGTATGTTTCTGGTTGTGCTCATCCATATGCTTTTCTTGACAAAGATACTGGAGTTTGTTGCCAGTTCCCTATCCAGTGGTCCACAATTTGTCTGTCTGGCTTCTCTGCTATGACCTGACCCTCTGGGGTGATCTTACATGGTGTAGCTCACAGCTTCATTGAGGTACACAAGCCCCTTCACCACGACAAGGTAGTTATCAAGAAAGGGAGGTATTAAGTACTTACTGCCTATAGTTTTAATGATGTCCTATTTTAAATCTCCACATGCTCTTATGGTTAAGTTGATTTTTGTTTTCATATTGCATTTACTTAAAATATTTATGACCTAGTTTTTTTTTTTTATTGTACCATATTTAGAACCTTGTCTGTGTCACTATAATAAGACATCTAAGACTCCTCTATAGATGTTGAATCATCCAAATCTGGATAGAAAGTAAAAGATGACTGCAAACATGTCTTCTGAAGTTGTAATCCAACAGGAAAACCACAACAAAGAAAGTGCAATAGGTCCTACATTATATAGTACTTAAAATGTATTACTTACAAGCTGTAAAGAGCTAGTTCCTCAACCAATAAAGAGTCCCGATCACATTTTCTGTAACGCGAACATTTGAGCAATAAATGCAGATATAATCCACTTTACCAGTCACTGTAATATGAAATGATGTCTCCAGTGAGAAATCTCAGAGATAAATCATTAATGTTGCCGCCATATTGAATGTTCCTCTGAGTCTTGTGAAGGAAGGTCCATGTATGGCAGATGTTTCATAGATTGTTAAACCAAAGATAAGTGCCAGCAACAGTAGGGACAAACCGGTCAGGCTCGCCTGGAGCAAATCAGATTCTCTTAGGAGCCAGGAAAAGGATTATATATAGAAATGTGTAATGGCTGAAAAGTAGTAAAGTGGTTCGTTGGATCCCAGGATGTGTCAGGCCCTGTTATAAATCAGGTTTAAGCCCTGGACGAAAGTATAAACAAGGTATTAAAGTGTAGCATTTTGAGAACGCATTTAAAGGAACAGAAAGTTGTACATTAATTCCTCATAATGACTGTGTACTGATGACCAAAACTAAAATATGTATACTGTCATTAATAATTTACTTTATACGTGCTTTCCATTGTACCTGGTCTGTTCCTCCCTCTGTCAACAGTCACCTTTTTTTTTTCAGTTCTTTCTGTCCTAGCCAATTTCTCTAGACATCCCTTTTTCTTTGTGTCTGTCTTTTTGATTGTTTTGGATACACAAACAAAATGCTCTTATATTATTTACCTGGCAAAATTTGGTCAGGTAAACCTGTATGAATGCAACTAACAATTTTATATATATACTAGAATATTGCCCGTCAAAAAATGACGGCAATGAAATTGTAAGGTAGCTAATGCTGTTTAGTGTGTAATAATGAAATATATAATACATTAATAAATGAATATACTTTACCTATTTTGAAGCATTGTGATGAAGAGCTGTCAATGTGTTTTGATGTTGCTGCAGCATTAGTGGTGTGGATCTGCTGTGTAAGCGTGCTGAATGTGTGCAGTATAACACTGAGCGTGCGCGAGCCCAAACCGTTGTCGTGTACTTCCGCATTGGCATAAAATGGCGAGTAATGTGTGGTATACGTTTGTATCGGAATATCCGTAGGTGTTTTGTGGTGTTTTGCGAGTTTCTTGTGGTGTTTTGCGAGTTTAGAGTGCTGTAGCCTCGTTTTCGTTTTATTCGGCGGCCATTTTTTCTCTCGCTTCGATTTTTTTTTTAGTCTCTAAACTGTTTTATTTGGAGT